>WBMW01002310.1:8748-26408 GCA_013396635.1 Penelope pileata
GCTCATTTTTGCACAGAGGAAGCTGAAAAAGCAATATGTCTGGGGGATTTTTATTTTATTTTTTTAAGGGGAAGGGTTTGAGGATTGGGTTGTGTTATTTTACAGAGATCTAGAATGCTTTCTTTCCTTTTGTTGATGGGTGAGGAAGAAAGGAAACAAAATGCTTAACTGTTTCCAGCTGACTCTTGTGACTTTGGCTGCTCTTGGTTTTGTTGACCTGCATGAAGATGTGCAGTCCCCTTTTTAAATATTAAAACTGATGCTGTTTCAAAACTTACACCAAGGCCTTCCCTTGTTGAATATGAAGTTCCGGAAATTGCCTGTGCGATGTCCCCTGGAATACGGAATCCTTGTCTTCTATGTTCGTGACGAAATGTAGCATGTCACTTAGGTTCCAGCTTGGCAAGATTTGTTACCTTCCTGAGAAAGGGATGTTTGACCATAAATAACTTTCTTCTCCGTTACTGCAGAATGATATTACCAGATGCCCCTGAAACAGCCAGAGGAATCGATGAACTCGCAGATTCCTGGTCTTGGTGATCCTACAAAATATCACAATGAAGCGACGCTTGGGTGTCGTAGGAAGTGGATCAAAGATACCGATTCAGCTTATGTAAGGCTGGCAAAGCAGGGAGGCCGACCGGGTGCGTGACTGTTTGATTGCTTCTTTTAGCAGTATTTTCTTTGGGTTTACCTGAGTTTGGTGGTAGAAAAAAGCTTGTAGACATTTCAGAAGAATCCTCTGAATTTCTGGAATTAAACAATGGAAACAACTTTTGATGGAAATGTGACATAAGACATCACAACATCCTCGCAGTCCATTTAATTTAGCTACCTATTGGCAAAATCTGTACTTTTGCTTTATTTCTGATCTACTTGGGTGATACTGACAGTTAAGACGCATTTGAGATAGGTCTTCAGAGTTTATGCTGGGCTTATGTAAGTAACAATCTGGTAAAAATGATCTTGTCACAAAACAAGCATTATCAGAAAGCTTGGTAGAGATCTGTGAATTGTCTTTTTTCTTATGATATCCAGTTTGTTATGACATGCAGTAATGCTGTAGTGACATACAGTTCTATGTGTGTTCTGTTTCATGGGATGCTCCATGCTTTTGTTATTTCTGTTATTGAAAAATGGAAGTTGAGATACTTGAACAGATAGCATGCGTTTACGCTTAGAGCAGAATGACAAGTGCAGGAATATGAATTAGCAAACACCAGGAGAAACGCTGGAACATTTAAAAAAAAGATAACTGGGGTATAAGTGAAACCGTGCTGCAAGGTTCTGATCGCCTGTTTAACCAAGGAAGACTGACTTTTAGTGAATAAAAAAGTGTCTCTTCCTGGTAAAAGAGCAACCTGAAGAGATGATGTTTTTATAGCCTGAATAAAAGTCAGAAAAGTAGCAGCTTTTGTCTTTTTATCTTAAGACTTGCTGAAGCACTATGCTCCTGTTACAAGGAAGTCAACTCCAGTAGCATACGCTGTGCCTGACTGGTACTCTCACCTCTCCGGTCCTCCAGCAACCGATGAGCCACGGTAGGTCTGCTGAGATCCAGCATAACTTCTTGGGTTCTCTCTTCATCTGTCTTTCAGAGTAATGTTGTCATAAAGTGAAATATTTTTTATCCCTGGTACAAACAGTTGTTAAATCTGTCTGCAGGAACTATGTTTCCACTCTACCAGATTATATGATTCACAAAGAGTTTAACGCTGATGACCATCATAATAATAATTATGAGTCAAGAAGAGGGCCTTTTGATTTTGATATGAAAAGTGTTTGGCAACGGGATGCTGAGGACAAAGAAAACGCAGAGAAAAAAAAGGTATGGTGGGGATGGCTCTGTTTGCAGAGCTTGTGAAGGTGCTTCTGACTGGACTTGGTTCTTACTGAAAGTCCACTACAGTTTCCATAGTCTAGAAGAAATTTTTACATTGCAGCTAGAGAATGATGGTAAAATCACTTTTAAGCACTGCTGGTGTAGCATATGAATGGAAAATGCAACTTCCAGTTGCATATATGGTGCATATATTTAAGTGTGAATGAAAGGCAGGAGCTTGTTTCTATCTTCTTAAGCTTTGTTTCCCTGCAATTCACTTGTGTTGAATTGAATTCTTGCTCAGTGGTTTTGGGGGAGGAAAGAAAGGAGGAGGAGGAGGAAGGAGCAGAAAACTCATCTGAAAAAGCATTTGTTTAAGTTAGAGTCCTGAAAGAGACCCCGCTAGCTGCCTGGAAGATTTATCCAATGCAAGATAAGTGTAGGGCAAACTATGCTTAGAGCAAACTATTCTGTGATGGTCTTGGGCTTTTGTGCTGGAAACCTATCTTTCGTCCTCCCTTCCTGACCGTTTAGATGTTTGACTTAATGTTTTTATAATATGCTCTGTAATCTTGGGTACCTCAGTCACCATATCACTTTGGAATATACATGGAAAGACTTTTGATGTACTTGAACCTCCAGTACCTCCCTTCTACTTGAATACAAGTGCAAATGTTGGACATTTAAGAAAAAAAGTCCTTAACCTTTGCTGAGGTGAATAACAAGTGCAAATTCAGAATGATGGCTTTTGTATATGGGGATATGTTGTCTTTCCAAACAGGCTTGGGAACGTCCTCTCTTAAGTCTGTGGCAACGGTCATGGGCATGATGTGTGCTTAAGCTATAATTTGCTGATATCTCTAGAGAAAACTTTTTTTCAGTCAGACTCAGGGCACTGAAAACAGAAACTCAGACTGCCATGGAAGCCTCTTTGAGGATAAAAACAGGAGAAGATTAAGTGCTCCCTTAAGAACCCATTATCTTCAGTGCTATGAGACAAATTTTCTAACAGTATGTGTAGTTCAGGTCCATGTGGGGACTTGCAGAAGGTCTATTTCTGTTAGGGGTGGGATTTATCAAGACCTCAAGACCCAGTTTCATTCATGTGCGTGAGAGTTTGCATGTGTTTTATTTATCATTGAATACAAAGTGAACATATGTCACACATTCAGGTCAGATTCCATATCTGCAGAGGCCATGATATATATTTTGTACTACTGTATTAGAAACTGAAATTTAATTTTGTCTATGGTACTTGAAAGGGGAACACTAGGCCATGGCCTGAATCAGTGACTGAGCACCTGGTAAAGGGCGGTGGCTGGCCTGGTGACCTCAAGCAAATTGTTTACACCTGTGCCTCCCCACCTGACTGGAAGGGGTGAGCCCAGGGTAGGGCTGCCCTGGGCTCATTTAAGAGCCAGCCACCTAGGGAAGCATATCTCTTGTGGGAACTGGCTGTTTCTTGGAGAAGTGTTGTTGTCTTGGTGGAGGAATTGCTGTCACGTGAGCCTAAAGCTTGTGTTACTGCTGTTTATGACTATTAAACCCTCAAATGCTTTACCTGGGATTGCTAAAATTTTTTTCTGAAGCTATCTCACTGCTTAGTTTGCACAGCAGGTACTAAATTCCAAACCTTACTCTTTAAGTTTAGGTGCCTAAGATGTCAGATTCCATGGCACTTGCCTTAGCTTTAGCTCCCCCTTCATACCATTCTCTCTGAAGTAGTGGTCCTATTTCACAGGACATCTCTTGTACCCTCATAAGAAGTGTCTCTCATACCTTGAAACACCATGTGATGCTTCTTTCACGTCTGCTTTTCCTACTTCCTTTCCTTCATGCTGTGGTTTGTTAAGAGCACTTTCCTGAAGTGTCTTCAAGTGAGACGATGGAACTAGCCCCACCAGTATTGATTTTTAGTTTTCTCGCTGTATATTTTGTATAATGAAAGGTTAGATTTTCCAAAAACATCACTTCTAAGCTGCATTCAATTTACTGTTTGACTGCGTGATGATATTGCAGTAACAAACTACCTCAAGTATCTAAGTGATATTGAATGTCTGGACAGCATTCTTTAGTTCAGTCTGACTGTGTCTTTGAGAGATACGTGATGCAATAATGGAGAGGAATCCCAAAGGGAGTCTTTAGCGACAAGTGCAAAAACATTTTAAACCTCCAAGGGTGCCTGCCCTGCTCAGTTTGGAAAACATTGCTTCCAAGGGGATCCTTGCTCTGGAGCTTTAAACATTTATGCTTTATTTGTCTGAAGTTTTAGAATCTCTGTGGTTCCTCCTATTATGGTTGTCACTGCATGGAAATGGATTGGAGGTCAGGGGGACCACGTTGTGAAACATACCTAGCTTCTACCAATGCTTCTTAATTCCTTTGCGGTTTGCCCTCGTAAATAAGCACACTGATCTGGGACTTGGGACATGTGAATCACGTCTCTTCCCAGCTCTGCTGCTAGGTTGTTCCATGGCAAGTTGTCTCATGTTGCTGTGCCTCAGTTTTCTGTAAATGGAGATAAGCCTGTGGATATCTTTTGGAAGCTGTCTTTGAGTTCTGCTAGGCATACCCAGGCACACAAAGGCGTGCGTGCCTTATCTTTCAGCAAGAACAAGCAGTGCCGGTAGGGTTTTCTGTTGTGCTTGTTGCTCATGGCCTTTTTACTACAGCTGTGCTGAATGAACCTTTAGTTTCTGTAGTAAACGTTTCTTAGCCAAACATTTTTGAAGCCTATCCCTGGAAAAAGTAGTTCATATCTTGCTTGTGGTGTGGAGGTTTGCTGAGGAATGAGAGGCTTTTCTCCATGTCCAAGCACAGTCTGTGCAACTCTATCATTTTTTCCTTCCAAACATAGGATAATGCTTTCAAGAAATCTGGCTATGTATCTAGCGTTTGTAATGGTAAAGCCACTACCATTGCACTAAATTGTAAGCCTTGAAGGCATCATTTCTTTTTGCACTTCTTTTTGCATGCCGTCTAGGTCTTGTTTTTCCTTTGAAGTCGCTTTGCATTCACTTTGTAGTGGTTGCACTTCTCTGCTGCTCCTAATGAAGGACGGGCCTGAAGAGCTACAGTATGATGTTTCTTTATGTAATGTCAGCCTTGGGAAATGATATGGTTTTTTATCTAATTGTTCTGGTCATATTGCAATTCTCTGCTGTGAGGATGCTCTTTATTTTTCCAGAATTCTGCCTTTATAAACATGCATGAATGTATGTTTGTGCATGCACACATATGTATGTATGCACACGCTATATTAAATGGATTACTCATGCCAGGTCAGGACTTGACCTCAAAGAAATTTGAAATGTAACGTGGATTTTTGCCCCTGATCACAGGGGAGCAAGGATTTCACCCAAGCCCTTTTAGCTTTCCGTGTATGGAAGTTTATGTAGTTAATTTGCATTTTCTGTGAAACTTAGTATTTTTTTTGTTGTTGTTGTTCTGTTTTGTTTGAGGGGGTGGGGATGATGGAGTGGGACTCAATGGCTGTTGAATATTGGCTTGGCAAAATCCTGGGTCTGGAATTCCATGGCATGCCAGATCTGAAATGGTGCAGTTTAGTGATAAACAAAAAACAGCAGTAACTTTTCTTGAACAGTAGTGTAGTATTTTTGAAATGTAAAGCAGAAAAGGGCTGCCACAACAGATAAGCATTCACGGATTTTAAAAGCAGTTGTAGGCTGATTTTTTCTTTTTTTTTTAAAACCTCTCTGTTGGGTCGGAGACCCCAGTCTTAGCTCATTGCTACGCTTCTGACAGGGGCTCCTGTTCTTCATCTCTTTAAGCTTCAACATAACATTGGGGGAATGGTTCTAAGCTGGAGAAGGGAAGATTTAGATTAGATGTCGGGGAAGCTCTTCACTGAGAGAGGGTGGTGTGGTGCTGGCACAGGCTGCCCGGAGAGGTTGTGGATGCCCTGTCCCCGGAGGTGTTCAAGGCCAGGTTGGAGGGTGCCCTGGGCAACCTGATCTAGTACCCGTTCTGGAGGACGTTCCAACCCAAGCCATTCTATGATCAGTCTGTCTGAAGTCTAGTAGTTAATCCACTTGTTCTTTACTAGATTCTAGAATTTTTCTCCTGATGCAGCTCTGGCGCCACTGAAGGCTGCTGCTGCATGTAATATTTGCACTCTGTTCATAATTGTTTGCTCTGTTAGGATAACTGTATGGCAGTATGTATGTCCACATAAGTGAAAAGTACCTTTATCCTTGATGTACTTTTAAATTTACAGAGCAAGATATTTCACTTTCAGTTACCCTATCCTGATTTAGTTTGCAGGCAATATTACTAATTCTATGTGGTGCATTTCGGTATTGCAAGTTGAAAAGATTAGATGGTCAAATAATATGTAGATTCTAATCGAATAAATATATTAGAAATTAAAACTTGCTAGATAGGATTTGAAAACTGTATGTATCTTCTTGAGGATTCCCCCTCACACCCTTTTTCTTTATGCAATGAAGAAAGCTGTACAAAGTCTTTAAAAACTTGGATTTTTGTGTTTTTTCCCCTTTAAACTCAGAATTTCTTACCAGCTGCTAAGTGAAATATACTAAGGAATTGTTGGGGAAATTGAATTCAATGCTTTTGTTTGAGAGGGAAGTATGTTGATCCTTTAGCAGCTGTCAGTTTTCAATGCTATTAAAATAAACAGCTTTGCTGTGTGCTGTTCATGTTTTCCATTACTTTTTTGGTTCTACAACACTGATGCATAGAGCATGTAATATCACTTCATCAGTGTTTTAGTTGTCTATATCTTGTTGGGATTCCCAGCGTAATGAAAAAGATGAAATCTACAGCTGTTGGTCAACACTGAGTTACTTTACTGTTGTTCTTCATTAATTAACGAAGAAGAGAAGTAAAATATACTTCCCTGTTACAGGCTGTCCCCAGTCCACCTGGATTCTTCTACTCGTACTTCTGGAAATGTTTCCAAGATAGTGCAGTTTAAAGATTTTATGGCCTTTACTATAACTCTCAATTACGGCATCTCTTGGTTGTTTTTTATAACAAATCCTTTTATTAAATTAAGATTTCTCTAATGCAGGTAAAGCTCCCAGCTATAAATGCTAAGTATCCAAGCAGAATGACTAATGTTCCTATGAACAAGGAATTCAGTGGAAAAAATAAGCTCTCTTTTCCACCAATGTAAGTAGCATGCTTATGAAATTCATTCATCTCCTCATCCTGCAACCATTTGTGTGTGCAAGTAATATTATTCCTTTTTGGACTTGTGGAGATTAGGGGATTTGTGCGTGGCCTTTGTGAATCCCTACTGCTACAAAACTTGCTGCCATCTAGAGCAGTGAAATACTTTTATATAAAAAACAACTAAAGTAATAGGAATTTAACTTGTATAGTAAACCTATTAAAAGTATCTTTGCTTTAGGAAAAGTAGGCATACAGTTATGTGGTGAAATATCTTCGTGTAGTACTCTTTCACTGAATTCTAAATCATGCATTCTTTTATAGTTAATAGCGAACAGATGCAAACTGTGATGTGCATCATTTATTCTGAGAGCACAGAGATGCAGGCAGTACAACCATCTCCTGAAATCACATTGGCTGTAGCCTAACAGAGGGTCAGGCAGAGCAAAAATATGGTGATGAATGCCTGGAAGATACCAGTCTTCTCTGCAAATGATTACGTCACCAAGCTGCTTTTGCAGTACTGCAGAGCGCTTTAGTGTACTTTGTGTTAAAAACAGATGACATATAGACATCAGAAAATCCAGGATGTTTTAGAAATGTTAGTGTGATGCAAAACATGATTAAAATGTCTAATGAACTGTATACTTATGAGCAAATCTTGGAACAAAACCTAATCTTTGCAGAGCATAGGATGCATCTCTTCAGCCTTTTTACTTGCATATTCTTGATTCTTTGATTTTTCTCCTTCTTCAATTGTTTTTTGTGGTCACAAAATTAATTATATTATACATGTGCATTATACGTGTTTTATGCAAGTTCTTATGTAAAACTGCATGTGTTTTGCTGAATCAGTCCTACTTGCATGCTTTCTTTTTTCATAAGACGGTTACATGTAGGATATATCCATTTACTGCTACTTACAACTCAACTACATAAGGCTGTTACCTTTTCTGTGCAAAATAAATTCTTTCCACCTAATAACAGTTTTGGTTTACTTACGCTATTATTTTCTTTAACATGTTTTGATTTACAGGCCTGCTCAGAGACAAGGTGAAGCAGTAAACTTTAGGAAATTAATTAGCAATGGTTATGGGACTGACTGGTTTCAGGAACATACTGCATTGGCAAAAAAGGTTCAAGATGCATCAGAAAATAGTGAGCCATCCAAAGGTAAAATTACTGAAAGCTGTTTCTTTCAAAGTGAGTTGGGATTTGATGGTAACGTTTACGGGTAACTGTTAAATAACGACACCTGCTTTTCATGCATTGCCCTCACATGTCAGTGCATTTCTTATTTCAATCTAAAAAGAGTTCTTAATGCTTTTAACAGTATGGTTTCTTCCGGTCATGTACCTTGATTCACTTTTCACCTTATTCTTTTCATGCTTTCAGGTGTGCACTGAAGGCAGTACTTGTATTTTCTTCACACTTGGGTATTTTTGTCTGCTTATTTATAGTAATTGGCAGCATGAGCACCTTGCAGCTTCTTTTTGAGATGACACTTTGTCTCTTGTCTGCTTCGCAGTATAAGTCCAAGGCACATCAGATAGGAGAGAGAACCCATTGTATATAGAAATCCATAACTCATTTCTGATGTGTTACAGTTTTGCATCATACTGCAGACTTTGCATGTAGCTTGTCTATGTTCTTAAAGTAATGAAATTTATATGTATTTTAATGTGGGAGAGAAACTGAATGTTAGTTGACCTTTCTGTTCTTAAGGTTGAAGTTATAAGTACTTTTATCTCTCTTTTTATTGCAGATTCAGAGCCATCACAGTCTGAATCAGCACCTGCAAGCAACTAATTGAAGCCACAGTTCCAGGGGTGTAATAATTAACTTAAGACTGTTGGGGAAAGTAAAGCATTATATAGCTTATGATAAAGTCCACTATTTACACCTTTGATTGCTTTTATCTGATTAGATTACTTTCATAGTTGAACTCATCCTTGATTGAGTAGTTCACTTGATTTAAAACATGGTGAACTTCATTGTGCATGATTACAGCAAATTTTAAAGAATAGCTCTCAGTACATAAACCTAGTTTTTTTCTTAATATATAAAGCAAAACTGAAGTTCTCTTCTACTTCAAACTTTTGTTTTCTTGCTGTTGTCAAATAGAATTGCCCTGTTGCTGCTAATCTGTATATGTGCACAATATCAATGTATCCCAATCACCTAACTTATTTAAAAAAAAAAAATTATACTCATGACACATGACATGAATGGAAAAAAAAATGAAGGGGAACTGCATGGTATGGGAGGAAAGTAAATTAGAAAGAATTGAATTGGCTTCTTGCATTTTTTTTAAAAAAAAAAAGTCAAACCTTTATTGGAACTATTGGGAAGATGGCTTCTTAGTCCACAAAACATATTTATACCAGATACTCAGCTTTCTTGGACAATTCTATTGCTATGCCTGCTGTGCAAGAACTAGTTCATCAAGTGTAGTGTTCAGCCACATAATTAAACTAAGACCTGTTGGCATTTCCTGGTGTAGTCTTATTTTAAGAGATGCATTAGTAGGGTAACAGTGGTGTGGGCTAAGGTGTGCATATTTACATGTTCAGCCTTCTAAATTAAAAAAAAAAAAAAAAAACTATCCTGAATGTCTGACTGCAGTAAAAGTATTACATGCTAAACATCTGTGTTTACTCAAAACAGCAAAACAATTTATACTTTGAAAACAGCAATGTATATAAATTATTTATACGCTGCTATTTAACACTTGTTCTCTTATCTGCTTGAACTAGGATGTACCCTTAAATGCTATAAATAATTAAATACTTTATAATAAAGATCATTAGAAAATGGATCCAATTTCAGAAAGATATTTTTGCTTATGCTATAAAAAGTGAACTTTTTAATAACTGAAATTTACATTTATTTTACATTTCAGAGTGCACTCATTGCATTGTAGACCTCTGAATCCAAGAGCTGAAGATTTTAAAATGTATTAGTGAATATACATTTATCTGAATGGTATATAGAACAGTTCAGTTGTAAGGAACCTTCAGAGATCATCTAGAGTCCAACAGCCAGACCTCTTCAGGGCTCACCAACAGTTAAAGCATGTTACTGAGGGCATTGTCTAAATGCTGCCTCTTAACACTGACAGGCACGGGGCATCAACCATCTCTCTAGGAAGCCTATTCTGGTATTGGACTGCCTTCATGGTAAAGAAGTTTTTCCTGATGTCCAGTCTGAACTTCCCCTGGTGCAGCTTTGTGCTGTTCTGTGCATCCTGCCATTGGTGACCAGGGAGGAGAGACTGTCCAGCACCTCCCTTTCCATTTCTCCTCCTCAAGAAGTTATAGAAAGCAATGAGGTTGTTTGTCAGCTGCCTTCTCTCCAGACTAGGCAAACCCAGTGTCCTCAGCCTCTCCTCATAGGATGTGGCTTCCAGCCTTTTTACAGACTTTGTTGCCCTCCTGTGGGTGCCTCCAAAGACCTTAACATCTTTTTTTATATTGTGGAGCCTGGAAGTGCACACAATATTTGAGGTGAAGCTGCACCAGTGCTAAGTATAGCAGAAGATTTGCTTCTTTTGACCAGCAGGCTATCCTGGGTTTAGTGCGTTACAAGAAGCAGTTTAGCCACTTGGCTGCCAGAATTGCAGAGATGTTTAGCAGGTTTGGACTAGCAGCTTTTCTTTACAACTTGGTAATGAAAATTGATTTGAAATAAGTAAACCTATTGTTAATCAGAGCCCTCACAAATTTCAGTGAATGTTTGTTTAAATTTTGTTGTTGATTTCAATAGGTCCAGCATCTGGGTTCATCTTTGTTCATTCTAACCAACAGTTCAGTCATCTCAGTTGCATTTACAAAAATAAAAGGCTAAAACATAAGAAAATGACTAAATGCACAGTTACTGGTTAGTCAGCAAAATTTTTAAAATGTAACAAAAAAAAAATTGTTACATGAAGCTGTATCTGGGCAGGGGGTGGAAGAAATACTACTTCTAGTTTTCACTTAATATTTTTTGGATTATGTTCAGACATGCTGAAACCTTTAATTTGTAGCTTTGTAGCAGAGCTTTTGAATCTAATTTTCTAGGCTACAGTACCAGCTGAGGTCAGAGCTGGAGCTTATGGCATTGGAATGTTACCAGTAGAAAAACTCTCCTGTTGTTACAGAGGGACATTAAGGAATAAGCATTGTTAATAACCTTGGAATTTCAACTATATTTTTTCACCAAATGCAGTAATCACAACTACCTGCTTGATGTTGTGAGAAAAAGTAAGTATAATCTTATGATTTTTTTTCAGAATTTAGTTATGTGAATATGCCTTCTCTGGCCGTTCAGCTATCTTTATTCAATGCAGTCTTTGGCTATCATTTTTATCTTTAGTGTGGGTTAAAATGGGTTAGAGAGCTGGGCTTCTTGTTCCCAGCAATGGGAATAAACTGCAACATTAAAAATACAGAGTCTTTGTAGTATAGTTAAACATTGTAAACTATGTGCAATTATACTACGTATCAGTCATACTTTGATATTCTGCTTTGTGCTATTGTAGGAGAAACTTTTTTTTGCATGTACCACTTTCAGTTAACTGATTAAAAATACTTCATTGTTTAAAAATGTGAAAGAAAGGAGAAAAGGGAGATGATGATTAAACTCTAGTGTTAAGTTGCTTAATGGCAAGGCAACCAAACATTTTCTAACACGCATCAGCTGAATAAGAAGTTTTCCTTTTTAAACATACATAGAATTCATTGCAATTTTATTTTTGTAGAGAGTTTTCTGTAAGGTGTTTAGTACAAATTGACTTAAAAAGTTGGGAGACTTTTTATCATGAAAAAATAAGAGTATGGTTATTTAGAAGTATTAATGAGTTTATACATCTCTGGTTCATGTGGACTTAAAGATGCTTGCTGTACAAAAGCCCTCAAACTGATTCCATAAAATAAGAATTCCCATGTGAGTAATGCTAACGTGAAGAGGAGAATTCCATTCTTTGCTATGGTATGGTCTCCTTTTCTCATTAGGATCTGTAAAAAGTTTACTAAAGTAACTATTGCTTTGGGTAGCTTAATGTATAAGCTTTCTTCACTAACTTTGAATGTTTTCCCTCTATATTGGAATTCTTGTCCAAAATCGCCTATTTTAGAGTGTCCATTAGGGTGGTGAGGCACTGGCACAGGCTGCCCGGAGAAGCTGTGGGTGCCCCATCCTGGGGGATGTTGAAGGCCATGCTGGATGGGGCCCTGGGCAGCCTGCTCTGGTGGGTGGCAGCCCTGCTCACAGCAGGGGATTGGAACTAGATGATCTTTAAGGTCCCTTCCAACCCAAGCTACTCTGTGGTTGTGTGATTTTTTTTTTTTGTTGTTGTTGTTGTTGGAGGCAGAACCAACCAAGATCCTAATGTGATAACTCAGCACTGTTCTGAATCCAAGAAATTAACAGCAAGCTGTTAACAATACCTGTTAAGCAAGTATTCCTTTATTGGCAGCACTGGGGGTAGCTCCACCATAAGTGCTGCGCACCCCTAGAGAACCCACTCCCTTACATACCTACAAAGACACGCATAAACACTACATTTTCCTAGAATCCTATACATATGCAAGACTATTCCAGGAACTAATGAATAGATGCTAATGTCCTCCTGCATATGCATTGATGTTGTGTGGGCAGCTCTGGGGGTCTCTTGGTGGTCGCTGGGGAGTCTTCCTCACTACGATCGTCTTCATCACTGGCTCGTTGTCATGGGTACTGTCTGCTGCCTCCCTCCAGCCACCACAAACCAGTCTTTGTTCTTTTTTGTATAACATTGGCAAGGCCAGCACTTCTTCACACAACTTCAACAACTTCATTGTCTTCACTAACTTGCTGCTCCTGCAGCAGTTAGATATGGCAGCACTAGAAAGATGCATTTCCTGCTGGGTATGCACACACCACACTGGAAAGATGCATTTTTTACTGGATATGCACACACTGTGTCAATCCCTCTTTTGAGAGTTTGAAGCAGTGACCAACTGTTTCCCATGCTTTAGCCACACAACAACAATTACAGCACTGGATCATTATGCAGGCTGAAGGGCAAACAGCAGCTACAGCTATGATAGTCAGAAACACTTGTTTGAGCCACTACAGATTCGCAGTTAGTGTATTCCAAATTTTCTTGAGATCGGTTGCAATCCTTCCGCTCTGACCTTTATGCACGCAGCAGCTCGTGTTAACTGTACAGACACGTTGTGAGGCAAGTGAGAGAGCTGAAGCCATTCTATTTCATATTGCCATCTGGGATAATCTTAATACTTCTATTTGCAAAGCTTGGAGTATCTAACTCAGCACGCACATACTGTGCAAGTAACTAAACCAAGGCTAAGGCTCTGCTTCAGTGCAAGTATTTTACTGTAGTTGTGTTCTTAGAAGTGTTTATAGTGGTGGTTTCCATTTTAAAAGGGTGTGCCATATCCCAATTTAAAAATACTCTCTTTTTACTTTGCTCACCATTAGATATTGTCCACATGACATTGGTCAAATTCTCAAAAGTTTCCTTAATGTACCATTAATGTATTCTCAGCTTTCCTTAGTCAAGCCAAGTAGGTGTTTGCTCTGCCGTGTCCACTGACTGAGTCTGCATAGATCAGTTTGAATACCATGAGTTAATATTTTAACAACCTTGAAGTGCTGTTTGAGACTAAGATTTCTTTTTATAAGAGCAAGTGGCAAACCCTGGAATTTGTTTGTAAATTCAGAAGAATGGAAAGCTGCAACAGCAGCAAAAATTACAAGTTCTTCAATAGACATCAAATCAAACTAGTGTGACATGCAAAAGCTCCAAATGAATTCAAGGGTGGAGAGGTTTTGCTCAAGTTCACCTTATTGCAGTAATTATGTCATTTTGTTTGCTTCTGAGTCAATGCGGTCATGCAATTCGCTAAGTATTCAAAGTCATCAGCGGTTCCATTTAAAAACAATAAAAACAATGGAAGTTGCTGAGTCAAGAAGGGTTTTCAGAAAGCTGCTGAAGTGAAAAAGCTGGGCACTTGCTCACAAAAATCTAGCATTAATTGTTTTAAATGCTGGAACGTTTTCTTAGCTGTATTGTGCTTCATCTCTGAGCTGAATATCTCTAATTAAAGTGACATAGCTTCATTTTTTTGAATACTGATTATTTTGCAAGACCAAAGATAAAACAAAAGTGTGATTATATCCTATGAATTACATCCATCCACTACTGAATGTGTGCATAATTTTAAAAGAGAATTCCAGATAAAGATTTAAAAATAATTTAGCAGTTTAGATACATAATAAGTTTCCTTTTACGTGCAAGCACTTAACTGTAGTGACATCTAATGGCTGTTTTCATTGTAATGTGACTGAGTATATACTTCATTCTTATTACTTCCATCTTTTTAGACTAGGTTAAATATAAACATTTATTTTGTGTAGCAATGCAATAAACAATTGAATTGGTTCAAGTGTTTCTTAAGCATTTAAAACGTCATTGACTTCAGCCTACCTATTTCTTGAATACTCCTGTCTGCACTGAACATGCACATTTCAGTTGCAAAAGAGGAATCCTGGTTTCGTTCTTTTCCATAAACAAGTGGCTGGTTCAGTATGCCATTTTTGAGGTTCTTTGCATATTATTTTTCAAAGTATAGCTACATATCATGCAATAGCCTGTTTGTTTGCTCTTAAAAAAGGAAGAGATGGAAATATGGAATGCCATCTTGGCTTTTTTTGTCCTCCTATGAATAGTTTTAATGACACTAAGTGTCCAGAATGACTGAAGAAACAAATTGTAGTAGATGACTGTCTGGAAAAACTGTGTTGAATGATTGACTGTAAAAATGAAATGCTTTGTGGTGAGCAAGAAAGATTATCCTTCTGATAATAGGACAAGCCAGCCTTACTTTCTGTTGATGCCAATCACATGCATCCATGCAGTATAAAAATCTGGAAAGCGAGGCCAGTTGCAGTTCTTGTAACCTGTTTTTGCCATCATTCTTTTATGATGTATGTGTTTATTTTTCACCCTTCTAAAATAACATTTATGAACTTATTTGTATTTTAAGAGTTATCTTTCCCACCAAAAAAAAAAAAATTGAAAAGCCAAAAATTATACAAGGAGGAAGCTTAAATCCTATTTAAATTTTAATAATGCTTTCAAGAGGTGACTGAGAGCAAAGGTGACTACAGTAACCAATTACTGATGTCATGGGAGTACATTATTTATGGAACTTTTCAGACAAGGTATCCATAGTAACCTGATTACTCTTTATTTATGAAGGAAGTAATTTACATTGATTGTTCTCTTCACGTAGTTGAACGACAAACCTCTTGAAAGCCAAAGCAGATTTTTCAGTGGACCATGAGATGTAGATTGGGTAATTCTCCTATTTAAAGGAAAAGCTTCCTCTGCAGAAATAAGAGGAAGTTCTAAGGTTTTTATTTTGAGTTATATGCTACCATAACTTTCAGATTTTGACAAATAATCAAGAAACAGAATAGGAAAATCCATTAGGAGAATGTGCTTTACCTATTAGAGATTTGAACAAGTTGAACAGATGACAGACTTTTCTTAGTTTATTGAATACAGTAAAACTTTCTTCAGTACACTGTTCATGGCTAGACATGTGAATGGGGATTTAAAGCAGGGGTGTCCAATGTTTTGGCTTGCCTGAGCTGCACTGGGTGATGAAGAATTGTCTTGGGCTGCATAGAAAATATACAGTTAATCTGTATAACTAACAAAACATGTTATTTTCAAACAATTTTTATCAGAACATAAAAAAAAGAGCAACAATAATGTAAAACTAGTGGGATATTTCACCTTGTTTTTGTGAAACTAATGGATCAGTGTCTGGTTCGATGGAGTGGTTGCCATTATCAGTGAGTTCTCAAGGTGTTTGTCAGAGATTCTTTGAAATTTTACTCTTCCTGTGCTTCATCCTTGAAAACAGTTGATCACAAATACACTTACTGCCAAAAAGTGATGACATGAATAAAGGCGTGGTTGTGAAGTGAGTGAGATTTTTCTCTGGTGAGATAGGGCTTATAGCAGTCTAGCAAAGAGACATGATAACATTTTTCTTTGAGTTGAATGTCTGATTGCGCCTCTCTACATTCCATTTGAAAATTTGCAGGTAGCGTATTTGTTGACTGAAAACGGAGTTGCAAATATACCAAAAAACATGATTTTTTGGGTAATCTTGAAACCTATTCTCAAATTTCCTTATAAAAATGGAAAGTCAGGCTGCATGTTTTTCACTATTCATGGGACTGTGTTTAGCCAGTGTATCAAAACTAGTCACCATAACTTGAGTTAGCACTGCACTGTGTCCTCCCTATGTCCTGGTTTGAGCTCAGACCGTGCTCATTGCACACTGATGTTTGGCCGTTGCTGAGTGATGGGTGTGTGTGGGGCGGAGCTGCTGCCATGATGGCTCAGCAGCAGGAGGCAGGCTGCAGTTCCAGCTGTGCCAGGCTGCATGCAGCCTGCAGGCCGCGAGTTGGACATGCCTGCTTTAGGGAGTTGTCCCAAAGCCCTGAAGTCCCTTTGAATCACCCTTGGACTTCTTGCCACCTCACTGCCGCTGACATGGAGCTCTGTCCCCAGGCTGAGCAGTTCTTCTCCCTGGGCATGACTCCCGAAGGTGAGCTCACTGCTGCTGCCAGACTCGGACAGCTCAGGCACACCCTGCAGCCTGAGACCTGTGTGGCTGCATGTTCCCTGGGGAGCTCTGTCTGCGTAGCCCTACCAGTTGCTGTGGCTGGAGAGGCCATAGGGGGTGCAGAGAAACTGTGCTTTCTCCCAGGTGGTTGCCATGATGGGAGTGCTTTCCAAGATGACAGCTGCAGTTGTCTGTGTGCTCCCCTGGGGTCTCCCCAGCTCAGGATGCCTTTGCCATGGTCCCACACCACACCCTTATCTTGAAAAGCAGTCCTTAGCTGTACCCAGCGGTATCCTGGGCTGCATCAGAAGAGGGGTGGCCAGCAGGGAGAGGGAGGTGATCGTTCCCCTGTGCTCATGAGGCCCCATCTGCAGTACTGCATCCAGACCTGGGGCCCCCAGCACAAGAAGGATGCGGAGCTGTTGGAGCAGGTCCAGAGGAGGCCACAAAGATGATCAGAGGGCTGGAGCACCTCCCCCATGAAGGCGGGCTGAGGGAGGTGGGTTTCTTCAGCCTGGAGAAGAGAAGGCTGCGGGGAGGCCTCACTGTGGCCTCCTAGTATTTAAAGGGAGCTTATAAACAAGAGGGAGAGTGACTTCTTAGGTGGGCAAATAGTGATAGGATGAGGGGGAATGGTTTTAAACTAAAAGAGAGGAGATTTAGGTTAGATGTTAGGAGGGAATTCTTTACTCAGAGGGAGGTGAGGCACTGGCACAGGCTGCCCAGAGAGCTGTGGGTGCCCCGTCCCTGGAGGCATTCAAGGCCAGGTTGGATGGGCCCTGGGCAGCCTGACCTGGTGGGTGGCAGCCCTGCCCACGGCAGGGGGTTGGGACTGGGTGGGCTTTAAAGTCCCTTCCAACCTAAGCCATTCCATGATAAATACCAGTGCCTGAAAGTCTTCAGGTCTGGCTGCGACAGGAGTTTGTGAACACAGTGCCAGAAGAGAGTGCAGTGCTGGAGCAGCAGAAGTCATCTGTATCCCTTCCTCACCGCCGAGGGGCCGCAGGAGACCTCGGCCCCCGCTTTGTTTCGCCTACCCCCGCTCCCGGCGC
>WBMW01002310.1:26438-48958 GCA_013396635.1 Penelope pileata
ACGGCGGCCGCCTGTGGTCGCGGTGCCGTGAGGATGCCGGGCTGGCTCGGAACGGGATCGGCGCTGGTGCGCGCTTGGTGAAGTTTAACCCTACTGATTAGTTTATTATTCTAAATGAAAAAAGTTTATCATCCTTTATAGGTGTGAATACATTTAATTTGAAAAAAGTTTTTTGTGATGAGGGTGATGAAGCACTGGCACAGGTTGCCCGGAGATGTGGTGGGGCCCCGTCCCTGGAGACACCCAAAGTCAGGCTGGAGGGGCTCTGAGCACCCTGATCTGGCTGTAGGTGTCCCTGTGCATTGCGGGGGAGTTGGACCAGATGGCTTTTAAAGGTCTCTTCCAATGCAAACAATTCTCTGATTCCTTTGTCCAGTGACTTTTAACACGCAGACTTCAGCGTCATCTCATCTGGTTCTTCCGCTCTTTCAAAATTCACCTCTTCTGTAACTCTCTTGCAAAACTGGGTGCTTTCTGTCTCCCTGCGGTGCAGATCCGGCAGCCCCTCGGGTGTCTGCGTGTGCTGTCTGCGAGCTGCCGGGTCCTGCGTCAGGGCGGGGGCAGGACGGCGGCGTGGCTCGGGGCTTCCTGTAAGAGCATCCCCGGACAGAGCCAACTTCTGCACGTAGCCGCTTCTGAAAATAAATAAAATGAATCATTCTGTTATTATGATTCTGTCATTGTATCAGTGCTGGAGCCCCAGTGGTTCATTGCTCGCTTAAATGTCAAGGGAAACACAGAAGGGAGTGTTTTACTTATTTATGTAATGATGCTGTGTATTGGGGTGATGGATTAGAAGAGTGATGGACAGGAGTGCTGTGACTCCTGGGGCTCATGTTTGGCTCAGCCTCCTTCACACCGAGGCTGGCGCAGACAGGAGTGGTCTTACAGTTACTAGGAGGAGCTTCACGAAGGACATTGTGAGTAAGAAGTTCTCTGGAACTGGTATTTCAGGCGTGTGACAGTTAGAGATGAGCTGTGGGGGCTGTCCAGAGCCATCACAGCAGGAGGTGTAGGAGCTGCCAGACGTGCCCCTCTCCAGCTGTGAGCCGGGTGCTGCTCTGCTTGTACCGAGGAACAGCGGTTGTGGTGAGATGGGGGTTCTGCTGGGAGGGGACCAGTGGTGATGCTTGGCTGTAAAAACAGCAGGTGCCCATTTTGCTGGAGTTATAAAAGCTGTAGTGTGGCTGAATTGGTTTTTTTTTGGTTTCAGCACTCACAGTGGTGTTGTCCATATAGGAGGTTTCTATCGCTGCTCGTGATGCTGGCTTTGCAGATGGGGCTGTTCTGATGTGTTTATGTCAGTCTTTTTCTTAATGGTATTCTAGGTCCAAGCACAAATGGCTCCTGGTATCTCGAGTGAGAAGAAAACAGATGAACAGTCTTCGAAGTAAGATTCAGAATTTACTTATCTGTACAGGTTCTCACCTGCCTTCTTCCGCAAACTCTGCAATTCATTGTGCAGTCATTTAATTGAAGTATATGATAGGAATGTTGAGCATAATACCAAATTTCTACACAGAGAGCTTTTCCAGATAACCATTTTCATTTACCATGGCAGTGAGTTTTTCCAAGCACAGGTGATGCTTTTTATTGTTTTTATTCCAGAGACCTGCTGAAGTGCTGACATTGGTTGCCTGTAGCTAGACCTACCTGCCTGAAGAGACTGCACAAAAATTTCAATGTTTGCCTCATCCTTACTTTAAACTTGTTTTAGCAAAACCATACGTGCATGGTTAATCTTCAGATTTTGTTCTTCTCACTAGACCCCCAGAATTATAGGTGTTTTGTGGTAGCATGAGGGAATAAACTGTCTGCTCCATTGAATTATGGCCCGAGATTTTTATCAGGCAAACTTTGCCTCTACTGTAAATCCAGGGCACTGGTGCCATGGGCAGATGGTAATATGCTTGCTCTTATTGCCCATTTTACCCCCAGGGTCCAAGCCTGCCATTAGATGTGGATGGGCAGATCACAAGCAGGAGTTAGCTACAGCATGTAAATGTAGTGAGACTGTGGATTGAAGAGCATTGCTGGTGGAATGTGAGATGAAAAAGATAAAGTATAGACACAGCCGAGGAAGGAAGCTGTATTTAGGCCGGGCATGAGGGCAGCACTGCTGGCACGTACCACTTGTGTTTCAGACTCTGTTGAAAGAGACCTCGCCTTTTTCCAGTCTGTTTCCTGGAGAGAAGCTTTTATTACTGGTATTCTCATAAAGGGAAATATATTTGACTTGCCTGAGAACAAACTGTAAAAGTTGTTTCAGATGGTAAACGTATTTGTATCTGAAAGCCATTTCGGTAAGCATCGGCGCAGCCCTCTGTTTGATCTGCATTAGTGGCCCATTAGGTATTGGCAGAGTCCCGCAAACCATTCAGAGATGGCAGCCTGGGGATTCTGCTCGAGTGAGCTGGCAGGCTCCTGGGCTGCCTGCGCTGTGCTGAAGCACCGTGATAGCTCCTTATGCCTCCTGGTCTCTTGGCACGTACCTGTACCAAACAACTTTCTTGAGGAAAAGGATGAGCTGGGTGGAAGGAGGGGAACCCCTTACCTTGTTACACTGCTCTTTCGGTTGCTGAAGGCAGATGTCAGTGGTGGGCAGAGACAAATAGGGTGGGTGGGAATGCATTACGTTACATTACGTTGGTTGTAATAGCTGCAGGGGCTTGGGACTGCATAATCTTTAAGGTCCCTTCCAGCCCAAGCCGTTCTGTGATTAGAGAGGGAGTTTCAGGAACAGAAACAGTGTACTTAGAACATTGGGTTTGTAACTATTTTCTTTGCTTTTTGAGGAACAATTCAATGAATTGTTCAATGAATCAATGTGGGTGACTTCAGGCTTCCTAAGGTAACCAATGCATCCTGCACAGTGATAGATGAAGACATAGGACCTACAGGAAAGCACCACCCTCCTGGAGAGGCGTTAGAAGACAGACAGGATAACCTAAAGCATCTAAAGCAACACTAACACCTATGTTAAGGCTTTCAGAGTTGTTCCTGGAATGTCTTAATTTTTTTTGCATAAACTCCAGGCAAACTCTTTTGTCTCCTCCGACAAAGCAGTCTGAATCTGCTGAGCCACGCTGGGACTGCAGTGGGCATCCTTTAAGCTATTAAGTCATCTTCTTGTGTCTGGAAGATACTTCCTTCTTTATTTCATCTCTCAAAAACTGCTTTGAAGTATTGGTTGGTATTTTGCTTTAGCTTGTTATTATTGACCAATCTTTCCCACCTGTTTCAGCTGAACTTTAAACATCAAGCACAGAAGGGAGGTGTTTTATGAATCATTTGCTTTGCTTAGTCCATCACCTCATTTCCCATGAAGGCAGTCCCACATGCTGAATAGTTCAGTTTTCCCTCATGGCTCTGGCATTTCCTGGTTCTTCAGAAATTTGGAGTTTTAGGTGTATCGTTTCCTTAGAAGAAGCAACTTAAGAGGAATTGAATTCTTCTTGCCTTTTCCTCTCTTTCCCTTTTTCTTGCATTGCTTTTTTTTTTTTTTCCCCATGTTTTCGTTTGCTTCTTTCCTGGTCTATTTCAGTTCCTCTGTACTCCCTTTACTGATTTAAGGGCATAGATTTTTTCCTCCTGGCTGGATGACAGAGTAAACAGTGAGACAAATTGCCACGGTTTCTCTTTGGGCCTGTCTGCAATGCCCTACATCTTCCCACCTTTCTGAGGTGGCTCAGAGTGTCATTCAAAGCACACAGGTCAGGTTTGCTTTTCAGCTTTGCTGCAGACTGTCTATGTAGTCTGGTGAGTATCCCCTGGTCCTGCTCCCATTGCTCTGCTCACCATAAAGCCCCACCCCAGGTCACGGCTTTGCTGTTGTTCAAGGTGAAGGGTGCAGAGCTGTTGATGCTTTTCTCAGGTGTGATTCGTTATGAGACAGAAGGTGGTTATGAAAGTTAGGATTTCCCCAATGTGATTTGTGAGGAACCAAGATCAGGCAGTGCGGGCAAGCTTTTAGGTGTGGCATTCCCAACATTTACTCCTTTGCAAAATTAGAATCTGTTCAGTGTAGGTTTCTGTATATATTCTATATGTTCCACCATGCTCCTGTCCTGACAGAGAGAATTCTATCCACGTCTGCAACCCTCACCTGGAGAAAATGAAAGAAGACATCCTGTACCATTTTGCTCTTGGGACTGGAACTCATGATTTTCCTGCATTGTTTGGAGATGTAAAGGTAAAAACCCGTGTTTCATTCAGCAAGCCTAAGGCTTTTTCGCAGAAGGTAAAAATCTTTTAAATAAGATTAAACAAGGCACCATAGCACCGGTTGAAGAAGGAATGGAAAGGGGATAAGACTTGCAGGTTTTTGCTACTATCAATATCAGTTAGGGATAATAGTTTCTGACGGTCTCTTTTCATGCAGTGAAAATACAAACACCGCGGTATTCAGTGGAATTCCTATTTTTGGGACATTGAAGTTAAAATCTGTATTTTGTTAGTTTAAACAGGGTGAACGCCTTTGAGTGCTGTGTAGAAGTATTTTGTTTTGCATGATTTTTCTTAATGGCCTTTTGGAATGAGAAGAACCACGTGTGCAAATGGCTTTTTGTTGACTTCAGGTGTTTGCATACTCATGTTTATCCTTGTATGAATCATCCGACTGATTTTGTTTTGTTGATTGCCGTCTGCACCAGTTTGTGTGTGTAGGAGGAAGTCCCTCACGGATGAAGGCTTTTACTGCCTACATAGCTGAAGAGCTGGGCCTCGGGAGCCCCAGTGGTGACTTCCCTAACATCTGTGCGGGAACGGACCGTTACGCCATGTACAAAGTGGGACCTGTTCTGTCAGTCAGCGTAAGTGACCATTTGGGAAACAGAATGCACCACTGTCCATCCAGATACCTCACGTACATCAGATGTTGGATGCAGCTCAGTGACGCTGTTCAAAGTAGAAAATATGAATGCTTGTTCCTTTTAAACACTTAATGGTAGAGTCAGATTTTTACGCTTTTTCAGCTGTGTTCAGAATAGTCCTGTTGGCTAATGAAGAATTTGTTTTTATTCCTTTCTTGTCAAAGGGCCAGTCCCCAAAACATTCTTTCCTTTATTGCCTCCTTTTCCCTCAGGGTAACACTGAGGTGTTGCACAGACAGCCCTAGGAACATTTTGAGCAGAACAACTGTTGTCTCGTCTCTACTCTTTATCCTGAATAATGGAATCAACACTCGATGTATGTGGGGCACTGGAAAATGCCTGTCTTGCACATACCTATGGTGGCGTCTTCAGATGTGCTTGAGAGGGGCATTCCATGCGACTTGTGCCACCGACTCATTTTAAAAACTCATACCTTTAATTTGTAAATACATCTACGCTTTTGAATTGCAGTAACGTAACTGTAGTATCATTCTGCACCCTTTCTTTTGACATCCCTGTGCAAGTTGAAGTGGACTTAGATTTTCTGAACTTTGTGACTAAATAAACAACAGTTGTGTTTTGAAAAACTTTAGCTTAATGTGTCACTAGCATTTCAGATTAGTAAAAAAAGATCGGTGCTTTTTTTTCTTGTATTTAAGAAAAAATCTGTGAAGTGCTTTTGTAAACATAGGAAAGGATGCTGATTACGTTTTCAAGAATGTAAATATTTTATAATTCATGATTCTTAGAAATATTGAACTTCATCCATAGTCCACAGATTCAATGGGAGTCTTGCTTACTGCTCAAAAGTCTGTTTGTAGCCTCATAGGTTTTTGTGAGAGTGAGTTATGTGACAATTGGAAGAAAGTAACAAGAAGGAGATACTGTCTAACTAACTTCTTCCATATATGTTTTGCATTGTCTGTGTGAATGTCGAACATGAATTTCTGCTTTCATTTCAGCACGGTATGGGCATTCCTTCTATTTCAATCATGTTGCACGAGCTGATCAAACTGTTGTATCATGCCAAGTGTTCCAACATAACCATTATTCGCATTGGCACCTCGGGTGGAATAGGTATTTCCCCTCTTGATTTCCTTTTTTCTTCAAACCAAAGCTCTCTGTAGGAGAGCAAAGTGTCTCTCCCCAAGCAAGTGATTGAGGGTCAGAACAGTTTTCCACAGCAGGTTCTTTGAGTACATTTAATCATATCATAGAATCACAGAATGGCTTAGAGACCTTAAGAAGAGACCTTAAAGCCCACCCAGTTCCAACCCCCTGCCATGGGCAGGGCTGCCACCCACTGGATCAGGTTGCCCAGGGCCCATCCAGCCTGGCCTTGAACGCCTCCAGGGATGGGGCACCCACAGCTTCTCTGGGCAGCTGTGCCAGTGCCTCACCTCCCTCTGAGTAAAGAATTTCCCCTTAACATCTAAAACTAAATCTTTCTTTTAGTTTAAAACTATTATCTTGCTTTTATTTCCTGGATCCTAATTGTCCTTCCATTTCAAAACAATGAATTATTTTGTAAGAAAAGGTAGTATCTGCCCCCCCAGATAGAGAAAATGTACTCAAGAAATCTGGCAAAGAGAAATGGACATTCCTGTCTTACATGAAATAACAGAGGTAAGAAAGAATATGTGATGAAAAAAATCAAAATTTCATTCTTTCAAATATATGTACAATAATACACTGAAGCAGTTAGACATGCACAAAAAAATCTCTCAGTGAGTTCAGGAGTAAAATTATCATCTTTGAAAGAAGCAGGATTGGGTCAAGATGTCTATTTTTGTCAGTGGAAACTAAATGTTAACTGTATTATGAAACTGTATCTGCTTCCTTGTACTGCAGGTCTGGAGCCAGGCTCGGTGGTTGTAACCCGGCAGTCTGTAGATGCCACCTTCAAACCTCAGTTTGAACAAGTTGTTCTGGGAAAAACGATAATCCGCAGTACAAACCTCGATGAAGAGCTGGCTCAAGAGCTGATACAGTGCAGTAAAGAGATCAACCAGTTCAATACAGTCATTGGAAACACTATGTGCACTTTGGATTTCTATGAAGGTAGGGTTGCAACAGACGTGCAGACATTGGTAAGCAGCAAGAGATCTGTATTGAATAGTATTGTAACATGAAGGCTCCAATCCAGTGAAAAAAGCACGTTTTGTACTTTGAGCTGTCCTGTTGACTATAATTAACCTACGTTATCATACACTTGAAATCAAGCACTGTGCTTAGCAATTTGATGTGTTGACCTTTTGATTTTGTGGAGGTTTATTCTACCCACCTCACAGAGATCCTCCAAAACACCTCTTCTCCACTATGTGCTTTTCATGTACCTGTCCATAGGGTGTGTTTGTCACTAAATTCTCTGACTTACTGAGGCATCCCAGAGTATTGGAGGAGTAAGAATTACTTGTAGCTGTTTGTTTGTTTGTTTGATCTTGTTGTCTTTTTTTGCTTTTTTTCCTCCAACTGGTTCAGTATCTAAGCTAAATCTTTTCTGAGGTAAGCATTGGAACTTGTTTTCCCTGCACAACTGAAGAAGATATTTAGCTGAGTTGTGTCGTTGTTGCTACACAGGAGAGGCAAACCTCCAAGGCTTACTTTGGATAAACTTACAGACATTCATGTTCTTTCCTGGTCTCCCAAACCTATTAACAGAAATCTTCAGAATCTTGTGAGAACAGATTGAAGGCAGCATCTGGTGCTGCTTTCTCTGGCAGTTACAGGATATGTGACGAAGGGTGCAGTGTGCAGGGGAGCACACGCTCTTCACAGTCTTCAAGAGGGGTAAGAGGCAGACAGCAGTGTCTTTAGACACCAATCACAGGGACAAGCTGCACTAAAAAAAGGTGTCAGGAATGTTTTCAATACGGACAGCAAGAGCTGAGAAGAGGTTCAAGGACATGAATTTCAGAGTACGGTTCCTGAAAACAAAAAGATAGTGAAGTACTGTGTCATTTAGCTGTACCGTACATAACATGCTGCCAATTTACCTGTAGGTGTTAGTCTTGAGCTACTTAGAAGAGGCTCCTAATCTCTTACCTTTAGAAGATAGTACCAGGAAGGCATTTTCGGGCCTGGCAGTTTTTCTAGACAGTGATTAAGCACAGAAGAAAGAGCAGTGCTTCCATGCAGCCCAAAGCTGGTGTAATTTGTTGCAGAATTCTGATACATGCCCTGCATGGGGAAAACTACTTGTTGTATTTTCCTGTTTGAGAGTTTAAGCTGGGGAAGACCAGCTAAGCTATTTTGAGTCACATTATAAAAAATGCAAGTAATACACGGAAGCTCTAGCAATAGCTAAGTGTCACTTTGTTTATTTGTCTTTGGGGATGGGGGAAACTGTTAGTAAAATCTAGACACTGTATAGGGAAACTGCAGTAAATGTGTATTTTAGAAATTTGATTTGCTCTGTGACTTCATCATTATGAATATTTCCATGAAATGGCTTTGCAGGGCAGGGCAGGTTGGACGGTGCAATCTGCTTATATAATGAAGAAGAAAAGCTGCAGTATTTGAAAGAAGCTTATGATTCCGGTGTCAGAAACATCGAGATGGAATCTTCTGTCTTTGCTGCGATGTGCAATCTCAGCGGTGTCAGAGGTAAACTAACTTGGCATTGCTTTGTTCAAGCTACAGAATGTTTTCTGCAGTACAGGTGACTTCTGGTAAAAACTGTGAGTGAGGTAATGATATACCTTTGGCATAATACACCATCTGCATGAAACAGCTCTGATTACAGAACTGTTACTATGACTGCTCAATTTGAGTCATATGTATTCAAAATTTATGCAAACTTCTCAAAGTTATGGAATAGTTTAGTTCTGGTCATTTGCTATTCCAGCCGTTGGCAAGCACATAAATCATAAAAGAACCTAATTACCCTGTAGCACTAATTTGTTTTCTTCAGCCAGGTTTTGAAGTTTGTTGGAAGAAACTGGTAAATTTAATCAATCAGATGATTTTTAAGAACATAACGGTATAATCACTTTCTATGCTTTTATATGAATTTGAAAGCTGATGTATTTTCAGTAGACTTATGGCTGTAATTCTTTAACAGTTAAGGATTTTCAGCAGCATCATAAATAAACCATTCCTAATTATAAAGTGAGATGTTAATTTGTTTACACAAGCTAACTAATTTTAAGTAAATTACAGGAAAAAAGAATAAGCAATTAAAACCGGTGCAATACAGTACGTGTCTACTTACCGTGTTATCTGTGGTCTGTCACTTTCATTGGCAAATAATTTGCCAATTTAAAGCATTGATGTTTCTCAAACTTCCTTAAGCTCAAGGAGGAAGAAACTAACAAAAATAAGCAAAAAAGCCATCAAGTCTATCAAATACCTTCAGTCCTAAATGACTCGAGAGCGATTAAAAACCCAGCCCGTGGTATCACCAAGCCATTGGGAAGCACGCTCCCTTTTGCTGTCTCTGCTTTGTAGGCGTGCAGCGTGTGTTACTGCTTGTGCTCTGCAGACTGGCACCAGCAGAAGCCCCAGGTGCAGAAGAGCAGTGGTAGAGGCTGGCTTGAGTGAAGGGAAGGATTTCACTTGTGGAGCTCTGATTAGCAAAAAGCAGCAGAGTAGCCTGAGATGATCTGTGAGATCCTCGTGTATTTGCTGTGCTTCCTTGTCGATGAATGTCTGATCAGCCCATCTGCTGGTTCCCGAGTTGTGGGATTTACAGCACAGGAATTTGAGTTAGGGGTAAGGTAAGGTGGCAGAGGGCTGTAGCTGTGTCTGCTAGAACGTAGAATGCTTCCTGGATACTTGTGAAATAGAATTCCTATCCAGAACAACATGAGTCATGATGTCAACAATGAGCATCTGCAGATGCCCGAGGGCTTTTGCTTTGTTCACGTATTGATCAGTTGCCTTGGACTGTTTGTAACTTCTGTATGTCACCCTCAGCACGCTAGTCCCCTCGTGCTTTATGGCACCGTGCACCTTTTTCTTGGGTTTCTTTTCTCTTGTAGCTGCTTGTTCAAATGTTTATGGTTTTGGACGTCATTCCTAACTAATACCGTCTTTTCATTTCTAGCTGCCGTAGTGTGCGTCACTCTCCTGAATCGGCTTGAAGGGGATCAGATCAGCAGCTCACATGATACGCTCGTGGAGTATCAGCAGAGACCGCAGAAACTAGTGGGATATTTCATTAAGAAAAGTCTTGGGAAAGTATGAATTGTCCGTCTTCGGTTTTTAGAAGCAGACGGCTTTTGCACAGCGGAAGTTATGGTCACAGCCTCTGTGCGTTAAAGGTCTTTTGCCTCAGAATAGCTTACAGCATTCCAAGTATATGTGGAAGTTAATCATTTGTGTCAGCGTGCTTTGGGAACTGAATGTGCTGAATGCACTTCAGTTAAGATTAGCTTAGTTATGTGCTGCTGGGATTGAAGACTCACTTTTCTGATCAGAAAGTGGATTTGTTATGAAGGACAAGCTTGCTATGATGTATGAAAAAGCTTTATTTATCGCTGCTGCTGAAGAAAAAGTAGGAAGAAAATCAAGTACTTCTTTGGAAAGTACTTGCAAACCACCGAATTAAAATTCAGAATGCTAATCCCTGCCTCGTTGTTTTAAAAAAATATATAAATTATAATCGCTTGTGTTGTTTCACTTTGTAAAGAACACTTAGAGTGAATGCACTGTTTTTTTTCAGACTTTGACAAATAAACAATATTATTTTCATATGGTAGAATTTCATGAATTTGAAAAGCGTGAATCTGAATTTCCTTGGCATGACGGATTTGACACTGAGCTGTTGAATATCTGTACTTCCTAGATACTGATCTAACAAGGTCGTTCGTATCCCATTTAAACTATACTATTGAATCAATACCCAGGGAACACTTATGTATTGCAGAACTTGAAATCTTTTGCTGAATTATGTCTCCTGCTGACTGAAGAAGAGCCAGAGGCGTTCAGGAGATGCACGGCATCTTCACAGGACTGCATGATGGTAGTTTATTTTCTTCCTCACACTTTGATTCTTTTTCATTTGTTGGCATCTCCGTGCCTTCAGGAGGTAACGCTCGCTCTTGCAATGGTTTCCAGTTCTGAAAAACTGGAGAATACTGTACATGCCACTGAAACCTTTTCTGCAATTTTTTTCTGCTGTCATTAGCGTAGTGCTTGCTTTTTTATTTTTATTTTTGAAATTATAGTCGTTGCTTTGCTGCTATGGTTAGAGTAGAAATAACTAAATAAAAATGTTTCTCTCTCCCTCTATCTCTCCTGCAATGAATAGTCCAGTCCTACTAGGAGTCATAGGTCAGAAGACTCAGAATGATCTGCCAGAGCAGCTCTCCCTGATCCATCTAATGTAGATTTTCTTTTTTAATGTCAGCGCTCTGCAACACTCTGTTGACGAGCACAAGAGTTAGATCTGAAAGGGAGTGATGCAGTAGTAGGCACGTTCACCAGGAAGTGACAAAAGCTGGAAGAATCTGATGAATACGGTAAAAATGAGAGGAATGACTCCTGTGGGTGGGAAACTGCTAACAAGGACTAATCTCCTTACATCTTATAACTTTTACACTGGAGAATCTAGTGGGAATGGATAGTAGAAAAGATTAAAAAAAAAAAAAAACCCACGTGTTTTCTTAAAATCCAAACGTGGTTTAAATTGATAAATTAATTCTTTCACAAACGTTTTCTCATTTTAATTTCAGGATAAACAATGAAGGTAAGCTTTTCAGAAAAAGCTTTTTCCTCCAAGTTGAGGGAAGGTGTCAGGTTCCACATTTTGTTTGAACTGTTTCTCTCTTACTTAAGAAAAAATAATCTGTGCTTAGCTATGCCCAGTGGTTGTCTGGGCTTTGCAGGAAGCCCTGTGAGATCCCTGGGAACTATGTGACAAAGGGAAACCTTGCCTCAACCTCCTGTTCCCAGAGCAGTAGGAAGGAAATGGAAGGATTCCTTCAGAAGCAACATACATCTCTACGCTAAAGCGGTGTCTACGCAGAGTTGGTTGGTATGGGCTTGGAAGGGAGAGCCCCTGGAAGACTTCAGCCATGTCCTCCATCCTCTGTTCCTTAAGGCATTCTTCTGTGCTTTCTAATGGGTGAAGTAAAAGGTTGTATGATTAAAAGAATTAAATTAGAAATGAAAGGGGACCAAGTATGCTGCTGTTTTCTACTGGTCACCATCCTGCAATACTGAATTCCTAATACAAGAGGGTGCTGTGCAAACACATCCTACCTGCAAAAAAAAAAAATCTCTTTGCTTCAGAGGAAACTTGCCAGAAAGTTACCCTGATAAGAACAATTGAATTGTTCCTTGTGACTGCAGCCAGGCAGAAAGAAAAGGAAATGAATCAGCTGTGTGTATCCGGCAGTGAAGCTACCTTCCTGTGGATTTTACAGAGGTCCATAAAGAATTATATTTATCAGGCTTCTCTACGTAAATAAACTGTTTAATGTCAGCCATTTATATTTCTGTATCATACAGAAAATCAGCATATGTAGGCTGCAGAACATGACCCAGGATTAATAGCAGTGATATTTTTAAGGTACAAAGAACATGTAATAAACGTTTGACGTTGCAGCATCTCCAGGTACAACTACAAAGTCTGCAAACACCAGAAACCTCAATTTCAAATGAAAGGCCCACTTTTGCTGTCTGTGTCACCTTATACTTTACTGATTCTGCAGTGTATTGTTTACTCCAGATATTAGAAAGAATAAAAGCAAATGAGGAAGGCAGAAGATACGAATGACAAGGATGGAAGTATGAACGTATAAAGAGAAAACAGGTTGGTTCCTACCAACGGTCTGTTTCTTGATTCCCGGTGTTCTGGCCTGATCCTGTCTTTCTGTGGTGGAGAGCTCAATGAGGGTAGGTTGAAACACATCTGTTACAAATTTGGAAGATTGGGAACAGGCAGTAATGTGATTAGTGGCTTGAAGAAGTGGAGTTTTATTTTTGGTATCTTGATGGACTTCAGAGAAAGATTTTCTTCAGTAGAAGTTACGAGAAATCCTAAAGTGATAGAAATCCAATCATGGTGGAATGACCTATTGCCAGAAGTGCTTACAGCATAAAAGCTTTTAGCCTTTTAAAACAAGTAAGATAATTCTTACCAGAGGGTATTTTCAGTATGTCCTGAAAATACAATTACAAACATTTAATATGTAATATCTTTTTAAAGATTCTTCCTGAGTTGTTTTAATGGATTTTCAGTGTGTTATGTAACAGAGCTGAATTTCCATCTCAAGTCCTCCTGGATGTGAATATGTTCCTAAATAAGATGCATAAAGAACTGCAGTTTACACAGCTGAACTGGAGATGTATTTCATTTCCACTGACAAGCTGGGAGAGAGAAACCAAGGAGCAAGGACGTGCCTGTCAGCACTCCCATCTTGGTACGGGGAGCAGCTGAGCTTTGGGATCAGGTCTGCATGCAACGACTGGCTGTGGGAAAGCACAGTGGTGCAATTTGGTAATGTCACGGCTGCTTGATGTGAGAGATTGGGATTTGCTTTCCCTGAAAGTTGCCCAGTCTTTGAGTTGGAGTGATTTAAATACATGGTTTCTCTTTCTAAAACAATTACCACTTTATATTTTCCTCCAGAGTATGAACTAAATTAGAGTTAAAAAGTCTTCTGCCTGTGGTGCAATGAAGAGAAAACAGGTCACTGAGCAAAACAGCATTACATCCAAAATTCTGCTACAGTAATAGGAGGAGTAGTGCTGACAGGGGCAATGCTTCTGCTCAGGCTGCGAACAAAATGCAGCAGCAGAAAAAGACAAAGTTGCTTTTACATGACACGGAAACCTGATTCCAGATGCTTCTTGTCAGCTTGTAACTGTGAGAAAATTTTTCTAAGTTTACTGTCAGTTTGTCATATTACAAGAACTCAGTTTCTAGAGCTGCCCAGAAGCTCGGTGCCACCGCTGGCCTCCTCGTGCGACTTGGACCTCTTTCTGTGTTCAATGCACAGCTCCATTTTGATCAACCCTGTTGCTATTGGGCCTTGCTCACAACTAACATTTTTTGTCATATCCTAACCTTGCACACAGGAAGCATCTCCCAGGAAGATGAGTTGAATGGAGCTGAGCTGATGTCATCCTGCTTTGTCTGAGGCGAAGGGCTGTGCCATGTCAGTATTTACCAGCAGTGCTCCTCACCTGTTCAGCAGGAAGCCCTGTGATCACACAGCAAGCCTTGTGAAACAAGTTGTGGGTGGTGGTAGGAAAATATGCTAGTCAACCTGATTCCCAGCCATGTTCTCACACAATTAGACTGCATTCCTGTCTACCAGACAGTATTTGTAGCTCCTGGCCTTTAATATATTTAACATACAAAACTAAGTTTCTTTGAGTGTGTTTGCCAGCTGAACTGTAATTATGTACTAAAGCTGTAGGCTAGACATGGCGTGTTGGTGGTATCATGAAGCAGTCAGGTTTTGAAACCAAAGCTGAATGCTGGCAGAAGGTTCGCTGCTTTTTCTGCCTCAGTGATTCTGGATATCCCATCTACTCGAACAAGAAATGTCCAGTTCAGCACTGTTTGACAATTGACAGTGTGCTCAGGCTAAGCAGAAACCAAAGGGCACAGGTTGCTCTGTTTTGTCCTGCCCTGGCTGTCTGATTGCGAACGTACATATATTTTCTATTCCAGAGTGGAGCACGTAATGAAATATATGACCTTCTAATTTGCCCTGTAACTTTCAAGAGATTGCTGTTGACTACAGCTGCTCTGCTAAGGAGCCATGAAAGCATATAATTTATTTAGCCTGCCAACAACTGTGCTGCATTTGAACCTTTTTAGGCTCTTTGTACGTGTAACTCCTGAACAAACTTGCTGTTTAAGGCTAGCACTTACACAGGATACTGCCCGACACCGTACCAATAAAACACAGACCACTCCAAAGAGCTTCCAGGATGGCAGCAAATAGCTGATGTGTTTTTCCAAAACTATTTAGAACTGATTCACTTTTCCTGAATGTCTGCTCAGTTTTTAATATTATTATCTCTTTTGTGCCAAGAGTTTGTCAGGGAGTGTTGATTTTGTATTTCTCATATTACTAGAACACTGCAAAGAATACAATGAAGCTCACACAGACTGTTTTAGAGGTAATTTCCCAGAATGCCACCGCAGGGATTGTTCTTGGATGAATGTTTATGATCTTATCTTTCATCTTCACAAATTTTGTTCTAGAAAAAGAAGTCTGCTACTAGAAAACACCTAATCAGGCAAGAATGAATTTCTTTAGGAGAGAACAATGATATGCGAGGGCAAATGAAGTTAGCATCTCTCTGGTGAAAGTTATTTGTCTGTTGGATGTCTTATATAGTAAAATGAGGAGCCAGTTATTTGTTAGTACTGAATATTAATTGCATACAAACCAGCTGTTTTCTGTATCCATGAAAAGCTGTTTAGCATTAGAAATTGGAATGCAACATTTATGAGTATGTAATTATATAGAGCATATCAAATTATGTAGATCACACGGTCAGATGAGCAGAGATTTTGCACAATTACTTCATGAGAATAATTTGGCAAATGGCTCATGTGAACTGTTTAGCTTACATTCTGTTGGGAACCATATCAGTTACTTTAATGATAACTACTTGAAATTCGTTATACTGACTGATTGGTTTATCATTTCCTTAAATAAGTGCCTTATTTCACACTTCATAGAATCACAGAATGCCTTAGGTTGGAGGGGACCTCACAGCCCACCCAATTCCAACCCCCTGCTGTGGGCAGGGCTGACGCCCACCAGATCAGGCTGCCCAAGGCCCCATCGAACCTGGCCTTGAGCACTTCCAGGGATGGGGCGTCCACAGCTTCTCTGGGCATACTTGTTTAAAAATGCATACTTAGAACTGCACACAGAGTTTTCATCTCAGCTCTCCCCGATTTTTGTCTTTGCATCGGGGGAGCAAATACTCCGAATTAGCAGGGATTTTAGCATTGCTTGACTAGAAGCACAACCATGCCTTATGCAAGGGGCAGCTGTGAAGTGGAGATCCTCGGTAAGGCATGTTCTTCCTTTTGGGCTGTTCACCCAGAGATGCTCTCTGCCACCGTGGGGCATGCCATGAGGAGGGCCCCAGAATGAGGAGAGTCAGAGGCACAGCAGGAGTCCTGAGGATGTCTACATTTCTATTTAAAGTTAAGTGATTACTTCATTAAGCAGTAATTTTCAGCCTCAGAGAAAAGGAAAGAAATGGAATACTCACCTTATTTGAGGAATAAGCATACAATTAGTCCTGTTCTGCCATCACTGCATCTGTGATTTCTGCTTTCAGGGAGAGAATTTTAATGGTATCTAATATTCATGACAACTATATAATCTGTATTTTATTAATTTCTCTACCCCTTGAATCCACAGAAAATAAAAAAATTAAAACGGCGATTTGCAGCGTTTCAAATACAAAGATTTTAACAGGTTAATCGGTCAGTTTAACCCAAATTGGAGTAACTAAGCTTCACTATGTGTTCTGGAGGGCCAGAGTTGGAGAAGGAAAGCTGAGGCGCTGGCCATAAGACACTGAGTGAACATCATCCCAAGGAAACTGGCAGAGCTCAGTGGACCTACAGGTAAATTGTTCCTTGTTGCAGAAGTATAAGATTTCTTAATTCTTTTGATTGCCTTCTTAGCTTAGTGGAACTCACTAATGACTTCTATATCTAAAAGGTTTTTAAGTATTTGAGGATGTTACTCTCAAACAAGGGAAAATAGCCATGAATGTTAAGATGTCTCTTTCATTCAGTTGTAATATGATTTGCAGAGTGTGTAATGCTTTTTATTCAGCAGTAATGAGAGAAAGAATGCTTATTCAGGCATAGCACTGTCTTAATTAGTGTGTACGTGTGATTCTCAATTCAGATTTTGGGTGACTTGAATCACCTTCTATAAGACCTGTTTCTCCATTCATGGTAGATAGAGCTTTTGGGGATCCGATTCTACCTCAGGCAGTTTGGGCAGAACAAAATACACAGAAAGTTTACTGCTCTGTACAAGGTGACATCCCCCATCAGTAGGGCGGTCATCCTCAACCCATGATAATTAATTAACAGTTTTCTGACTCTTCAGAATATTTCATTTTTATGTAGGTAATGTTGTTTGAAAAGGGAAAAATAAATGTCAAACAAATACCCACTATAAGATAAAATTAAATATAGTCATATGATGATGTGATGGGACCACCACAGTGTTAGCATGTCCTTACAAGGTTAAATAGTGTCCTTATTTTCTCACTATTCTTTTTCCAAAAAGCTAAGAATATGCACATGAAATGACATTAACACCACAGTTACAGAAAGCCACCCAACTCTGTAAAAAATACAAAGGCATATAATACATTGTGTGATTTTTTTCCTGTTATTTGCATTCATTTTTGATTCCAGAAAAATAGAAACAAGTGCAGAATATATGCTGTGGAGTAAAGCACCCTAAAGGCATTCATACCAACCCATCCCCTCACTGTTCATTGCACTGAGAAGCAAGAGGAAAGATGAGATTCGTCCATGAATGCAAAACAAGAGGCAGAAACATAATCTCGTCTTTTCTCAACAAGCAGGCGAATCTCTTGCACCTTTCTGCAGTGCTGAAATTACTCATCTACTGAATAATATGCTCAGACTGCTTGGTGAGATGATTCTTGGCTAGAAAGTCCTGAAGAAGCCACTCTCCAAGTAGAGGAAGAAAAGAAGAGGATAATGGGGCATGCAGTGCACCAGTTCAAGGCTCTGTTTTGGAAGAATTGGCTGTGCCGTGTGAGGCAACCGGTGAGTTTTTGAAAATGATAAAAAGATGAATATTTTAAATCTTCTCTTGATAAAAAGACTGTGTCCCAACTTTACTGTTGGAAAGAGTGTATCTATCTATCTATCTATCTCGATTTTCCCTTCTCAATGCACACCGTTGAAAGATTGGCTGACTGCTAGTGGTTCTTGTTTTGCCTTTTGTCTCCTTGTTGAAAACACAGATATAGAACAATAGTGTGTTTTAATTCTAAAATGGCTGAATACAGTACTGCTTCACAGTTTGAATCTAAGATAGGAAATCTCATACAAGTTTTTGAAGGGCCACAGCTTATCTTTTAATTATCATTAGATATTACCAGTGCCTGCAGCAGTAACAAGGATTAAAATCAATTTCCTCCACATTACAAGTAGTAATTGGTGATACCAATGATTTGTGTAATGCTTGTGTAATTGGGATCAAAGTCTAGTTTTGGGGAAAGCAAGTATTGTGTATTAAAACTATATGTACTCATAAATTTCCTTTCTTGTCCACTCTGCAAAGCTTAATTTATCTTTTCAAACTGCAATATGCCAAAGAAAGTGGCAGCTACTTTAGCAGCAGTTAAGATTAAAATAATACTCAAATATGAGATGCAATGCCTTTGCTTGCTTTCACTGTGGTTGACTTTTAAGTTAGAGAGGAGAGAATTTTTTTAAGTGAGATAGCATTTTTGTGGGAAAAAGATGTCACTACAATTAATATTTTCTCATTGATTTTCCCTGTCTGTGTCGATCTGGTGATTTGCAATGAGGCGTGTTGGCTACTTCAGATAGGATTACTTCAATTATATAAACATACAGCTTTTCACTTCAGAAATATTTCACTTAAATAAAGTTGTGATTTAGTGAGGGAATTTGATTTTCAAATTATTTCAGGTGATTTCTTTTTAATATGAAAGACTTTTTTTGAAGGGATGCTGCTGGTTCTTCACCGTTCCCAGACACTTCTGTATGCTCCCAGTTCCTCTTGCTTCAATCTGTGTGCCTCAAATGGCTTAGCGTCTCCTTAGTATTCTCTTCTTGCTCTGTCTAGTTTTCCCTCATGTATTTGTGAAGGAAAAAGGTTTAGTTTGTGTAGCGTTTAAGTTTGCCTTACTGGTACCTTTTATGAATAGAGAGCTTAGTGAGATGCAAAATTCCTAGCCCTCTTATTGGCAAATCTAGAAGCCCAATCATAGAATCATTAAGGTTGGAAATGACCTCTAACCACCACGCCCACTAAGCCATGTCCCTCAGTGCCACATCTACATGTTTCTTGAAAACCTCCAGGGGTGCAGACTCTACCACTCCCCTGGGCAGCCTGTTCCAATGCATCACCACTCTTTTTGAGATGAAATTTTTCCTAATATCTAACCTGAACCTCCCTGGCACAACTTGAGGCCATTACATCTTGTCCTTTCACTGTTACCTGCGAGAGGAGGCTGACCCCCACCTCACCACGACCTCCTTTCAGGCAGTTGTAGAGAGCAATGAGGTCTCCCTCGAGCCTCCTCCTCTTCAGACTGACCCATCCCAGCTCCCTCAGCTGCTCCTCATAAGACTTGTGCTCCAGACCTTTCACCGGCTTGACACGTTCATAGCCGTGATATCAATGAATCTTTTCAAAAGTTTGCTGAATATCAACTTCTGCATTTTTTTCAGCTGGAAACTGAGACAACTTTGGGGTTTTTGCTTGCTTTTCCTTTCCTGTATGGAATCCTTCTGGGGAGGGCTGCAGCCTCTCCCTGGAGGTGCAAGCAGATGCTGTGTACCTGCAGTTAGCTCATATAAAATGTTCTCAATATCTGTAGGTAGTATGTTGCACTGGCTTGGGTGTTTTCCTTGTAGCCCTGGAAATAGAAAGGTGGAGAAATGTGAGATGGCTGTGGGCAGCCTCAGGCCTGTTAGCTGGGCCTCAGAGCGCCTTGCTGCTAGCAGTGATGAAGGCAGTTTTTAGAGGGGGACAACTGCAGGTGAAAGCAGGGATGCAGTGGCATTAGTTGCGGAGCTGGGGGGGATGCAGAGATGTGGTGGTCACAGATCAGGATAGCAGACAACAGGGGACTGTGAGGATCTTCAGTACAGGTACGGTGCAACACTGAGTTCTCAGGAGGAGCAGCTGTAGGAAAACTGTAATTGTGTTTTATCAGGCTTACTTTGTATTGACCAGAGGGAAATATGTTCAAACATTATCAACAGAAGAGGTGAAAACTGCATTTGTACTATAAAAGCAGAAAATCTGATAAAGTTATAAGGATTTTTAAATAAAGGCTTAATTGATAATTTGTTTCTAATGATTTTAATTTGCCATAAGCAGTTGTAGAGGGAACATTAAATGTTTTTTGATTAAAAGATACTGAATTAATTGATTTGTTACAAAATTCTTTTTTCTGTAGCACTGATGGTTTTTCATTTCCCTTTTCAGGTCCTGTCTCTCGCTGAAGTAATCTGGCCATGCACGCTCTTCTTGATTTTGGCTGCAATTCGCTTCCAAGAGCCCCCAAAGCACAAGGAAAACTGTATGTTGTATTTCACCTGTGCTCTTTTTCCCCTGGACTCTTCTTTAAAAAGCATTTAGGAAATATTTAAGATAAACCAGGAGAGCTGACTCTAACGTAGTAGAGTCAATGGAAAGAAGCCTGGGGTGGGATTCAGTCTTGTTCAGCTGTGGCTCTGAGGCAGTCATCTTTAGATGGAGAAAAAATATGGAGTTTAAGGCATTATTTGTCAGATTAGCTTCAGATAATTAAATTGGAATAAGGTGGATGAGTTTGGGTTTAGTTGTATTTATTTCTTTCTATTGACAAGAAGTTCAGTTTAGATGACTGGCTCAAAGACAGACAACTATGCAGTAAATGTCAACAGTTGGGCAACATTAATTGCACCCCTACCAGGTTCCTGGGATTTAGATTGTTTTTTTTTTTTCTTTTTTTTTTTTTAAATGATAAATTCTTCCATTTCCATCAAAACCTCAAAACTTGTTGTGACTACCTCCACCCTATGAAGTTATTTTATGCTTTTATCTTGTCAAATGTCAACTTTATTCAGAAAAGAATAACTTAATGTGTTATTTTATTCATTTTATTGATCTATTATTCACAGATGTCAGTAGTGTCCATTAGTAATTAGGATGGGTTCGTTTCCCAAAATGGGTAGCTTCCCAGAATAATAGAGACTTGCAGTGCCAGCTAAAGCCAGAAAGTGAAGAGATTGTGGCTAGAAGTGAAGAAGTGGCTGTCTTACTGCACAAGAGCTTCAAGAGTTTAAGCTTGAAGCTTAAATGTCAAGAGCTTAAGCTAGTCTGTATTTAAGACAAGCATGTAAGTCTTGGACCTCTCAGTTTACAAATGAATTAATTGTACCTTCTATGCAAGAACGTTTAGAGTTAGCACCTTGAAGAAAGCTTGGCAAGCTCACAAAACAGCAATAATACGTGTTCAGTTTCAGTATAATGTTGATTTGCCCTGTTTAATTCATCTCATGAAAGCCTGGGAGAAAAGAGGAAACACCATTTAATGAAGAATTATATATTCCATTCTAGTTCATAAGTCATTTTGGACTGACAGGCTAGCAAGGATTAGATGTAGCAATGGTGTTACTACTAGGAAAATGAGCTTTTCAAAAACTGCTCTCTCATGTTATGTTGTCATGGTCTTATGTGGGAGTTATCCATTTTCTGTGGCAAATTAGTTGTGCTTAAATGAAAAACTTGCCACTGATCCAATGTCATTGTTCACAGGTGACAAAGCAAGTTTCTAAGGAAGAAAGCACAATGTTATGGTACAAGTTTTATAACTGCATGGTTGCTGGTTTTAATTCTGCTGCTGCTTGATTTTAGGTTATTTAGAAGCTCGGGATTTGCCAAGTCGAGGCCTTTATCCTTTCATGAGGACTCTTTTCTGTAATGTTGGCTCAAGATGCAGGAATACGAGTTACACAACACAGAAATACAACCGTGTAAGGTAAGATGTACAAATCTATACAGTGCTACAAGTATCACAGTGTGTCTTTTTTGATAGCAAATATTTTTGTCTTGTAGAAAGGAAGAATAGGAGCTTTTTAACTGCATCAAGTTTCTTTTAGTATTGTTATGAATACAGAAGACATAGGGCTTAACTATGTCTCTCTCTAAATTTCTTTGACCTTCACGGGCATTTCATGCTGTTTTCAGACACTAAAAGCTGTTTTGGGGAAAGTTAGTGAAATTTTTATGATACTCTTGCACTTCAGTGCTGCCACATGAGACCATGTTTTTATCCTTTACTAGGAAGGCTATTGTTCTCCATAGGTGAGATTAACCAACAGAAAGTGTACCATACATGGATTTATACTTTGGGATCATATATGGTGGGAAGTGTAAACACAGAATCACAGAATCATAGAATGATGAAAGACCACCTAGTTCCAACCCCTCTGCCATGGGCAGGGTTGCCACCCACTAGATCAGACATTAGATCAGGCTGCACAGGGCCCCATCCAACTGGGCCTTGAACGCCTGCGGGGATGGGTCATCCACAGCTCCTCCGGGCAGCCTGTTCCAGTGCCTTACCACCCTTTCAGTTAAAAATTTCCCCCTGACATCCACAGTGAATCTCCCCTCTCTCAGTTTTAAACCATTCCCCCTTGTCCTATCGCTGTCTGTGTAAAAAATTGATTTCCCTCCTGTTTATAAACTCCCTTTAAATGTTAGAAGGCTGCAATGAGGTCTTCCTGGAGCCTTCTCTTCAGCCTATCTTCACAGGAGAGGTGCTCCAGCCCCCTGATCATCTTCATGGCCCTCCTCTGGACCCACTTCAATGGTTCCACATCTTTCGTGTGCTGGGGGCCCCAGGCCTGGACACAGTACCCCAGATGGGGCCTCACGAGGGCAGAGCAGAGGGGGACAGTCACCTCCCTCTCCCTGC
>WBMW01002310.1:49680-72181 GCA_013396635.1 Penelope pileata
TAGAAGGCTGCAATGAGGTCTTCCTGGAGCCTTCTCTTCAGCCTATCTTCACAGGAGAGGTGCTCCAGCCCCCTGATCATCTTCATGGCCCTCCTCTGGACCCACTTCAATGGTTCCACATCTTTCGTGTGCTGGGGGCCCCAGGCCTGGACACAGTACCCCAGATGGGGCCTCACGAGGGCAGAGCAGAGGGGGACAGTCACCTCCCTCTCCCTGCTGGCCACCCCTCTTCTGATGCAGCCCAGGATACCATTGGCCTTCTGGGCTACAAAAGCACACTGCTGGCTCATGTTAAGTTTTTAATTTACATAGAAAAGCAAAACAAAGATAATACTCAAGATCTACAAAGAACCAGAATGAGTAACAGAAGCTCTGTAAAAAAAAAAAAAAAAAAAAAAGTGAAATATTAGACTGTAAGAAGGCCTTATCAGAAGATTCTAGAATGCAGAAAAAGACAGATCTGAATTTGAGATTTCTTTAGGAAACGTAGAGCTTCCATCTACTTTGAAATGTTGAAAAAGTCTGAGACTTGAAAACACATACACACCATATGTAGCTGAAGGATGTCGTCAAAAGCAACCTTTCTAAATATATAACAATAAAGACCAGTTACAGTGAGCTAATCAAAATGTGTATATATGTATGTTTATTCTTAGAAAAATGAGATCATCTACCAAAAAGATCTTATGGATTTGAGTCAGCTAAATGAAACATCATAGTTTTATGGTTTGTTATTGTAGAAGCTTATAGATTACTTAGTTTATAGATAGCAATGAATTCAGCATGCAGAAAGTTAGAAAGATTGGCCATAATGCTTGTTTTCATTAGCTTATTCTAGGTACTTTTTTATGTAGAGAGTTATTGATTTAGCATTAGACCATGCAAAATAAATCTTGTTTATGTGCAAGCACCTTCTATGTAAACCAGCAATTTATTAGTAGAATTGAAATTGTAAAAATTTAAGCCAGGAATCATTATTAGATCAGACCTGTTATTGCGCAGAATACATATATACAGAAACAACAGTACTACAGTAATATTTCTAAACAAAAACTAATAATAATTGTATAATTAAGATTGTTTCACAGTCACAATACAACCCCTTTCCTTGGGGTTGTGCTCATCCTTCCACTGATCATGAGGTCAATGGCTTCAGTCTGGTGGCAGAGGGGTTGTTATGGCAAGTTGTGATCTGGAGCCCTTTATATGAAGGAATGTGTTGTTGATGGTTTCTTTTTCATGCTTGGGTGCACTTGAGATCGCCTTTATGTTTTCCAACATGCTTTTGTATCTTCCTTGTTCTTCACTAATCTGCAGCTTCATGTTACATCTGAATTTATAAGGTGCATTCAAATGTACATGTTATCTTTTACAGGTGTTAAATACATGATATTTTTTCTTGATATTGTCATGAAATTGCCTTTGTCCAGCACTTTGTCCTGCACTTTGACCACTAGTGACTTGTATATAGTCATGGGCTCTCCTGGGCCAGCTTGTGCCCAATCTTTTATCAATGCACACCTAGGAGTACTGTGTATCCTGAGTCCCCACTTCTCAAGGCCTCTGCTACCAGACTGGGTTCATGTTGCTCCATGCAGCTTTCCTATATTAGACATAAGTATCTTACTCTGCTTTGAATGATCATGTGTTACTCCTATGTGTGTCAAACTATGGTAGTATTATGCAATATCAAGTGAAAGTAAAATAAAAAGCCTTACCCACTTGCCCAGAGAAAACAGAACTGCAGGCACATATCAGGTTTAGACGAAGTAAAGGTGACAAGCCTCTATGCTGTGGTCTTCCAAACTCAGTACAAAGTCTGTTACTTGCAATGGTAATACCACATTATTGGGCTATAGTATTAAAATAGCTTTTGGCCTTCTAAAAAATTATTTCCTAAAAGGATAGTTTTTATTTACATTGCCATTCCAGTTGCTATTTACGTGTCAGACCTCTAGAAGCAATGAATTATATTGACTGCTTTGTATGATTATTTACACTGCATTGACTGAACTGCCCAAATTATATTTCAGCTCAAAAGAAAATCAGGAAGGAATTTCCTGGAGGCAGCCTTAGACCTACTTAAGAATGAGGGAAATTATTCAGTTGCTTTCATTTTTTTTTTCCCAATTGAAAAATAAAATGCATCTATGTATGTATGTTTATACTCTCAGTAGGCTACACTGAGTATCATATAGCCTAGGTCTGGAGAAGGGTAAAAATGTAGCATGAAGTTCATCCTGAGGTCAATCTATTCCAGCAGGTCCATCAGTATAAATTAAATCAACCAATCAACCTGAAGGCTGCTCTGGCTTATGCCGGCTGCCAACAGCCTTAGGAATCCTGACTGTCAGCTTGATCAGCCAAACACAACTGAACCCTACAATGTCCCTGTGTTGACTGGAGAGAAGGAGTGGCATAGGATCAGCAGTATCAAGTATCTTCCCTTTGAGGATTTATGTCAAACCATAGCTGGTTCTTTGTAGTCCTTTTCAGAGACACTTTGCATCAATAATGTTTTGTTTATTAAGGGTAAATCAAAGGCTGCATGGTTTGCATGGACACTTGACACATTTGTTTTCACTGTGCATACCACATTGATGCTAACAGTTTAAAATATAGCTGTTGTTTTTCGGAAAAAGTAATCTTCTGTTGGAACCTCCGTTATGAAAACCATAAACCACCGATGTAACTGTCCAGGCCAACAGGCTCCATTAACAGACTTTTGGTGAGCAGATGTGAAAGCTACAATTAACTCAGTAACTTTGATTTGCAGCAAAATCTGCCCCTTTGTCATGGTTTTGGATGGAATAGAGTTAGTTTTCTTCATAGAGGCTTGCATGATGCTGGTAGTTTTTTCGGATCTTCTTTTTTATGATAACATACTATTGTTTTTAGTTGTTGCAGAGCAGTGCTTACACAGAGTCAAAGACTTTTCTGCTCCTTGTTCTGCCCTGCCAGTGAGGAGGCTGGAGGGGCACAAGGAACTGGAGAGGGACGCAGCCAGGACAGCTGACCTAAGCTGGCCAAAGGGATGTCCCATCTCATATGGTATCACGCTCAGCAAATAAAAATAAAAAATGCACCATTCTCCTGGAGTAAAGAAGGAAGAAGGGGAGGATGCTTGGAATGATGGTGTTTGTCTACCCAAGAAATTGTTACATGCAATGAGCCCTGCTTTCCTGTGAGTGACGGAACACCTGCCTGTTGATGGGAAGTAGTGAATGAATTCCTTGTTTGGCTTTGCTTGCAGGTGCAGCTTTTTCTTTACCCAGCCAACTGTCTTTATCTCAACCCATGATTTCTCACTGTTCTACCTTTCTTGTTCTCTCCCCCTTTCCACCTGGGGAGAGTGAGCAAGTGGCTGTGTGGTGCTGAGCTGCCTGCCGGTGTAAAAACACAACACCCCTTCTCTGATGCTTGGGAAAGCTTCGATTTTTGAACGACTCAGAGGTTTTACTCCTCTTTTCAGCCACTGCAAAAGATCCTGGCTTGCAGAATTTTGATGTGATTCCCTAGCCCATCAAACATAGCAGTGTCTCAGAGCTCCTTAGCTCTTTGAGTGTATGTAGGAGCTCTTGTAGCAATGGACAATTTTCATTACTATTGCCATGGTATTCCATACTCCAACCTATCTTAATGGAGCACAGAGTAAAACTGAGAGCATGCAAATCATATAAAAAACATGTAGCACAGTGTCCTACAGCCTTACGCTCCCACACAAAAATGAGTACGTATGTGCATGTAAACATGATATATTCCTGATATATTTAATTCCATTGCAAATCTTGCAGAATGGGCTGCATGGACAAATCCTAACTCAGACTCTTAGATCTATGTTTGTTAGACTTTTCAGTATCTCAAAGAAAATTAAGCTTAGATTTTCTTGTACTTAGAACTCTAAAGATGACAAAAACAAGACTCTAAAATGTTATTTCTAAGCACATTACTTTGTTTCTCTTTATTTAATTTCATATAGTGTTTAAACAGCTGTACTTGAGAGTATAAAATAAGTGTTTGCTAAACTTGCACAAATTTGAAACTAAATCTACTAAGACCCAGGGTAGACTCGGTCCTGATATTGGTGTGGAAGACTGAGCCATCACTGCACAGCTCTGTGTGCTGAGACCACCTTTTGCTTGTGCCACATCATGGATTTTCTCTGGACAATGCATCAGAAAACCAGGGAGGATGCATGGAGAGTGCGTGACATCCAACATCAAGTCAAGGAAAAAAGTGGGAGGTTTGCAAGAAGTTCATACCCAACCTTTGGGCTTAGTTTATGCTGAAATATGCACATAATAAGCAATGTCAGGCTTGTGGTCAAAGCCATTTGGAAGGTTGCTTTCCAGATCCCATGTGCTGCTTTGGACAGAGTGGTGCAGGATGCTGGGGTATCGGTCAATGATAGCTTAAGGCTGGAACAAGTGTAGGTGTCATCTCTGCTATGCCAGGGCCTTACGGGCCCTGAGCAGCCTCACCCCATAGGTGGGTTGGTGCTGTCAATGGAGCAAGCAAGTTACCCACTCCTGCAGCTCAGACCATGGGGGACGACCTCCCATCAGCAAGGCCACAGCCTGTGCTGGTGTCACCTTGGCTTCTGGTTCAGCCTTTCATCCTGGCACAGACTCTCTCATGCTTTTGTCTTTCTTATTACTGTGTCTATTGGTTCCTGGGCCTCTGCACTTCTCTGATGATATTGTATCAGAAGAACACCTGCTTAGAGATTGTTAGAGACTTGGGGGGGAATGGAATTATAAGGAAGATTTTCTATCCTTTCCATAGCCAATTCAGAACAACACTTTTTGGTTCTTTATATTTTTGTGCTCCATTAAATTTTGGAAGGGTTACAATAGCGTGCAACATGGAGGGGAAAGATCCCGTCTTTCTGTGACATGCAGTATGCTGTTATCCAGCGTGCATATTGGTGTTGATAGCAATGCCTTGCCTCCAGGCTATCCTGAGACCATGCGGAATGGGAGCCAGCACAGCTGAGGCTTTGCTATTTTAGAGAGATTTTTAATGCGGTGGCAGCGGTCAGATTGAGAGATGAGTTTGCTCAGGAGAAAATCGCTGATCTAAATGGCATTGCATATCACAGATGAGATCTCAGATGAGTTCTGAAACGTTCTTATTGTCATTCTGAGTAACTAGGTAATTTGGACAGTATTAGTGTTTCTTTGTCACGGCTTTAGGAAATGCCATTTGCTTTTACATGCTCAAAGAGATGCAAAGGCTTTTTGCTCTTTTGCAGTGTTTTGTCATGGTCAGAATTAATGTAAATATATGCGTTTAATTTGATTTTTGTCCTCACACAAGTATTTCTGGAAAGTCACAAGTAAGGGAAGAGTTACCATGGATGATGGTGAAATGGTATATACTAGGAGAATCTTGTAGCATTGGTATTAGGAGATAAATATGGTTCCCCCTAATAGCGTGTTAAAAAGAAAATAAAAGTTAGCACAGATATTTTGTGTATGGAACCTCATTGAAATGTTTCATAAAATTAAACCTATATAATAGGTTAACTAATATCATGCCTGTTGTCATTTCCCTGTCCAGAGGAGATTGAGCTCAACTCCAAGTCAACTCCAATAGCAGCCAGAGGAATGGTTGTGGCAGTGAGGACAAGAGGGGCACAAGCAGAAGCTGGCTATCATTTCTTCCCTGGGAATCCCCGTAAAGTTAATAGCTCAGGAACAGTTTGTCTGGGCAGCTGCTCTCATCCTGCTGAGAGTCTTGTGCTGGGCAGAGAGGTGTTCATGAGTTTTTCAGGTTGCACTGACTGCCTTCTCTTCTGTAATATCCAGACTTTATCCCATTGAACTTGCTGCCCTATCAAGTAAACACTTTGAAGCTAAGGGAAGCTAAGGGATGAAGAGCAGGCAGCGTTTTTCCTCACTCTGATTGAAAAGTGGTTGCTAAACAAAGTCTGCTTGTCTGTTACATCCTGCTGCCTACCTGCTCTGAGAACGACTTGCTGCTCTGCTCATGCAGGGTGAGGCCAGACGGTTCCTGGGCTGGGAGTGCTTGCAAGAGACTCAGATAACACAACTCATTAGTGTTCACATAGTGCAGCCTGTTCTATCAGATGTTCTTCTGTTCCGTTTTAAAAAGGTAGCTGTAGTATATTACATTATAACTCAAGGGTTCCATTCCCCCTCTCCCCCCCCCCCCCCCCCCCTACTATTCACCAACTCAAGCTTTGCAGATCCAGGGTGCAACAGAGTGAAGTTGGAGGAGAGGGTTTCACCAATTCCCCTCTCACTTTCATCAGTGCAACCTGGTAATAGCAGGAAGGTCAACAGCAACTGCAGCCCAGCTGTATGCTCCTGTGTGGATAAAGATGTTGGTTTTCCTAAGAGTGTTATTATATGCAGTGCCTCTAAAATAGGAAGATTTGTACATGGGGATGCAAGGCAATGTTGAGCAACATAGGTTATTTGTGATACTGACTTTATGCACCACTTTGAATACTTGTGATTATTTTAATTTGCCTTGTTTTGTGAATTTAGCTGCCAATTTAAACTTTTACAAATATTTGGAGGAAAAAGATTCTGTGGAAAATCCTGTGGAAACTGAGCTACAGTATTGTTTATTTATTTATTTATTTTAAAGTTTTGACTGGGTTTGTTTTAGCTCATGTTGTTATTCTAGTCAAGCATTGGACTCTTGTTCATGCTCAAAAAGATGATGTTTCTGTTTTTTTATTCCAAACATCAGTGTTTCTAGCTCTCAGAAATTTCAAGCAGTAGATGTGTTGGCAATGCTGGAATATGAAGTAATTTTCAAAAGCAATAGCTAAAGTGCAGTTATTAATCACTCTAAATGCTGTCATGTGAACAACAGAAATCTGATTTTTATAACTCTATTTAAAAGAAAAGAAAAATGTGAGAAATTGTTCCACCTTTAATCCATGAAAGTTTGAAGTTGATGAAAGATTTTTCTAAAATCCTCTTGGCTGTCAGCCAAGCTGGGATCAAAATAAGCTGCTCTGAAACAATAAAGAACTTTTTGATAGTTTTAAGCTTAAACTTTCTCATCATCTCTTATTCTAAAGTTACAGAAAACTCTATGGATATCTGAACAAATGAGGACCAGGGAAAGAGTGTGAGAGAAATGTGTTTCTTCATCTACTCTTAATTTTGTGGCTGTATTTTAGCAGGACTTTTGAACCTATCTGATCCAGTTATGTGCATTTTTGTTTTTATTTTATGGCTTTGACTTAATATCTAACTTAAATAATTGGGAGGAAAATGTTTTAGCAATGTAGACTCAACACAGGATCATAGATCAAATAAAAATTATTCAAGTTAAATAGTTCTGACAGTGCTTAATATTTATGTTTAACTATAACCTGATGGAGGATCAAATTATTTTCAGCTTTTAAAAAGACACAAAGGCGATGTTTATGTGGATGATCTCAAATTATCTGTCTCAGTCCAATAATGCGTTAGGTTCTTAGTAATCTCCTGCTTCTGGCAGAATCAAGAGCTTAATGCTCTGGCAGAAAGCTACGTACAGCCTCTTCTTAGTAATTCAGAGTTTTTAAAAATATCTTTGTGGTTTAGTCCCTTGAGTCTCAACACTGAATTCTTTCTGTTTCTGTGCCCTTGTAAACAACTTAAGTCAAGCTTAGGACTTTGCCATGATCTCTTACTGCAAGCATTTTTCTTTCACCATTAACTGGAGTGTTCTTAGGGTTTCTGTGGCCTTGTGTAAGTTCAGATACTACCACTACTGAAAGTTTGTATAACGTGTCAAAAAAAATTGTGATTGGAAACTTTTGCACCTAGGGAATTGATAATATTTGTGAAGGAAGAGATTGTCTAACCATAATATGTTCCTTTCGGGTTGCTTGTTCATGGAACTTGCTATATTGAAGTTCGGCTCAGTGAAGATCATGGTAATGGTACTAGGAATCAACTGGAAAAAACACGGCAGCATAAACTGAATCAACTTTATTAGTTTGTAGTTTGTGAATCATTAGATATTTCTTTACCAGCAGGTAAGAACTGTGCTGAAAACTAACGTTCACATACAAGTCTGACAAGAAAGGAATGAAACTTATACTATTTAAGTGGTGCTTAAACAATACTTAATTCTGCTTCTGATGAAAATTAGCAATAATTTTACTACATGACTTCATCCTAATATCATTTGAACTTCCTATAAGATAATTTCATCTGCCTAGCAACATATTAAAGATGATTGTTTCGTTATTTATGGTGCCTGGGGATAGTCTAATTAATTTTGTCCTGTAGAGGCATATAGAAGATTCCTCAACATCTCATTTTACCTTGAAAGCGTTATTATTCGAAAAGTGTTGTGTTACTGAGAAGCCACTAGATGGTAGTATTGGAGGGGTTTAGCTGTAAATTAAAACCAGGGGAAAACCCATGCTGACAATACAACACTATTTCTAAGTTGTTGCGTGTTTGAAAAAGATAAAAAAAAAAAAACAACCATCATATCCAAGTACAAACTGTATAGATTTTCTCAACAGACACTTTAATTGTGTAAGTCAGGATAAGGAAAAATATTTAGCCAGTGACACAATTCTCACTTTTGAAGTAAAAAGGTACCTTGAAGAGCACATCACTTGGAATCAGAGTATAGTAGTTTGTGTTGTCAATTTATTATTATTTTTTAATGTGATGAAATTGTTATCACAGTTCTGTTGCCTAGTAAACTAACTAAAATGGAAGCATCAATGTTTGTTAGAGCCCTGAAAGAGGTCTTATCCATTCCGTCTGGTGATGTTGACTTCCCTGTTCTGGACTGTGGTGTTGCAGTGTGCTGCCTTAGATGCAATAGGAAAGCTTGAACTTCAAGGTACAGGCCATGAAAGAATCATCACTTGGACTCATGATACAACAGGGGAAAAGGTTTGGGGGCCTTTGGAAAGACTTCTTTGGATGTGTCCATCTGCTACCTGCATTGTGTTACTTGAGCAGGTGAATTGCTTCAGCTCAGCGAATTTACAGTGCCCTCTTTCCTGATGTTTTCACTCAGTAGTGTAACTTGCACATTAATGAACTGAACAAAATAAAAGATGGTAAAGGTATAATAGTTTTTAAAACAAACCAAACCTGAACAGAATAATTAGAATACTGCTGTGAGGTAACATTTTTCAGCTACTTGCTTCCAGGCTGCGATTACTTCTCCTTTTCTCTTCTTTTACTGTGGAAAAGTACTTCAGGTGTACAAGGTGGTCCAGAGAGCTTCATGGGACCTGATCTGGCCTTCATGAAAGAGATACAAGAACTTGCAAAAGGATTTATTGAGACCACAGAGAAAACCATGGCTTTAGAAAAACTATGGGAAGAAAGCTCAAAGTTCTCAGGTAAGCTGTGGTCCTAGTGATAACAAATTGCTTTGTCTCTCAGGCAGTGATAACCATCAAACAAAGGAATACTTCCATATTAAAAAACACAGTGAGCAAACTCAACTTTCAGTTGATATGAAAATAAAGGCCACTTTAGGGATTACTATTACTGTGGCTGTCATAAATCCTCAGCTTTCTAAATCTGTGTTCATGTTTTACTACTTGATAGGAAAATACTTTGTGGAGAAGGTTCAAGGGTTAACAGTCTGAGTGTATGTGGTTACTGTGTCTAGTGTGCCTTCAGAAGTAACTTTCTGGATTTAGCAAGAAGGATCTGTGGATCTGGGTAACAACTAGTCTTCTCAGTTATGTCTGTTTTACTAGAGAGTGCAAGGATAGGAAAACTCAGTTTTTCACACCTAGCAACCTCTAGGTGAACAAATCAGTCTTGTACTAAAGGAGTGAGACAGGAAGCACCATGTTCTCATTTTCCCACTCTGTTCCCACCCACACTGCACAGTCTTGCAGTGGCAGGTGGGCCTTTATGACCCACCCTGTCCTTCTGGCTGTGTTTTGGAGCAGAAAGATTGAGGTGAAGCAGTTGTTTTCATGCTTGGCTATCTGGGGGCTAATGCATTCATCAAGCAGGTGGTGTGGTGATTTTGCCTTACTGAAAAGTGAATGGATTTTCTTTCTTTTTTCTATGATATTTGTAAAAATACTGAAAAGCATGGAAAATTGGTGGATCACTATTTTTCTAGGATGTTACTTGTTTCATACCTGTTTAGAAGTGCACTTTGCTACTTGCTATTGCTTATAAAATGAAATTTTCTGCAGTTAATAGTGCCTCTTAGTAAAGGAAACTTATCTGATTTTGCAGGGCTCCATAACAGCACTACTTTTCTTACTGTAAGTACTTTTACATTTTATTTCTAAATTACAGTTCTGTTTTTTGAAGCATTGTTATCGTAACAGTTAGAAATTTCTATCCTGTCAAGTTTTAGTAAGCTACCTTTAAAAAAAAATTGGTATATTGTTGAAAGAAAAAATAATACCTTGGATATTTGATAAATGTTCATTGGTTTATTGTGTACTGATTTAAACAACTCTAGATTCTCTAGATTGTTAGTAATCAAAATCCACAGCTTTTGAAGGCCAGTTATTTATTAGGAGCAATTTAAAACTCCATCTACCAGACTTTGAGTAGTTCTATAAAATCGTATTACAAAACATCTTAGAAGAAACTCTTATCTTAATGTGTGCTTATTATTTAAAAACAAAACAAAAAACCCAACACCTTAGAGAAGAAATATATTGAGATTGAGAAGATGGATCTCTAGCTTGGAGGTGACTTTGAATTCATATTTATGGTCCAATAAATACGGCGTGCAGACTCAAGTGGAAAGTGAAGGAAGGTAAGGTTGTGAGATGTAGCCTAATTCCTTCCAGAACTCACTTGTCATTGTACGTGAAGTGAGTTTGGGCTCTGTGAAGTGTTTCACCGTTGCAATCTCAACAAAAGAAGGAAGACTGAATAGGCACGGTAGTGGATTTCCATTGCTGTCAATTTTGTATCTTTCGCGGAATTTTTCTCTATAGTTAATTGATTACAACTTGCAATTTCATGAAACCTACATTTTCAACTCATAACTTGAAATTAAATAACATTTGCATAGTAACATTGTCAATTGCTCATGAGCTACTTGATGGGATGTAGCTTTATCAATATGAAATTTCATTTCAGGAGTGAAATATAAAATAGAAAAAAAAACGTGTTTTTCAGTATTAAGTAAGTATTTTGTTGAAAGTAGCCTATCATTATTAACAGCTTGTATATTCAAGCTTCTTTTTGTAGAATGTTGCTCATGTTACTTTTAGCCCATAAAAGCCCTACTGATACGTTAAACTAGATAAACAAGGGCTCCATAATGAACAACTGTGATAAATCCTGTGTTTTGCATAGGCACCTGACAGTTTAGTCCTATAAAAGATGTGCTTTTGCCCTAGTCATTTCATCTTTCAAAAGCCATTTCCATCAATCAGTTTTTGCCACCAATCCCAGTTCCCTGGGAGGAGCTGTGAGGTGAAGATGGCGTGCCCCTGGCAGGCTGCTGGTCTTTACTCCCTAGACTTACTAAGTTCATTGCCGGGTTAGAGAGCTCTTTGTGTTTGAGGTCTCAGAGGTAGCCCTTTCTCTTTAGGAGAGTATAATGTGTCTCCTTGCACTTATGAGCAGAAAGAATGCTCTGCTTTTCTCCCAGTTCCATTTCACACCAAAGCAGAGAAAGTAATGTGAGACAAAACTGCTTTAAGTTCAAAGTGCCACCAAAGTGATGTGGTGAATTACTGAAGCTAGAGGGTACATTTCAAACCTGAAAAAAATATCTGAAATAGTTTGAATAGATAATTTGAACAGAAAATCAATAAATTTGAGCAGAAATTCAACAGAGCTGAGGAAGTAGCAGGCACCTGCTAGTTTTCTCTGCTAATGGAAGTGTCGTGTGTAAATGTGTTTTCTCACATAAAGATGGATTTGAATGAAGCAGAAGAAATCATTGCTAAAGTAGAAAACCTGTACAAGCAACCATCTTTCTGGAACTTACTGCATTCACTCCCTCACCTTGAATCAAAGAACTTTTATACAAAGGATGGATTAGCTGCCATAGCGCAGTTTCTAGAAGTTATTAAAAAGTAAGTACCCCTAAACGCTTAAAAGTTCTCTGTTTTAATATTTCACCTGAAATTCTTGTTGTTTTCACAGGCTATTTAATAAAATCAGCATTATTATTGTGCAAAGAAGGTGATTTTTTTTTCTATCGATCAGATATTGCTTTTATAGAGATGTGGTAGGCATTTTCACCCATTCTGAGTCCTTCATGACTACTTTTTACATTTCTGTCCAGCTCAGCAGCAATTCCCTAGGAGAGAAGTAGCTTTGTGTTGGCAATAGCTTTAAACTTCATCACATCTTCCAAAGATTATTTACACATGAATATAAGAAAATCACAATTTGAATTCTAATCAACTTAATATGTATGTAACATTTGGTCAATATCAGGAAAATGACTCCATTTGTTTTCTCAAATTGCTTGCTTCTCTTGCAAGGAAAGGAGCAGTAAGAAAAAACCCAGGGGACTGTACTCTGGATACAATCATTTTCTGCCTCTGGTAAAGCTGGATTTGGAGAAAGATTTGTGGTATCAAAAGAGCAGAATACAAAAAGAAGCTACAGGAATTTTCATTGAAATAAGGAAATCTTACAATCAGAAATGTGTTTGCCAGAGTAGATAATTGTTTGTAATAGCTAATAAGGAATTGTCACTGAAGTCAATGAACAGATTCGTAAGGCTGCAGGAGGTCACCTAACCTGGCTGCCTGCATAAGTCTGGCTATGAACTTCACCAGCCTTATCCCATGGGGAGCAGGAAACCCAAAGACTTTGGATGCCAGCTGTTGTTGCTCACCCTCTAGCATCTCACCATTTCTTTCCCAGTAAAAAAAGACATAAAAAATATAATAGCATAAGGCTTTTTTGAAACGGGGGTTTTTTGAAACAAGTCTCTCTTGATTTGCAAAAGATGCACTGAAACTCTATCGGGGCTTATTTCTGTCATGGTAGCTGTCCATGGTGGTCCTCCTTACAGCTGATGGTGTGGCACCCGTGAAGGTATTCGCTGAGGAACGTTAGAGGGCTAAACAAAAGTGACTGTACTGGGTCTGTCCAGAGTTAATTTTCTTCGTAGCAGCCCATATGGTCCTGTACTTTGCATTTGTGACTGGAACAGTGCTGATATCACACCAGTGCTTTGGCTGTTGCTGAGCAGTGCTGGCACAGCCTCGAGACTTCTTTCATTCCTTGCTGCCCTTCAGTATGTGGGCTGCGTGTGGGCAAGAAGTTGCGAGGGCACACGGCTGTGAGAGCTGGCCCAAAGAGATCTAAGGGATATAAATTTCATACCATATAATGCTCTGCTCGACAGTAAAGGCTCAGCAAAGGCAGAAGGAAGTGGGGGATATTCATGGCTATGGTAGTTGTCTTCCTACGTAACTGTCATGCACGATGAGGCCCTGCTTTCCAGGAAGTGGCTGAACACCTTCCTGCTGATTGGAAGTAGGGAATCAATTCCTTGTTTTGCTTTACTTGTGCACACAGATTTTGCTTCACCTATTAAACTGTCTTTGATCCTGGAGTCTTCTTGTCTTCCTTTTATTTTTTACCCCACCTCATGGGATAGCAGATGTGTGGGTGTTTGGCTGCCAGCTGGGTCAACCCACAAGGAATTAATGAGGGGAGGCTTGGCTATTTTTTATTATTATTTTTTTTATGATGTTGGTGCCTTACAATTTTCCATAAATAATAGAATTTTGAAAGCAAACCACAAAAAAACAATGCTCACCTCTTGACTATCCTCGTATTTCTAACTTATATTTCTAGGCAGAGGTCATAGTTCAGGCAAAAAAAAAATTTTTTTCCCTTGGCCTGTGTTTTTTCTGTCTCACAGTTGAGGGGACAGTTAATTGTCTGAATTGTCTGGTTGAAAAATGTGTCCCGGTTCCGATCCAGCTAACTTAGTGTTGCTGTTTCTCTCTCTCTCTCTCTCTATATATATATATGTTTTAGAAATTAGTGTTTCTACGACTCCAGATGCAGTCTAAAAAAGCTGGCTTTTATTTGCTTAATAACAGGAATACATCATAGAGAATAACGAATAAATTTGATGTAAACTTTAAGTAACAAATAACAGCCATGTTAACAAAAATTTTTTCACATCTAAAGAGAATGAAACTGGTAGTTGTAAGAAATTCAACAGATATATTTTTGTTAATGTGTTCTGTAATGTGCTCTGTTTAATTTGCTGTGAGAATAAATGCTCTGTTGCTTTAAATGCTTTTTTTTGTCTGCAGATTGAGTGGAAATAAAATAAGTATTCTGTGTCCATCCTGTCATCTTGCTGCAGGGATGACTGGGAGAATGCCCGTGGTGTTTTTTCACTCTCTTTTGGCTCTCATTTTTAACTCATATCTCCTTCCTTCCCTGTCCCTCATCCTTGAGAACATCGGTGTATTATTTCGTTTCCTTAATGAAAACTGAGTGAAACTCTTAACTGTAAAATCTCAGCTGGTGTTATTTTAATTAAAAACCTAATTTAACAAGAGTTCCCTTTTTTGAGCAATGACTATGTATTTTAATATTCTGTTGCTCGAGCTCTGTTTATTGTCCACCAAGCAGCTTCAGTTTTATGTGCATGGAGAGATTCATTTTTGTTTTATTTTCACTTTCAGTACCTTAGTGTCTCTGAAGGATTTAGCTGTGATGCCATTGGGCCAGAGTTTCCTCAAAGTGGTGAAAATTGCTCTGAATTTAACTGCTGTATCAGTATGGGATAGGAGCTTGGAGGGTAAGGAATTTGCTTCCGATTTTTTTTAGGTACCTCATAAGCATGTTAGGAATATGTGATAGCAGAAACTGTCTCAGATCCTGATAAATTACTAACATAAAAGGTCTAAGAATTGGACTATGTTGCTCCAGTGCTAACCCTTTTCTTTATTCATCTGTTTTTTAAATGGCAATAACTGCATTTCATCAGACCATGGCAACAGCAGGACCTAATGTATCACGTTCATAATGATCTTTCAGTGGGGTGTTTTGGAGTAGAGCTAAATCACTACGAACGACAACCTCTTTCATTCGATAGGATAGCCTCATGGTTTGGGCATGCATGTTAAATGCTTTGGCTGTTTTACTTTACTCTTCACTCTTCTGTTATCACAAATTCTTGTCTTAGCTGAGGGGCTACATTTTCCTCAACTGCTGCTGGGTTATGGGAGTTGATTTGAACAGGAAAAGGTAGACTGGGCCCAGGACTACTCCTCCAGATAAGGTCAGGAACAAGTGTCATTGGCAAATTTTCTGGAGAAGCACAACTAGATTCCAGGTGCAGTTGCCTGCTCTGCACGGAAAGTCAGGCCAAGAGTTGTATGTGGTCTAAATCCCCCTCCCACTGTCAGAAACAAGACTAAAGTGACAGGAAAATTATTGCTCGAGCCCTTGTACAGAAAGTGGGCTTTAATTTCCTGGATCTGAGCACAGGTCGCTAATATTGTTTGTTCTTTTGTGTACTTCAAATCACAGTGAGCTACTCAAAAGAGAAAGGAGTGTCAGGTGGCCTTATAGTAGAGTTTCTGTGTATCTGGCTAGCATTTCTGACTTGCTTCTTTCCTCACAGCTATAGCAATTGCATGGGCCAACTTGTGCATGCTCTGTAGGAAGTTCTTTGAGAAGCAAGCTCAAAGCCTGGTGTTGGGGGAGTATTTTAAAAAGTTTCTCTCTTGAAAGAAAATATAGGCTGTGTGAAAGCAACTGTATAACGGAAACTCCAAATTAGGGAGCTAGAAAAGCTATGGCCCCATAGGTATGTTTTTATTCGTATTGTGTTACAGGAATTAGAGTTTACAATATGCTTTTATAACCAACTATTCAGATATTTACGACAATTTAGGCTTTATCTTGAAGATAGAGAAGGCAGAATGTTTAGTGCCAGGAAGCAGATTTGTTGTGCAATTAACAGGTATAGTGACAGCAAAGTAGGCAGACCTTGGTGCACTACCTGTCTAGTTCTTTATTGCAGTGGTATTCTGCGGTGGCATGATTCTTTGTGGGCTAGGCAAAGCAGTGTGAGAGCTGGGTGCACATTGAATCGTTAGCCCTGTGTCTTCACTGATACTGCTTCAAAGCCATCTAGAATGAAAGCAATGCAAACTGATTTGCTGTCCTGCATGCCTCTTACTGCAGATGCAACATACCCTCCCTCCTGTTCCTTGGTGATCTGAATCGACAGGTTCAGAAGTAGCACCTGTTTATGTAAACCTGTTTACATAGTGCAGCTGGTGTTCTCCTTGTGCCCTCCCTATCAGCAGTAATTCATTTTCAGCACATATACACAGATTTGCACAGGTACGTGCATCGTTGGACAGCCAGTTCAGAATGGCAAGCTGCTGGGTCTGGTGGCAATCACTGTGTGGGGTCATCTCGTCATGATGCTGGTGAAATATCATCAGGTTAGCTGACATTGCTGTGCTCCTAATGCAGTCAGGGATTTTATACTACTGAAATAGGTGTTCAAGGGCACACTTTTCCCCCAACCCGAGAAAGCTGGAAACATTGTACGTGGATCTCATCAAGTTTGAATTATCAAGAAACAACATGAACAAAAAGTAGGAATTATGTTAACAAGTTTTTTTTTTTTTTTTTTTTTAAGGTTTTCAGTATAATCTTTCTCTAGGGGATATTTTATGGAATCCACGTGCTGTCAGAGCAGGACTTGAATCCAGATTTGGTTTTGATGATCTTCGTGTTAAGAAACTTCTGAGTTATACAACACAATTAACAAAGGTAAACCTCTTGGAAGAACACCTTGAAAAACATCTGCAAAACTTTCAGTACATTTTCTAGTCAAAGTTAAAAGGAGTTAGGATGGAAAGTACCCCAGAAGGACACTACTGGGAAGATTTAAGATGTACTAAATTGTTTTTGCAAGCTTTAATAAAATTTATAAGGTCTAGAAAGGTAAATCTTTCAACACTGAATTTAGAAGTCAGGCTTTAAGGAAAAAATTCTGTCTTCTTGGCGACATTGCTGAAATCTGCCAGCTTCAATTTAAAACTTGTCATCTGTATGTAATCATTGTTTGAGATGTATCATTGTACTGAATGCTTTATACATCAGTAATTTTTATGCTTGTGAAGTTGGTTCTATTTAATTATTCTACTGCAAAATTCTAGTGTAGGTGTGCCATATAATTGTAATGTTATTTCACTGTCAACCTGGAAATTAAAGTAGCAACACTGGTGTAGATACCGGATGAAAATTCCTTGTATAGACAAGTCTCATAATTCTTCCTGATGCACTGGTACCCTAATGGATTCATGGGTATTTTGGATAGCACTCTTCCTGTGGGGTGCGCAAGAACACTGATCTGGATTAAATGGGCTTTGTTCTCCCTGAAGAAGGCTACATGTTCCCTTTCATCAGATAAGTAAATTGATAGCAGAGATAACACTCAGCAGCTCTCTGACATACTCATCATTTTCTTGTGTCCCTGCCAGATTCCCACAGAAGAGACACTGGAGCAGTTTGTGTGCTCAGCTCTGTCCACTGTGCCCGGGGATGAAGCAAACAAAGAGGGTAATGAAGAAAGGTGTACTTCCTCGTGGCACGAGGCCAAACTGTATCTCGTCCATGCTGTCAGCAAGCTCAGACTCTATGCACAGGTGCACTTTAGGAGTTTAATCTATTAATTTATGAATCTTTTCGTGTAGGCTGTCAACAGTGACTTAGTTAAAATGTCTGAATTAGATATTAAATATTATTGCCGTCAAGTTTTTTCATCTGACTAATAACAGAAAGTAATCCTCTTTATAAAAAATCATTACAGTGGAAGTATAATCTATTACCATGTGTTCATTTAATCAGATTATCCTCATTAACTCAATTGCAGACTTGAAATCTAATAGGGAGTACAGTGAGATATATGGCTCTGCAGAGGTCTGACAGGAGGAAAACCAATTTACTGTCTCACCTGAGTCTGTATTTGAGAAAAACTGAAAGCAGAATGTAGTATTCATTTATTTTTTAATTCTCCTCCACTTTCTCAGGCAATAGTGATTAATTGTGTTGAGGTGTGAATGAGAGTAGATCTTCAGGATAACATCTAAAAATTCTGCTCTGGCAAAACTGCTTGACATGCGGTCTCTATGGTGATGTGTAGTTATGTGGAGAAAACGATAAGCCAAAAAGAGGCTCCTTAAGGAAAACACTAGTATTTTTTAAACATTAAAAAAAATTTTAACTGTATGTCAAGCTGCTCTCTGGAGATTTTTGCACTATGATCTAAAGGAAGCGCGTAGAAACTTGTGTATTTCCTTGAAAATGCAGCCTTCTGTTTCTCTCTTGATGAAAGTTTTGCTGGTATGTGATGACTCATAGTCATTATTTAATGTGTGTGTGAAAACTAATGGCTATTTTAGCCATAGGTAAATCCAGTAATAACTTCAGACATGGTTTATAGCTGTTTGCAAGGTGATGTTGCCATCATAGGGAAGTACTGTCAGCTAGTAGCCTCTGGGAATTCCCTTGGCAAGTTGGATGTCTTTTATAGCGAAAATCTGCTACAACCACCAGGCACTTAGAAAGCGTAATGGTGGAGCAAATAAGGACAGTCCAAGGGTTTTGTCAGGCCTCGATGCGCCTTATTCAAAGCTACACAATGGGAGCATGAAAGCTTCCTCTCCATCTGTTTGTGTAATAGGGCCCCCAAAATGTTGAGGCTGCCCCCTTTATAGAAAAGAAACACATACACACAAAAAGCATGCAAAGTCTGTGTATTGTCTAAATAAGGAAGTTTTGATTCTCTAACAATGTGTGTTCTGTTTTGCCTTCAATGTGCTAGGTATTTGGGCAATGGTTCAGCAGTAGCCATTCTCAGAAACTCCTGTCAGAACTTGAAAGAGTCATAGCTGATTTAATGTCTCAGCTGCAAGATGACAGGGAAGCCAGGAAGATTGTCTCAGGGATAAGTGCCCTGATCCAGCAATGGAATGAGAAATCGGGAGCTTATTTTTCAGAAGAGTACACTACATCTCATGATCTGTAAGTTACAATCTTTCTGCAACTTGTGTTATAAAGTTCAGATTAAATTTAATATTTATTTTCACATCGCATTTGATCTTTTTCTGAGTTTTGTCTGTTTTGTGATTTTATTTTTCATTCTGTAATTGAAAACCTCACGTGCAGTCAGATAATTGTTTTAACACATATACATAGTCTGAACAAAAAATTTGATTTGTGATTCAGAATATTCCTACTTTAAAGGTTCAGTTGAAGACCTGAGTACACCGCCAGGACTCATAGGAACAGCAGCATTTTGAACTAGGAACTGAATTCTTTACCTTGTTTTACAAAGTCTAATTCTCACAAATAGCTCCCACAAACTCAGTGATGCTTCACATGCAAGTATGCCATAGGATCAATCTACTCATGCACAGCAAGTCCAGTGCGTCTGAAGCGTGTTGGATTTCTGTTGTAAGGATTGTATCATGTTAGTTTTAGCAGGAGATCTTGAACAGAGGCCTACTACAGAGAACAGAATTATAACATAATGCTGCATGTTTGAGGATAAATCTGAAAGATATAGAGAGTTTCCATACAGCACATCCACAAGTGTAAGGTGATCAGGCAAACTTTGATTCTTGATTTATTGCTGGTTTAATTAACTTATAAAACTGTCATAGTCCTTTTTCCATTTCCAAACAAATCTGAACAGAAAAGTGGAAAAAATCTTTCCTAAACATATGAATGAATATAGGATTTATAAACTCCAGTGCTTAACCTAACAGTTTCTGATGGAATGGCAGCCAGAACACTCAAAGCTTTTTATCAGCTTTGAGTGTTCATAAGCAATTCTTTTTTAATTACAGTGAGTGACTTTATAGAAAATGAACTTTTTGTGGAAAATTTATCCATGTTTTTCTGTGAAGAGAAGAAACGGAGATGATTGTGTGTAAATCTTTCCTTGCATTAAAGTTTGCATCCTTTGCGGAAATTAGTCCGAAAAAAGTAGACTTGTCCATGAAAATAAGTTGTACTCCTCACCTGGGAGACTGAGCAGTGACTGCTGCAAGTCACAGGGGTTCTTTAGTTTTTGCTCTTTTCATAGTGTGCCGAGGCTTTTTTAAAATCCATTATCTGCTGTAAAGAGAGAGATTGCAGTCGAATTGTTCAATAGTTTAGCAGCATTTTGGAATTTATAAAAGGAAACTGCTATACTGCTGCTTTATAAGATAATACAGGTGATAGAGTGATTACGCAACAAAAAATAACAAAATTTTCCAGCAACTTTACCTTTTTGCTTAAAGCATACGGCATTTCTCTGCTCTACTTCTTTCATTTGCAGAATCCTCTATCTGGAGAGGACCCAGGCTGTGCTGCAGGCTGTGCCTCAGTGGCCTGTTGCGAAGAGATTGCTTCTGGTAGATGGAGCTATAAGGAATGTAATATCACAGTATTTAAACTTCACTGAAGGTAAAACTGCATGATGGTTACTAATTGCTAGCACTGTACAAGGGCAGTTATTGCAGGGATCCACTGTGTGTTTGTATGTGTGTGCCAGCCTTCCCTCTACTGGGCTACTAGTTTTTGCAGCCCCCTAACATGACCTAGTAACATTTCTGGGATTGTCTTTTCCTTGAGATGGGTGAGATTACAGTTTTACTTGGGTTCTTAAGGAATTAGGCGACCCTTCTGTATTTCAAAAGAATTTGCTTACTAAATTGGCAAATACATATGGAAAGTGTCCAACTTTATTTACAGCATTCAGAGCTAGAAGCCTGCATAGGACCTCAGCATCCTCTCATGAAAATCACAAAAGCTTGCTGAAGTCAGCGGAGCTACTCCAATATAACTGTGAAAGAGCATAAGATCACCTAGGGAGGGTCATCATCCCGCTGTACTCAGCTCTGGTGAGGCTGCACCTTGAGTACTGTGTTCAGTTTTGGGCCCCTCACTACAAGCAAGACATTGAGGCCCTGGAATGTGTCCAGAGAAGGGCAACAGAGCTGTGAGGGGTCTGGAGCCCAAGTCTTATGGGGAGCAGCTGAGGGAACTGGGATTGTTTAGTCTGGAGAAGAGGAGGCTTGGGAGGACATTATTGCGCTCTACAACTGCCTGAAAGGAGGTTGTTATGAGGTGGGGGTTGGCCTCTTCTCTTGGGTAGCTAGCGATAGGATGAGAGGTAACGGCTTTAAGTTGTACCAGGTGAGGTTCAGGTTGGGTATTAGGAAAAACTTCTTCTCTGAAAGAGTGGTCAAACATTGGAACAGGCTGCTTGGGGAGGTGGTGGAGTCATCACCCCTGGAGGTGTTTAAGAAAAGGGTGGATGTGGCACTCAAGGGCATGGTTTAGTGGGCATGGTGATGGTGGGTTGGTGCTTGGACTAGATGATCTTAGAGGTCTTTTCCAACCTTTATGATTCTATGACTCTATGCTTTACTTTACTTGTGTTTGTCCCAATGAACCTTTTCTAGAGGAGTTGCAGGAGAGGAGCAGTCTTTACTCCTCAGACGGGCAGAATGCATCTATGTACATTTATTTTTTGTGCAAAATGATCAAGTGCTTTGGCTAGGGCATCATTTTAATCAACTTGGAAACTTTGTCTCCAACTGCTGTGTTTTTCAAACCATGTCATACATAGTTTTCTTTCCTAGAAGGACACTTCCTGTCTCTGAGTTATTCTGTAGGTTAAATATTTTTTGTATGTGGTGGTGGGGAACTGTCTTACAGAAGCTTTACATAGCCTGGAGAAACTGATTCCCTTTAGCAAAAGGGATGGATTCATTCATCTCGACGTCAAAAAGCTTTTTGTGGAGTTGAAACAGGTATGTTGTTTTTGATGTCTGTGTATTAGTTTGCATAAAGCTACACAGGCTTATTCTGGGGATGCAAAGTACTTGCTAAGCAGAGTATCTAACTTTTTATTCAGCAGAATTTTAGTTCAACTTTACTTCATACTTTTTTTAGGGGGTCTTTTTAATTTGCCATTTAATTGTGTGAAATAAATACAGAGTGTTAATTAAATTTGTTACTTCATCCTCAAATTCATTTCTAAGGTGACAATGTATTCACTGTATTTTAGATGTTGATTAGCAACTATTCCTATGACTGTGCTGATGTGTTTACAATGTTTGGGAAGGCCCTGAGGCATCCACAGGGCTCTGATACCACTGATATTTTAGACATATATATGTGCACTGGCAATGACTCAGAGGTGGCTTTCAAGCAGAGCAACCAGCTCCAGTCGCTAAAGGAAGCTGTAAGTATTTCTGAATTTTTTTTTTCTTTTTTTCTTTTTTTTTTTTTAAGCTTGCAGTGCCTTGTTTGTATTGGGATTACAAAGTAAAATAAATTATCAGAGGCTATAGCTTACTGCTTAGTGTTTGCTAGTAATGAGTGATGGGTATCTGATTATCTAAACTGATTAGAATGTGCCTGGGGACAGAGCACATGTTGTCCTGTAGAAAGTCTTGAGTGAATGTGCCATTTTAGACAAGCTTTGTAGCTGTGGTTTCCAGAAAAAAAAAAAAAAAAAAAAAGGGAGAGAAGAGAGGGTTTAAAAACCT
>WBMW01002310.1:72186-84949 GCA_013396635.1 Penelope pileata
GAGAGAGAGAGAAGGTTTGAAACACTGCTCATTTAGTACGTTTTATGGTGGATTTCAAGAACACTGTGTTGCACAAATCTAAGAAACAGGACAGAATCTCAGGGGAATTTGCCTTTTACTGGTTTCACACTATTGCCCTCTTTACCACCAAAGGTCCTGCTTCTGCAGAAAGTAACTCAGGGACAACAGAGCCCACCGGATTCAATAATGGATCATTATTTGGGATGGCAAGAAATAGAAGAGGAACTAGCTGAAAGCTATGCTTATTACTGTGAAATTGATCAGTTGCTGAGCACAGAGGCACCATCTGAGGAGGATGTCCATTTCAGCTCTTGTGAGGAACAGCTGCTTTTCTCGCTGTATGTATCTTGTATGTGTTTGATACTTAAAGGCCCTGATGCCAACCTGGAGTAAGGTATTATAATGAGTAAATGAATAGATGATAAGGTTAAAACTCTGCCTTTTGCTTTTGATCACAACTCAGCATTAACAATTTTCTGTAAGCAGAAACAGAAATGTGGAGGAGGATTTGTATTATTCTTATTTTGGGGAAGGGTTTGAAAACAGACTGAGGACAGGAAGATATCTAGAATCTAAAATCTAATTCTCCATTTATCTTACGTCCAAGTATTTTCTGCTACTTCTTCGCAGTGCATGTCTCTCTGGTACTGTGCTGCTCAGGACTCTTGGAAACTTGGATCTGAAAGACTCCTGGGAGATGCAAGAAAGCATCAAAGGGTAGTTAGAAAGTGCACTGCTCTTCTGACTCCTTGGAAAAGACATTCGTCTTCTTCTTAAGTTTTAATTTTATTGTAATTTGCAATGATTCAGCTTGAATGGACTTTGATGGTCTTAAATGAGAGTATATTATAAACAAATCCCTATGTCAATACAGCGTTTTAAAATAGGATAAGATTTTTTTATTCTTGCTTAGATATGTAAAGCATGAGCATCATATCATTAATGTGGAATTATGTTTGTTGTGGACGAATGTCCAAGGTCACAAAAATAGTTGCCTGTTCTCAAATTTGCCTGCATTACTGATGCATGTGAGAAACTTTTACTACTGAAGCAATGATGCCATTAAATCTAAACATTCAAGAATCTGTCAGAAATTCAATGAACTGAATTGACAGCAGGGATTAAATCCATAGATATTAATAACATCTTAGACATTAGAAAATTTATATCACTTCTTGTGTTCCTTTTGCTGTTGTACTGTGGTTGATTGCCTTCTGTGTTTCTAGATAACTTGGAAATTGCCAGCAAGACAAGTAGATTTACATGTTATTTTATGAGCATCAAAAGTACTGATAGAGCTGAGAAGCCTCTGGGAGCAGAAGTCTGTGTTTAAGTAACATTGAGGAGCAAGAAAAGCTTGGTGCTGTTGTTATGCAGGGTGTTCTGTTTACTTTTTGTTTCTTTTTCAGCGAAAAGCAAGGGCTTATTAATGTACAAGTATGCACAGGACAAGCAGCAGCATTTCTTGATAATGGTTTTCAGTTTCAAAATGCTGCCTTTGAATAAGAGCACCTTATTGGTGTTTCTTAAAAGACATTTTAGATTTTCTTTCTGCTCACAAACCTGATGAAGTTGTGCGTAGAGTGGTGTAATAGCTATGCGACTTGAGTAAAGAAATCGGAAAGGAAATTTGGCCTGGACATTGGCCTGTTTGCCTCAATTCTTCTCTGATGTCAATAGCACTGTCCATATGCTGAAAACAGTAATAAATTTAATTTAAATTAAATTTACAGAGAAATTGCATGTATTCGCAAGGTAATTTTTTTTTTTTTTAAATAAGTCACTGGTTTAGCCATAACAACCTTGTTCTCTGTGTCATTTCAGAATTAATAATTCCCTTGAAGAATTTTTTTTTGTTTTTGAGGAAAACGCATACTGGAAGTATTTAACAAATTCTACTCAGTGGATGTGCAACGTAGCTCAATACATGAATAGAGAAGCGGGCTCTGCAGGAGGTCAGTCAGGTGAGGAAAGAGTTACTCCACTACACAAGATTTATTCTGGTAGTTCTAATGTCTATTTTATAGTACAATATTCTCCTTGGAAAGGGAAAAGTTGATGATTTTTACATTTCTAAGCCTCTTTGTGTTTTCATTAATTTCACCAGCTGACCAAATTATAAGCAAGGAAAACTTGTAATATACAGAGCCAGACCTGTGTAAATAGCTGTGATTTTAGTGCCAGATGGAAATCTTTTTGGATCATCCATTTCTGTTGGGAAAATTCAAAAAGGTTGAACCTGTCTGGAGTCTCAATTTTTTTGCAGCAGTATTCTGTCAGGAAGGCTTCTCAAGTCTAGCATATAAATGGAAGATCCTGATGAGCTGATCACTCAGTTGTGTCTTATTCCTAAGCTGATTGCAAATTAGTCCATGACTTCATGCTTGATTTCCTTCATCCCATCCTTTGATATTCGAAATGTCCTGACCCATCTGCTGTTAACTTTCCTAGAATACATTAGTTTTTTCTTATTTGGTGGAAAACTGAAATATCCTACATCACTCCTGAGGAATGGGAGAGCTTTTGCCATCTTAAAATTGTTTCTGGTTAAATATTTGTGTTACTCTTTTCAATATTTTCTGTTGCAAATGGGCTATGAAGCATGGTACAATACAGATGACCCACACAGATGTAAGAAAAGATCTCCCCCAAATTGCCATTCATTTCCTTTACTTATTCTCCCCATGCTCCCACTTCTTACCTTTTTTCACCACTTATATTTCCATCTTCTGAAGGATTTAGATGGCTTTTTTTTTTTTTTTTAAAAAGACAATTGTTGAGATTTGTGAAAGGTCTTGGTCTTTCTACAGATCTGTTTTTCCAAACATTTTCATTTCTTTTCTCCTCTGCCTTTTTGTCTGTAAAGCTTTGTCAGTAAGTGGGCTGCTAAAGAATGTAATGCAAAAAAGCAGTTTTCTTTAATCAAAGAACTGTTAGTGAAGTAAACTGTTCAAATATGAATTGATTGCACAAATCTTGCAATCTACATATTATAGTTCAGATATTTCAGTGTTCTAGGCAGTAATAAGTGAATTTCACAAGACTGCTTTCTTTTTACTGAAATTCCAAGGAAAAAGAAATACTAAAGTTCATTTCAGTGCTGAGTGCACTATTTACATAATAAAAGTACACTCTTTACGTAATAAAACGTATCTCTCTTCTCCTCTTTTCAATTTACTATTATTTCTGCAGTTCATGTATAGTTCAAAAGATATCTTCTGTTTTTCCTTTTTTTTTTTTTTTTGTGAAGAATTGGCTGATTGAGATGTGCCTTATGTATAGCTGATATTTATTGATTTTATTCCTTTAAATCATTAAGTAGAACTAAGATGAAACTCTTTACTGAAATTAGCATATTTAGTTCTTTTTATGTGTATTTTAATGTATTTCTCTCTCTGCACACATTCAAGTCCTACTACATTTGATAGGAGTTGTTCAGGTTGTTTCAGTGGGAGTTGATCGAGTTGTTCATAGTTGTTAAGATTCTTTGATCTGTCTTTTGGTATTTTGTTTTCTCTGCAGGTGGACTAGAAGCATTTCTATGTTCTAGACCTCAGCTCAGTTTGGAGACTATTTTAGGTCATTATTTAGTAGTATTTCTGCAAGATTTACCAGATTATTCCTCCTTTATTTCCTGGGCACGGTAAGGTTGAACTAATCAACACAATTTCTTTGTTAAACAATGTTTTCCACAAACACTTTACCCCACCTCCATTTTAGACACTTGTAATTCTTGAACCATGCCTTTTTCCATCAAGTGACTAGTGCTGTTTGGTGCTACTGGGAAGCAATGTGGGCTTCTGACAGTTCTGATGTATTGTTACAAAGCCTCCTTACCCCTGTTTCTTACGTTATAGCTCTGATGAACAGTACAACAGAAGACATTTAATCTCCACTTTGTTTAAATAAGAAAAAACTATCCCTTGTGGAACAGCCTCATACTGGTTGCTGAATGCTGCCTCTGCTATATAATGCCAGTAACTGTTTACCATGCTATGCAGATGTTCAGAGTTGTTAGGAAATAAGAATGCTTTCTAAGTTACATTTCTGGACTCTGACTTCATTTTTCATTATGCTGCTATTTAATTTTCTGCTAATTCAATCCCTTGTTTAATCTGTAAAATGGAAAAAACTCACCATTGTTGCAATGAAAGATGAAGAATCAGAAGTTTGTGAATGACACGTATTGCCTTCAATATGCCTCAGTTACGTGTTGAATATTGCCTTCACTGTTGAACAGGCCATGTTGTGCTTTACATGCAAGCAGAACTTGACAGGCAGTTTAGTAGCTTGGTTAAAATGGATGCTAGAAGCAAGTAACTCCTCATTTGGGTTTTCAGAATCTTAAATGTTGATGTTTAGAGTACAAACAAAATGTTTATAAGCAAGGATTTTTATTTCATCTGAAATACTGTTTCTAGAGAATGCACTGTTTTCCCATGCAATAGTACTAGCAAAATGGACACAGAATCCTTCACAAGGCTTCTAAATGTTGTGTTGTTTTCTTTTTTAACTATTAAAAGAACATATATAAGGAGAAACTGTCTTCAACTTCAGACCATTGCATTGGAATGCTTCTTGTTCCATGCAGCTCAATCTCAACCAGACCAGCCTCACAGAGCTGTAAAGTTTTCTAAGAAAATGAAAGCATTTTTTTTCTTCTGAGAAATAATAATGATACAATGGAAACATCAATTGTAGCGTTCAAATTTGCGCTGTTATTTCATGTGTGGTTGTGTTTTTTTTTTTTTTCTCCTCCCTAAAATGGTCGTATTCAGCTATCAGTTACTGAGCTGAAGCGTTTTTGCTTTAACTAATTGTGATGAAACAATATGTCTGAGATTTCATGGAAATGTAGAGTTTTTGATCAATTTGATTGTTAAGATCCTTTCTGCAATCTATTTAGTTTATGGATTTGCTCTTTTCAGCAGCAGAACATTTGAGGTATTACAAAATATTTGACTCTGCGATTTACAGACTTGATTACAATTGCTGAAAAATGCACACATCTTTAAGCTAGATGCCTATCTCCAGTTTTAATTTGACTATGGCTGTGACTTTTCAGTGTTCTTTGCCATGTTTTTGAAAACCAAAGGGACTGTCAGTTGAGCTATTTCAGGTCTTGTAGAAATTACTTTGTGACAGCTATTTAAATTACAATTATCTTTCTTTAACTTAAGTAAATAAAACTATATTCTAAAATTGTAAAATATATATATTTAACCAAATCTTGTCTGTCTGCTAGGTAACTAACAAGAAAAATTGTGCTTAATATTTCAGGACTTTTACATCTATGGATGAGTTTTTGAAGAAACAAGAAAATTTATGGATTTCTAGTGAAAAGGAAGTGGATCATATTTTACATCTTGCAGAAATCATAGAAGAAATGATAATGCCTGATTTCTCAGCTCTTTCAAGCCTCCAGCCTCTAATGGAAACTGCCTTGAATAATGTGATTATATGGATGAAAGGGGAAGAATCTGCTACAAACTTCTCACTTGCAGTTTCTGAACACTATTATGAAATACAGAAAAATTTACAGGCTCTTCAGAGATCTTGGATGAAAGAGAGGACAGATTTTTTCTGGGAAATAGTGAAAATTGTGTCCCATGAACTTGATTCCAGGGTCTCTCATTTAAGTCAGGTGGAAGTTGAGGAGGTACTCAAGTCCTTATCTAGATTTATATTTTCCTTTACAGAAAATAAAAAAAGTCTTAATAGAAGCATGCTGTTGCTCAAAATTATCCTAACTGATTGGCAAGATTTAAATATTGCTACTTTGAACCATCTAAAATACTTAAGTGAAAACTTCCTAAGGAATCTCTATGAGATTGTATCATTGACTGACAGTCATGTCAACGCATCTTTCAGCACTGTTTATGGAGTGAGTAACATCTCCTTTTCATTACTCTCAAATGCAACTTTTTTATATAAAGTACAAGAGTTAGGCAAAATCGTTTCCAATTTCTTCAAAGACATCAAAAAATTAAACAGTAGTAGTGTGGACTCGCTTCTTCAGATACTTTTCTCTCTGTATCAGAATGCTGATCTGCTCTTAAACACTGAGAGCAATAACACTTTGTTAATGTTTCTTTATAACACCTCAAAAGATATTTCATCTTTTCAAGTATGGCATGATTTGCAAGATATGGATCGAGTTTCTGATTTTCTGTCTGAAGCTTTTGATCTTCTCTGGAACTTCACCAGTAAGTCTCTCTGTGAGAAATTACTGGCCTTTTACAATTACACAGAGTTTCAGGCCCGGGCTCTTGCACAGGAAGGCAAAAAAGAGTTGCAAGTTGTCTATATCATTCTGAGCAACCTTAAAACTTTATTTACAGATGAAGACCTTGAAACAGCTGCCTTTTGTTATTTGGAACAATTTTTTGATATCTCCCCAGAATGCCTTGTAAATAATGGGTGCGTTGACTTTTATCAATCAAACATTACTTCTGTAAATCAGTCAGAGGATTACAATTTACTCCTGCTTCCATTGGGCAGTGTTTTGTTCAATATAACAAACATGGAAGGCAAGGTAAGTGTGCCTTCTGCTTTGCACTGCACTTTTACATGGCTTCAAACCTGGACAGAGATTTTTGAGGAAGCATCCAAAATCTTAAATTTTAATTCAACCTTTTTTGTCTATCTAAAAAATGATTTAGCAAATCTTTCTGAAAGTATTTTAAGTACAACTCAAGTTGAACTGTGCAATAAAACAACTATGGCTATTGCTGAAGCTACAACAGCAATGAATCTGTTGAAAATCATAGTTGAAGCTGGTGATTTAAGTGACTGGAAAGATTTTGAAGCTTTTCTTGCTATAATTCAGAGTGTATTTGAAAACACAATTGATGTCACGAGCTCACTTAAAGGTAACAGTTTAGATGATGTTTTAGAAATTATAGGAGTCGTGATACCTGAATTGCAGCAATCTATACTGAAGATTGTTAATGAAGAATTTTTGAATTCTTGGCGTGATACTTTCATCTCGGGAGGATCTGGGGGAGAAGAAAGAGGCTCCAGTGAGTTTTCCATTGGAAATTCACTTTCTACTATTCTCAAACTGTCCCAAAAAGAACTTGGATTTGTTCTCACTGAGATAAAAGACACAGCTGCTTTCTTAAAAAATGTACCTCAAGGCAAATATTTGGTTTGTGTCAGCATTTTCCGAAATATTACAAAATTAATTTTGGACAATACGCTGAAAAACATAAGCTATTCACAAATGAATTTTTCATCCCATCTTCATTCCTTTCTGAACTCTTACAGTATTGTAGATAAAGCAGAGGATTGTAATGAATGGGTTCATGGACTTCGTAATCTCAGTGAAAAATACAAGTCACCTTCTCACCTTGAAAATGCAAAACATATTTTATTTCTACTGAAATCTCTGGGAAACATTGAGAGAGATGCTAAGCTTATAAACACTGTGGATTTTATTAATTTAATTTTTAATTTGATGATCCCTGAGTGCTCTGTAACTGGTTCTGATGTGTTTTGTGCAAATGTTTATTTTAATATTATAGCAAAAACTTTAGAGGTCATTCTCCCTGAATTTTATGTGCAAGATGACACTAGTGTGCTTGAATATATTTTTACTCTCTTAAATAACTCTGGAGGACGAATACAAATGGCTGTCAGTAATTTAATGGGGCACTCAGAGTATCCGTCAAGTGATACTCCTTTCAATCAGTCAGTCCATGGATCTAACAGGACTTTGAGGATGTTCCTTAATCCCTTCCATCATGTTCTTCTTCCCTCAGTAGAATTTTTAGCAGAAATTCAAAGTTTTTTGAAAAATAAAACTTTTGAAATCCAAGAAAACAGCTCCTCTTCTTTGGATATTGAAATTGACAAGAAGAATATCAGTTTGTCGATGGAGGCCTTTCAAGATGTGATTAGTAAACTCAACTCAAACTTGTCTCATAAATTGCAGGGTGAACGCAATACATTTCTCCAGACACTGATAGAAAAAGCAGCTCTCAATGATGAACTGGTAGGAAAGGTAGACAAAATTTTCAAATCTTCTAGCCTTACTGGTTTTCCAATAAGAGATGATAGAGAGTTTCAAAAGTACATGATAGCTTTGGTGCAAAATCTGAAGAACGTGGATATTGAGTTCTTGATAAGTCAATTCAAACAAGTCCAGAGGAGCTTGGACAATTTCTTTAAAAATATCAAACCGTTACATATTGAAAGCTCTGAGTTAGAAATGTTAATAGACTGGTGGGATGCATTTGAGAACAATTCATGTAATTGGAACCTGACTGGTTTATGGCAAATCACGCAACTTTTTCAAGAAGAGGATCTCTCTGACGTAGAAGAGATGTTCCATTTCCTCCTTGATGTCACCAGCCTTACAGAAAGATTAGCTCATGGAAACATCACAGAAGCACTAGCTGAAGTGTATGCTTTCATACTGACTCAGGAAGCAAAAATGCCAATGTTTACCAAAAAGGAGTTTTCTAATCATGTAGGAAGTCTACTAATGTTACTGGAGATGCTGACAGATATGCCTGATGAACCTGCAGGGGCTTCAGTTTGTTTTTATGCAGAATTCTGCTGGACTCTCACAACAGTAACACCTCAGAATGATCCCACTTTTAAATCTTGTGACTTTGTGGAAAGTAATTTTTCTCTGAATTACAATGCAGTCTTACAAGTCATTAAAGAGCTGAAACTCATTACTCTGAATGACAGTTCCTTGTGCACTATGGAAGACTTTCAGGCAGATATTACTCACAATCTGACTTGCTTTTTTCATCAGGTTAAGGAATGGAACTCTATTCTTTTGAAGTTTTCTGAGCTCCATCATGTAAATGGTTCACTTCTCAAAGAGCTGCAAGATTTCTGGAATGAGCTATTCCTCTACGCTGTGCCCCTGCAGGCAAGTAATACAAACTTAGTCAACTGTTCCTCCACTTCAAAGAGACAAGCCGCTTTACAAATCATAGAAACTCTGAGCAGTATGCCAGTGGCAGAAATGGAGATGGCCGAAGATATTCTTGAACAGCTGGGTGATCTTTATGGTGGTTTAAGGTGGAGTGGGCACTCAAGAGTATCACTTATAAAGAGTGTTCTTACTCACGTCAAGAACATGACAAGTGAAGTTTCTGGACTCTTTGATGAAGATGTCTATTCTTTTTTTTCTACAGTTCAGCCTTTAATGGTGCTGTCTTCCGTTGGAAGGCAGGCTTACTCGGTGCTTACAGTATTATCAGCTTTAAATGGGAACAGTAATATATCTGATATCATTGAGAACATCTTGTTTCCTCTAGTTAAAAGCACAGAAGATTTGTTGGTGAATTTTAATGTTAGACACTTACTTGCAGTGATGGACCAAGAGATTCAGTTACTAAGGTTGGCCACTGGATGGTCCTCTTCAATGACTCTTGATATGTTAATACAACACTTTAATACATCATCTGTAGAGGCCATGTTAAGTAAATTTGAAGACATACAAGAAATTGTGAACAGTTTTCTGTGTGAATGTAAGAACAAAAATTATTCTAAAATTATGCAACCTCTGATCCTTCTTATAGCTAATGAAAAATCATCAGATCTACTGCTGTTTGTTGAAGACATTATTGACGTTCTGGAATTATTCCAAAATAAATCTAAAGATTACACTGGTATGTTGTTTGTTGATGATCGTCTTAGCAGAGAAATATTGAATAATACTTATATTGCTAATTCAGCTTTGCAAAACATTCTTCTTCATATGATTGCTGACCTTGATGTTACAGAAGAAACTCTGCGAGTAAGCAGTACTGAGCTTCAGATAGTTGACTTAATTGATTCATTTTTTGGTAATGTTCAGTACGGAAAAGATTCCACTCTGTCCCAAAACAGAACTCTGGAGATCATGCAAGAAATCTTGCAGATTACATTTTCATCTTTTGCAGAACATAACAGGCACAGAACAACCTTACTAAAGGATTTACATAAGGAAATAATGGCAGAAATGAGGTGAGCAATTTCTATGTACTGCTTTAAAATTGTGCTGAGCATCAGCAGTGACAAAACAACTCTTCGGAAGCAGCTTGATCAATTTTGTTTATTAATTACTATTTTATTTCCTATTTGTGTCTTTGAGTAAAACAATATTGTGTTTCATGTTATTTTGTGCATGCCAGCCATATTTGGTATCAAGTTACATCATACGGACCAGGTTCTTGATGTGTTTAGTAACCTGTATTGATACTCAAGATGATTTCTTTGCAATTATTATATGATCAAATATTTGAAGATATCAGTGTTTTAAAAACCTTGCAGCTCTGAAAACTGAACTACAGTTTCATTTGGACTTATTACAACTTACAAACTACAAATTCTTTTCATTTTCCTATGACTAGGCTTCAGGGTAGTTTGAACAAGTGCTTTGAAATCGTACAGGAAGTAATTCAAGTTTGTGCACTAACTCCTCAAACAATTTATTTCGAGAACTTGAAAGCAGAAAATAGATTATAGCACATATATTCATTTTCTTTCAATGATGAGAAAATTCAGGAAGTAATTAATTCTTTGTGTGAAGGAAGAAAACAAAAAGTTTCTGTTGGTGCTGTGAGTGAACTTTCTTTTGAAGATCCAGAATCAACAGTGAGTGGTAACTTAAATTTGATGATGACTTATGCAAACAAGATGACCCTTAGAAGGTATTAGTATGTGTGTATATGTATATATTCAGTGAATATATATGAGTATATATTTTTTATATATATAGATTTCTCTGTACACACTCATCTCTATTAACTGTAATATACATTAAGTAATATATAGGCATGACTCTGATGTTTTATTTAGATCTTTAAGATTCATTTTATGCAAATATGGTATTAGTCCAGTTCATTGAAAGATCAAAGGCCGTGCTAGAAATGTGGCTTATTTTCCCAAAATGCTAATTTTCAGGGGTGTTGAGTGTTCTGTTCTTTGCCATCAATTGAGTAGGTGCTGTGAGCAATGTGTTTCTGAAAACTAGTTTAAGAACAGTCACGATTTTGCCAAAGTACTTTATTGCATTCCTAAGGTTGTATTTTACCTTGATGAAAAACTGTTTTGTTTTTCTTCCATGGAAGCATTATGTTCTGATTCTGAAATAGTTCAGACAAATATAATGGCATGTTGGACTAATGGATAATGGTATAACTGTTAATATTAAAATCCCAATGTGGTTCATATATGATTGCAATTGTATGTAGTCACTTACTGAACATTTCTTATGGTGCATTTGTGATGAAAATAATGCTTTCTTATTAATTTTTCCACAGAGCATCTAAGATATGTCAGATTCTTCAGAAACATTTACACCCTACTAGTGTTCTACTATTGCATAAGTTGCAGTTTGCCATTTTGAATGTTCTTAAGATCTTTTCAGGTTGGTTACCATGGTAGTGACTGTTTGGGTCACCGTGTGTGTTAATACTATGTTGTTAAGGCTTTAATCTGAGCAACCTTTTGTAAAAATGAGTTAATTTGGGTGATGCCAAGCATTGCTAGCATACTGATGTAGGGAAATGAAACCAGCAAAAGAACGGGAAAATATTTTGATCACATAAAGGGATGATTTGTGGAGTGACCATACTGATTTAAAATCCCAGGGAAAACAGTTGGTCTTGCAGCTCCTCTCTTCTATCATTTTTAGCATGTGCTCTCTTCTTCCTGGACTTGCTCTGGCATACCAGGACCTCTTCCTTCCCTGATTCAACTCACAGACCCAGCAGAAGTTTGTATAGGTGTTTAGGTTTTGTCTTATTTTTCTTTACTGGATTTTTTTCTGTTGGGCTAATAAAGTGAATTAAGTCACGGACTTTTTTTAATGAGCTAGAGTTGGCACTAAACAGCAACTAGCTAACAGAAATGAGCAGATGTATAGAGATTGAGCAAGTATATAGAGATTTCAGTCGAAATTGAGCAAGTGTATAAAGGAAGTTTCACCTCCTGCTTCTCTTGGTGAATTTCTCTTGGCAAACTGTAGCTGAATAACTTCACCTTAAACAAATTGCTCCAGTTTGAATGCCTTAGACTTACTCTTTGCATGTTGGCACTCAAGATGAGCACTTTGAGAAAGGCTCTGTTTTGACATAGGGGTATAATTTCATATTATGTAATGGAGAACAACAACGGGAATTTAATCAAACTCTTCTTGCCCTCTAATGGAAAATAAATGTGACAAGAAATATTTCTCAATGCCTTTAAGGCATCAGGCTTTTTTAAAACAAACAAACAAAAACCAACAACCTCTCGCTGTCCCTTTTTCTTTGGTCAACTTTTCATTTCATGGCTGATTTTTTTTTTTTTTTTAACTTTGGGCACTTTCTCTTACAGAAGAACCAGTTGTCACAAGCAACCTTTTCTGTGTTGTTGCAAAGTGTAAAGGTGGCATAATGGGTCACTTACTCATCTCTATCATCGAAGGAATTACTCTGGTTCAAGATCATTATCAGGTTTGAACAATTTCCACACCTACAGGCGTTATTTACAGAGTGCCATTAACAAGCTTTAAAAGCTGTTTATAGAACCAGAATTGCAGTAACAAGAATAACTGAATTGCCATTCAGTATCAAAGAGCAGCCCATTTTACTTCTTGAAAATTTTGAGATACTGCTAATCCTGTGAGTAAGAGTGCATTTATTCTTTTAAATTTTTACAGGAACGGTTGTGAAGTCACATTAAATATAGAGTAATTCATGCTAAAATAGCAGTTGTGTTTACCAGTTGGGGTCAGTGTTTTTTTTTTTTTTTT
>WBMW01002312.1:6648-20921 GCA_013396635.1 Penelope pileata
TTAATCTTTTAATAGAAATTCAATCTTTGTGTTTTTTTTTTTTTTTTTTTTCTATTTCCCCATGGCTTTCTTTTTCAGCCAAGACCAGTAAAGGACACAAGGTATTGAGCAGCAACCGAAATCTGCCTCCAGGTGTTTCATTATTAGTTGTCAACACTTCTAAATGATACTTTTAACTTACTCCTGAATTTATCTGTTCCTTATCATTTAAATCAGGTTTGATATTTAGGAAAGGAAGAAAAAAAAGAAAAAAACAATGAAATAATATTTTGGCATCCTTATGTCAGTTTTACAGCAACCTTCTGTATCACATGCAGTCTTCATATAAATAAAAAGTCACTGCCATGTCCCACACAGCTCATTGGACACTTTTTTTCAGCTGAGGCATGCAGGTGGGTTAAATATACGTGCAGAGAATATTATAAATGAGGTTTGTGTCATCTAATTACTTCCCATTATACCCAGAATGACATTTGTGACACTTATTAAGGAAATAAAAACAAGCAAAACAAAACAAAAGAATGATGATCAAATTGAAAAGCTAAGCTATACGTCTACCACACATAGTAAAGCAATCTTTCAATGACATTCAAATCAGACTTGCATGCTGTTCAGCCAGCAAATTTGAGAGTATTGGTTTAGGAACAGCTGCAACACAATCGTATGTTCACACATTTGTGGTAATTTAGTATACTGCTGGACACACCTACGTGGTCTAGCTGTTTGAACTAGGACTTCAGGACTTTCTGGTTGCCTCGACTGAGGACTACAGGTGACTGGGATGAAATTAGATCTCATATTTACAGCTGCTTGCTGCTTGCACTGTTTGTCTGTGTGTGCTCCTGTTTGGAAAGAGCTTGCAAAGAGACGCTTGCAGGCCTCACACATAGGAGGGAATTATCACTCATGCAAGGCTGAAAGCAAGTCTTCTGTGAAGACATTATGAAACTGCATAATAAGTTTGGTGAACTGGATAAGAATTTCTGTGTGAACATCGTCTCAGTCTTACTGAGTAGAGAGGTCCCTTTACCCACAGCTGTCACACAGAATTACAGCAAAGGGAAGGAAGTAGCTCACAGCAATTTAGATGGTATGTGTAAATGGGTGTTTCTGAGGCACTGTGATTTTTTGAGTTCTTTCTCTGCTGTGAAAAGTGTTAGAGACTAAAATTCCCTTCTGAATGTTTTTCTTGAAATAGGCTAAAAATACTTCAGAGAATTTGGATAAGGACAGGATCACTCAGAAGCTCTCTTAAATAATGGATAAGTCAGGACACAGGAATGACCATCTCTGCTTTGGACTTTCACTCTACTGCTACATTTCCTTAGAGATGGATCTTGACTGATAGTCCGGTTGTAGAGCTGTGAGATGAGAAGGTTCCTTATGTATAGGTGTCTGTTGCACAGCTTATCATCTGCTGTCTCCCATTACATGATTCCAGCAGAAGATACAGGTTCAATTTATACATCAATTCATCTCACCCTTGCTTCCACAGATGGCACTGAGAAGGCAAGAGAGATGTTATAAAGAGCTTCTCTGCAATAAAGTCCAGGAAATGATTTTTTTCACAGCAGGGAATGGATAGTTTTGTGTTCTTTAAATCTTTCTGGAAGATGCATTATGACATCTGTTTAAATGTGTGAGAGATTTGAGGCTGTACTTTAACCCTTTTATTTCCCATCTTATAAAATTGTAAAAGTTCACTTCTCTAAGTATACTAGATTTTGAAAAAAAAATATATAATATCATAAACTTACATAATTCAACTGAGAAATGCCTATAGTTTCCTCAGCCACCCTGTGTGAAAAATATTATTTTTAATAGAAGACACTAAAAGCAAACTGAGTTCTCAGCAGGAGTATTTCATGCACACTTTAATGGAGGTTCTGGAATAGTAAAGAGTTCATGTGCATATTCCTTTACAAACTACATTCTCATGTGGTTTTAGAGCTTATAAAATGCTTAATAATACTCAGAACATTGCTCTTGGGAAAGAGGAGAGAGCAGCTTCAAAGTAGTTTTGGTTTACACCAATCACCACCACTCTGTATGTAACACTGCAGGACAATTCACAGAACCAGTGGGCCACTCTTCCCTAACTGCTGAGCAGAAACTCACCATGTGGGAACAGAGAGCTAGTTTTAGACTGTGGAGGTTACTATGGTGGATGGCATACTGCTACATCCAGTCTTATATTTTAATGAAAGAGCCTTTGAATGGATGGAAAATAGTTGTGCTGAGCCACATGGCAGAAGAAACTGCGCATCAGACATGATATATTCACTCCTAAGTAACTTCAGACAGATCTTTGAATTTTCAGGCTTTGGTTATATACCCAGCAGCATTTTCTCTGCACTACAATCTTGAATAATAGCATAATTAAAGTTCTGGATTATTATTTTTAATGAAGAGAGGTTAATTCAGTTAGATGATTGGTTTGTAGTCAAACCCACAGGCAAGAGAAAGGCAATTCTGCAGTACTCTGGGAAAAAGTGTATTGCAGCAGGTCTTTCTCTGTAACACTGAAAAGCCCCAGCAGACCAGCATGATTACAATGAGGAACAATGCCACAGCTTTTCACATTTCTCGCAGCATCCAAAAAAGTAGAAGGAAAAGAAAACAACCGGTTTTTAGACAGGCCTTCTTTCTGTGTGAAGAGAAAACCTCTTGGAAAAGTACACAGGTACATGGGAGGAATTCTTTTAATCCAGTTTATACCATAGCACTAATGCATGGAATTTACCAGTCTTTCAGAAGACTAGCAAATATGTTGGGTATTATTATCTTAACACTTGTTTGTATTTGGATTGGAAAGTGTTCACAAATTAAAGCATACTAGAATTTCAGAACAATTTAAAGAGAATTTTGAGACACAAACAGAAGTTATTTTTAATTATCTATAATAGTTTAATATTTGTTTTTTAAAAATTCTTTTTTTTTAAAATTCAGATGCTGAAATAGATGTTTTGAAAAACCACATCCTGAGAAAGAACAGATGTTTTTCTGAATTCACCCCAATGTGATTTTTCAGATCAGAGGCTATTCTTAAATACAAAGTTAAGCTTGCCGTTCTTCACTTTCTCTGATGATTTATGGATAAAAGCATCACTTGTTTGGATCTTTTCTAAGACAGAGTAGCTTTAAAGGACTTTCACAGAGGTTACTTTGTGAAACTGGAAGCATCCCAAGATGCCTGATTTTGACTAATGGCCAAGATGAAGCTGTGTTTGAATTTTAAATGACTATATATGTCCTCCTCAGCATGCTTTAAGGGTCCACTCATGTAGTCTTTTTGCACACAAAGTTCCCATCGATCTTAAATAAATGACACATATAAAAGGAATTTAGATACTTTTTCCTGGATATGCATAGGATCATTTATCCTACTCCTACGCAGTGTACCCATGTATAAGCACAATGCATTCGTAATGCAGTGTAAAAGAAGTCTTTACCAAATCATTTTCTCATCTCAGACTCAGTATATTTCCTCTTGCTCCATATGAAGATGGCAAAGTAATAAGAAGCAGTAATTTTATATGATTAACAAAGATTAATGGTAAGAATGTTCTAAAATTAACCTACAGAAACACCAATATGATAATTTAATTGGTGAATTTTCTAAAGAAAATCCCATGGAGTCCTTTTAAGAAGTCACACTGAAAGTAATGCCTCCTATTTATTTCCATGGAAACTACAACAAAGAGCACAATAGCACTATTTGTCAGAGCAAATTCTCAGCTACAAAACATTATTTTTCAAGAGTCACCACCATTAGCTGTGCATTTTCACCAGTGATGAACAAGAATCTGCATGCCACACTCGTAAAAATCTGCATGACTGTCTGGAATGTTGCTTGCCTTTTGCAATGCTGTTGTCGCTGCTGAAATGAACCACACACCACCTCACATCCACTGTTTGATCTCCATAAATATTTGTCAAGCATCGATGAATGTCAATGGGTGAAATTCTTTCTGCATGAAAGAATTTAATTCCACACCTTTGCTTCATCCACACTTCCATGTCAGATGCCATTTTGTCATCCTGCCCCTCTGTTGCCCTCTGTCACATGGCAACAAAATGTAACATAATATTGGCAGGAAGGTTCAACCTCTGCTACCATATCACCAACATCTGCTTCTGACATCATGGGCCACCATAATAAAATAGGAGACATTACTTTTGGAGTAGCCTTCATATAATATTATTATGATCCAGCCTAGTACATACTAGGAATATTTTCTCAATCCTAGTAAATTTAACAGGAGTCTGCTCCTCAAATCCTGCACCTTAGATCAGATCTTGTCTTAGTTTTACCTGCGGCAGAAGTTGGTTCTTTCAGTGAATGTAAAGAAGACACTGAAATAAAGGGAACACAGTAAAACGAAAGAAAACTAAGGACATTGGAATCATGGTTTTCCAGAAAGACAAAGAAAAATGTATTTAGGTGTTCATGAGTCTAAAGAAAATTTGCATCCATTCCTATAGGAAACTGTTGACTGAATGATCACTAAGAGTATTAAAAAGACAGATGTGCTTGCAGGTAGTATTTGTCCTCTTACCTTGTCCCATTCTCTAAATAGCCAATCTCTTCTACTCTTTCAGCAAGTTTCAAGAATAAGTAAAATAATCATCTCTTAGATATACATACCTCTTACATCAGAGCTGATCTGGAGGGAATCATGAATATGTAACACAATAAAAAGAATTTTGAGATGACTGGTGATATCTGAAGTACTGATTTTTAAATATACTCTAGTTATGAGCCAATTAGTATGTTAACAGTTGTCTATAAGCCAAATTCTATCAAAAATATCAGATGATATTTACTTTCCATTTGGCTTACAGTACTTAGTTTAGAAACTGTTTATCTAGAAATTTATCTCACAATTCCAGGCATAATAACTGTGCTGGAAGAAGGAATGAGGCTGTCTAAGCTTCTTCACATCCTTGAGAACTGAGATTTTCTTTTGTTTTGTTACTTCAGCTGAGAGTGATAAAATAAGTCCATAGCCATTTGGAAAGTATAAAATTTTGAGTCACGTGTACAGAAGAATGTAAATTTAACCAAATCCTGTTTTTACCATAGCTCTTAACTCTGGCTGCTAGATATGTGCAAAATTTCTTATGTCGCAGAAGCTTTATTGAGTTGTTTCCTATATAACTGTGTATCCTATATAGCTGTGATAAACAATGACATGAACTAAAGCTTTGAATCACAGGAGAAACTAGTGCTAATAACTGAGAGATGTTTGATTTTCCCACTCCCAAAAAAAGAGATGACTAAGATTGAGAGCAAAGCCTTTGATGTTATTGTAGAGGATCTTATCCTCTTTAATACTTTAACAGAAAGTCAGAATCTATGATTTTAGTGTTGTTAGAAAAATATATAGTTTTGTAAGACCCACAGGTTAAATTCCTGTAAAAATCCTTTTCCAATTGAAGACGATAAAGGTAAAAAAAATTAAGACATTTACAATGAGAGAGAAAATCCAAATATGAATATGAGAGAGAGATCACTGAAATCCTTTGGAGCTATTCCTGTTCTTATGTTTCATACTCACTACAAGACTAGGTTGGACCTTATGTCCTACAGTATGTCACATCATGTTGTCTTGTGTTTTAGAGCAAGCATTATCCTAACTTATAAAATAGGAGACTTGCAAAGGATAAGTAAATTAAAGAGTGTCTTCTATAATATGTGCAAAACTTAGTTCTGAGGATGAATTTCTTGACATGCAACCTAACAGTTACAATCCTGGTTGTGTCAACCTTGGATCATGACAGGCTTTCAAAGGTTCTCTCAAATTTACAACCAAGGGTTGTACACTATACAATCCCTCATAGTTCTGTCTGAAAGAAAATATCTTGAACTTACTCATTTCTAACTGAAATTGATGTGAAAATTCTCTGCATTTTTGCAACATTGTAGAAAGAAGAGGATTGATGAGGGAGTTGCAATGGGGAAAGTAAAGCCTGGATATGCTATATAAGTGGAAAGAATATTAAGTAGAAGAATATATTCAACTTAACATTAATTCAGATTCACAAAGAACAATATGAAACTTTATCAAAAAATTACAGTATTTTCATGACTCAGGTGTTCCAAACAAGGAACCGAGGAATTTGTTATTGCAAAGAACTAATTATTTCATAGTCTAATGGTGGTCTTATCAAAAGCATCAATAAAGGAAGTTTCCTTCTTGATTGCATGAGATTGGGATGCTACAAAGCAATACAGATTTTCTTCAAAAGAGTATGAGCAGATAGGAGAGTTAATATCATAAGCTAGAAAGCTACTTCAAAGCTGGGGATAACAAGATTCCTGAAATCAGCTAGCATTTATAAGTATACTTATTGGCCAAGGTACATAGAGCAGTATAAAATCACTTTCTTGGCATGTGATGGAGAGACTCTGTTGCCTCATGACACCTAACTTGTCAGAATTTATGTATTTATTTTCAAAAACAGGAAAAGAGTATAAGATGGTTAGTTTCTAGAAGGTGTGTTATCTGAATATTGAAAACAGAGGGTGGATTCTGTATACTCTCATCTATTCAGATAAATGGCTACATGTGGAAAGAGGCAATGTTGAATAAAAGCAATATTCCTGAGGTTCAGACAAAAACCTCCTATTAACTTAGTGGTTCACAGAATAAAAGAGTTTCACATTTAGAGGATGGGGTGTGAGCCAGTGAAATTTTTTGCAGCCTTGAAGCTAACTCAATAAAAACTGCTACAAATGGCCTAAAAGCATGATGGCACTTCTACAAGTGAGTTTTTCTGTTTCCAACCAGTAATGCAATTTTAGAGGAGTGGATTCATCTCTCTCTTTTTTTTTCTTTTTTGCCAATTATTTGAGGTTATCTGTCTCTGCTCATCTCCCCTATTCACTAGAGTTAGTCACTCCCCCCCTTCCTCAACAATCAACAGACATTTCGCTTCATTAATGGTCCTCTGTTGATAATACAAAGAATTCAGCCAAAGACTTTTCCCACTGGGACAACAAAGAAGAACATTATTGGAAAGAACAAAACTAGAAATTGTAACTCCTTAGTGAATGTTAAAGAGAAAGGTTATGCAGAAACACAAAATCTGATAAAGGAAATACGTCAAATATGTTACCATCTTAACACAAAAAGCTTTTTGCTTCGCAGTCTTCATTTACCTTACTACACTCTTTCACATATGAGTTGACTGAAGTTTTTAATTGATAGAAATGACTGAAGAAATGAAGAGGTACATAATGCTGTTCCAAATATATAAAAGTGTGTCTCTGAAGAGCAAGCCAGCATTAATATATGGTACATATAAATCAAGAGTAACAATATGCAAAATCTTCAGATGGGGACTAGCAAACTTAATAGCCCTGGACATGTTGCCTTAAGACAACATAAAATATACAAATCACGACTTCACATTAGTGAAGTATTTTCTCCCAAGGCCATGATAAAAAAGATTTTATTACATTTACTTGGTGAGATGCAGAAGATGATTTTTCTGAAATCTACTTTCTTTATAAACTATGCTTGATAAATAGTAATTTTTAAATCTTCCATGCTGTCAATATTCACTGATTTTGTTTTCTTAAAAGAATTATGAGGGACTTAACAAATTCCTTGCCTGGTTAACTACAGTGTAAGTATGGTCTACTGTTGCAAGGAATAATTCTGTGCCTAGATTGCTGTTGTGTCTCTATTAGCAGCTATGCATTAAATAAATAAGATCAGAAAGTTAAATTATTAATTATTAGTCAGTTCCTTGATGCAAGTAGCTGCATAAATTGCTACTACACAAACACAAAAATGCCAGAAATGCCAGGCTAGAGGAAGAAGAAGGAAGATGGGACTGTCTTTTTGATAAAAGCTCAAATTTGTATTGCAATTAAGATACTCTTAGTACAATTCTTACTAAGATAAAGTAGTGAGACACATTCCAAAACTGACCAGACTTACCTATATTACTCTGAATCTGCATATTTGTATCTGCATGCATTATAAAATCTTGAATTTTCAATTGTCAATGCCTCTTGGTATTTTAGAATTTTTTTCCATCTATGTGTATACAATTATCACATTGAATGAATGACACTTTTTTTTATATGCCTTTGCAGATAAATTTGCAACCTAAATGTCTGTATTGTCACGTACATTTTTGCCTGTTGTCATACATACATAGCTATGAGGGCTGCTCCAAAATAATGTCTCCAATTTTATTATTTTGGCTCACAACATCAGAGATGGATGCTGGTGGTATGGCAGTAGAGGTTGAACATTCCCACCAATATTCCATTCCATTTTGTTGCGATGAGAAAATGGTGGCAGCAGAGGTGCAGTCTGAAAAAATGGTATCTGACATGGAAGTGCATATGAAGCAAAGAAATTGAATTCCCCCATGTGGAAAAAATCGCACCCATTGCCATTTATCAATGCTTATTGAAAGTTTATGGAGATCAAACAGTGAATGTGAGCACAGTGAGATGGTGGGTGGTGCATTTCAGCAGTGGCAACAATGATGTGAAAGACAAGACACATTCTGGATGGTCATGCATAGCTGTCACACCATGAAATAAAGAGCATCCTGATCAGCTCATCTGCGTGAATCAGCTAATGGTGACTGTTGAAAAAGAATGTTTTATAGCTGAGAATTTGCTCTATCAAATCATGTTATTGTGCTCTCTGTATCTTTTGTAGTTTCCATGGACATAAAAATAGGAGGCATTACTTTTGGAGCAACCTATGTATAATTTTTTTTTTTTTTTACCTATCCTGCTACTTTTGTGGCATTCATTTAACATTGCATGCAAAAGCTCTAAGAGAAGTTTATTTGACTGTGTAACCAGTTACAACACTTTGCAGACTCTTTAGGGAGCTTAGCAATTATTAAAAGCATCATGCCAGTGTCAACGTCTTATCTACTTGGGGGGCGGGGGGGGAGAAAAAGGAAAAAAAAAAGAAGGAAAAAAGAAATTTATTACCATTTAATAACAGTTCTCCCTTAGAGAGAACAACTAACATTCATATAGCATACACTTTCAAATACTTAAAACCAACACAGTAAATAAACTAAAGATTTTCAATTAATCCTCAAAGTGCGCTATGCTATTAATTGGACTAGTTAATTTAGCACAGTGCTGTCAGGCAAGTACCTCTTATGTATGCCGTTTCACATACTGAAAGTGCTATTGCTGAAGAAATAATTTTATTTATGTCACCTATCATAGCAATTCAAAAGCAATTTCCTGAAGTATTTTAGTTCTGGAAGTTAAAAGAGTTCAAGATTGCTGTTTTCTCTTCCAAATTCAGGTACTTTGCAGTAAAAGAATATTTGGGGTCATTAGAGTTCTTTTGGTCTTCTTTTTTGACCTTTTCATTTAAAAGGTTTTTGGGTTATTGCTATTTAAATAGAAAGGAGGTAATAATCATAGAATCATAGAATGGCCCGGGTTGGAAGGGACCCCAAGGATAATCAAGTTCCAACCCCCCTGCCACAGGCAGGGCCACCAAACTCCAGATTTGGTACTGGATCAGGTTGCCCAGGACCCCATCCAACCTGGTCTTGAACACCAGGGTTGGGGCATCCACAACCTCTCTGGGCAGCCTGTGCCAGCATCTCACCGCTCTCTCGGAAAAGAACTTCCCCCAGATGTCTAATCTAAACCTTCACTCCTTCAGCTTAAAACCATTCCCCCTTGTCTTATCACTATCTGCCCTTTTCAAAAGTTGGCTCCCCTCCTGTTTATAATCTCCTTTTAAATACTGGAAGGCCGCAGTGAGGTCTTCCTGCAGCCTTCTCTTCTCCAGGCTGAACAAGCCCAGCTCCCTCAGTCTATCCTTGTAGGGGAGGGGCTCCAGCCCTCTGATCATCTTTGTGGCCCTCCTCTGGACCCTCTCCAACTGTTCCACGTCTTTCCTACATTGGGGGCCCCAGACCTGAATGCAGTACTCCAGATGGGGCCTCACAAGAGCAGAGTAGAGAGGGACAGTCACTTCCCTGTCCCTGCTGCCACCCCTCTCCTGATGGAGCCCAGGATACCTTTGGCCTTCCAAGCTGATATAATATTTTTTATGTTTTGCTGGGGAAAGTTTCTGTTTGCTTTTTTTTTTTTTTCTGGTGAGTAGCCAATTTCAAAGTAAAATTGTAAACTCTTTTCTCAAAGAAGCAAACAAGGAAACAAACAAAATCAACAAAAACAGTAGTGCGGGGAAGGGTTTTTTTTTTCCTGTCTTCTAGATTTCCAAGTGCCTGATGGTATCTCTAATGATACTCGTATTTTTTTTCCCTTCCCCTTTCCAGGCTAGGATGTAAAATATGTAACTTGGCTAGTTTGACATTGACCAAGATAGGACTCAAAATGGCTTCAGACCAAAAGAATCAGCAGAAACATTACTTCAACACAGAGCAGATGACCATAATACTCACCATGTATGTGAAGTACATGAACCGCAGACACAGAACAAAGCACAAAGAAGTATTGGAAAAATGTTCCTTGAAGTTGCTGATTTTCAGAAAATTTATATGAAAAGATGCTAGAATTCTCTGGATGAGTAACTCCTTTTCAGGGTGGATAAGGAGTCTATTATATTGCCCTGAAATAATTAAAAAGAATCTTCCACCTCTGAAGTTTGCATGGCTACTTGTCCAGGGCTTTTTTCTTGCTTTGCTTTGTTTTGTTTTATTTTCTTCTTCAGCCGTTTCCCAGGATTCATGAAAAGGAGCCAACAAAGGGCTGTATACTACTTTACATTAACTTGGAAGCTCATTCACCCTGAAGCTTGTTTCCCTGCAAGACTGTTTTTGCTCCAACTTACCAGAAAGTAAAGTATTCATTCTTATGACTGAGTGAACGCTGTTGAACACTATCCAGTTTTGTGATAAAGATCATAAAAAAGAGATATATTTCTTGCATTTCACATTAAAAATATTGAAATCATCTCTTGTAAGTACTGTGTAAGTAGAATCATCCTAATCTGCAACTTTTTACACAATGCTAACAGAACCTGAAGTCAAGAATGATTTTTCTCTTAAATCTATTTTAGCAGCGCCTTCAGCCTGTCTTCCTTCTGCATGCCAAGAGGCATTTCAGTACAGTCTGTTTTTTTTTTTTTTTTTTGCCACTTCTTTCACTGTTCTCAGAAACAGTGCATACAGATCTGATGTTATCTGTGTCATTTATTACTTCTTCCTGACTCTTCTGGTCATGACCCTGATCTTCGGCTGAAAACTGTATTTCCCATTTATCACTTCCTGTTTTGCAGACAGTTGAAAAAATGTTTGTACATATGTACATTAAATGATTGCAAAGATTTCTACATCTGTGTCTAAAAATCATCGTGAGTCTTTCAGCTGACACAAAACCTCTCAATGTAAACTAAGTTGTATTTTTCTGAAATAAAAAAAAATGGTGCTAAAACACATCTCCAATTTAAGTTGATTCACTTACTGGGAAAAGATGTAGTACGCAATTTGTACAAATAGAAATATGAGGCACAACAAAATATATTTATTGAAGCAGTGGAGGCCTGAAAATAAAATAGAAGGCTCTGTATATGACCTTGAATGTTCAGGGCTGACAGTATGGCAAAATTTGTCAAGATGTTGTGCACTTACTGAGTTTTATTCAAAAAATTTTTTGGAGATTTACACCTAATATTTGAATTTTTTTCTAGGAGAATAGTGCAAATGCCAAGGCAGACCGAAGTGATAAAAATGCAAAGCATGCAAAAAGACAGACCTAGTACTGTACAAGTAGTGAAAACAGAAAAAATTGTACCTTCATGGTATAACACTAATCTACACTAAGATAAGAAAGAGCTTCAAGATGACTGAATGTTCTGATTAAAATCACAAAGGTGCCAAAGAAGAGCATTAAATTAGGTTAAGCTAGTCTGCAAAACCAATAGTAATAAGATCAATAAATTTAAGTTAAAAAGGCATGTGAAATCTTCCTGCAAAACTGATTATGTTGACAGCCTATGCAGGAATAAATGTTGCGTATTTCTGGGGATTTATTAGCTTGAACACTGATGTTCAAGATGAACATTTGTCTATTTTAAAATTGACTGGGGACAAAGATGGCTTATTTTTATTAGGACTTGAAAGACATGGGTTCAAACATAAACTGAAACATTTCTTTCTCAATCTGTTGTCTTGAAAGATAGGGATAATATTATAGATCTATTTGACATAGACATATACTAGTTAGTGTTTGCACATTGTCTTAGAAATTCCAGGCCTTAGTAAGAACTGTCTTCAATATAATAGAAAGAATTATCTTTAATAAAATCCAAAATGCTGAACAGAAATGAGTGTAAAGTTGTACGAAAACACCAAGTCTTTTTCAATAGAAAATGAACAAACAAACAAACAAAACCCAACAAAATATAGCAATAACTCATGAGGAAACTCATGAGGAAATTAAGTAAAATATTTATGTAAAGTATGACTATTAAGTTATATATATAAATTCTGCAATAGAAAATTCTGAGATTCAAATGGGTTTCTTTATCAGTGATAGACTGAAAAATATCAGATTTAAAGACAGCAGTATAATCCAGTTTATTTGTTCTTCCTGAAGTTTAAAGTTCTGTCACAAAGACTCAAAACATTAAGATCATTTTATGATAATGAAATCAGATAGATAATTTCTAAATTATATAATGAATAAAGTAATATATAAATAGCATTTTTCATTACCTAATTCCTAAGTCTTCCATCACAAATGACAAATATTCTATCTGAATCCTTTTTACCCATTATCAGTTATCTCTACCTGTACTGTAATATAAATAGAGCTGTAAAGAACTGAAATGACACAAGGGGACACTGAGAAAAACTAAATGAACAAGGAAATCTATACTGCTTTTAAGCATATCTGAGGGAGGCTTACAGTGTTTCCAAGGTTATATTCTGTTCTTTCATTGCTTAGGGAGATTCAGTAAATGAGTTACGCTTGTGTTAATAGAATAGTAACACAAACTATTAACATTATATAATGTAGTATTGTGTTCTACAAGGAGAGGAAACATAAAGCATAAAAGGAAAAGAAAATTCTGAGAAATCTGAATAATCCAAAGTAATAGTTTTGAGATGATTTTGCTAAGCTCTACCTTTCTACTTGAACAGAGGTTAGTCTTAATAATTGATTATTGTCTCAAAGAAAAAAGAATCTCCAAAATGGACATTAGACACTTAGATGAAGAAATGTACAAGATTTAGTAACTATAGGTACATTATTTGTGTGAATAACGGGACAGTAATTCATCAAGAATTAACAAGATAATTAATTTTTATGTTCTCTTTCATTAAGTTGCTGTCAGAATCTGTACTTCAAAACACTATTAGTTTTATACGATATGGAGGGAAGAGGAAAAAATATCTTTTATCAGGAACAAAATAAACTTCCCAGGATTCTTAGGAAGAATGGGTAAAGAAACAAAATGAGGCAGGTAAATGAGGTCATTGACTGAAATGTAAAATTGTAATTAAGAGAATATTCAATATTTAATAAAACAGCAAAACCAAACAGAATTAATTTTAAACATTCTTACATTACTCTCATTTTTTTTTTTTTTGATCTGTTGTGATTTAAAAGGCTGTCTCATTCAAAAAGAAGGGCTGTTAAACCAGAATTGTTTTAACTGGACAAATACTCCCAGTGTCTCTTCAGAGTATTATAGAGTCATAGAATGGCTTGGGCTGGAAGGAACCTTAAAGATCATCCAGTTCCAGCTCTCCTGTCATAGGCAGGGTTGCCATCCACTAGAACAGGCTGGCCAGGGCCCCATACAACTTAGCCCTGAACACTTCCAGGGGTAGGCATCCACAAGTTCTCTGGGCAACCTGTTGCAGTGCCTCACCACTTTCTGAATAAATGATTTCCTCTCAACATTTTATCTAAATCTCCCCTCTTTTAGTTTAAAACCATTCCTCCTTGTCCTGTCACAATCAAACCATGTATAAAGTTGGTCTCCCTCCTGATTATAAGTCTCTTTTAAGTACTGGAAAGCCACAATGAGGTCTTCCTGGAGCCTTCTTTTCTCCAGGCTGAACAAGCCCTGCTGCCTCAGGGTGTTGTTGTGCCCGGTGGGTAGTGGTTAATGGAGTTAAGTCCAGCTGGTGTCCCATTACCAGTGGTGGCCCCCAGGGGTCAGTATTGGGGCCCATCTTGTTTAATGTCTTTATAGATGACCTAGACAAGGGGATTGAGCGTACCCTCAGTAAGTTTGCAGATGACACCAAGTTGGGAGGATGTGTCGATCTGCCTGAGGGTAGGG
>WBMW01002314.1:0-16161 GCA_013396635.1 Penelope pileata
GAACAAGGTCCAGAAGCACCGCCCGCTTCATCGGCTCCTCCACCACCTGTGACAGAAAATTATCTGTCTTTCTTACTGGCCCCACAAATCTGAAATGATTTATTAAACATCAGGTCAATTAATAGGCTTCTATAGAAAAGAAAATAGGCATCATCACTTGTATAACTTTTTTTTAAAAGTGACTCAATTAGCGTTTGTATGAGACTTGTTTTCTCTGAATATTTAACAAGCTATCTTAAACAGAACATCAGGCACCTGTGAGTCCTATGATTAGTTTTCATAGGGAGATATCTGTTCTGTCTGTCTGCAAGACAGTAGGTTCAGAAAAAATACTGAACTTCTATGGGTATATATCCACTGAATGAAAAAGTTAGTTTTACACGCTACAAACTGTGAGGGACTTTTATACTTTTTATCATAATTTTGAAGCTATATGCCTCAAGCTTGTGTAAATTTTCTTTGCAAGTTTTTTTTTTTTTTTTGCCTTTTCTCCTCCACATCCGCATCTTTTCCATAATAAGCATAATGATTGATATACATTGAAATAATTTCTAAACAGGACTTTTTTTGCATGTTCATCAGAATGCATGAAATTCATGATGCTGTCAGTTTAATTTACTAGTTACTTAGAAGGAAAAATATTTTTTTAGAGCTTGAGGGACATGAGATAAAGTGAATAAATTGTCTACAACTTTGCCTGTGTTTAGTAGTTAGTTGCTATCTTCCACATAAAAAGTCGTAAAAGCTTTAAGTACATTTGATAGCTATTAAAACTATTATAAAAGTAAACGTGATAAGGATTTAAATCTTGTGTGTAATATTTTAAAACAATACAATTTCAAACAGTTCCTATGTTAAACTTTTAAAGTTGCATTTTTATTAGAAACATCGATAGAATTTCAAATCTAATTCAGTCTGTGCACTGATTACAGGGCTAAAAGCAACAAAATTCTGACTTGGCTTTTAATATGAGTTACCTCAGTAGATTTATAGGATCATAGAATCATACTTCCCTTTTAACAGGAATACGTGAGGCAACGGAACAGGCTGCTCAGAGAAGCTGTGGATGCTCCATCCCTGGAGGTGTTCAAGGCCATGTTGGAATGGGCCCTGGGCAGTCTAATCTACTGTGGCAACCCTACCCACAGCAGAAGATTTGGAAGTAGAAGATCTTTAAGGTCCCTTACAACCCAAGCCATTCTATTAGTCTATGATGATTCTATGATTACCTTTCAAGCTTCTTCTGAGTATTAGACAACATTTGTAGAACACATTAAGACCAGAAAATACGATATATTTTGTTTTCTAGTAAAACCATCATTTTCTTATATAGGATGATACCAGGCTGTGTAACTTACAGTTCCAGATAAGAACAGGAAATACACCATTCCCACTAAACAGAACAATTAGAGACAGGAAATACACCATTCCCACTAAACAGAACAATTAGAGACCAATTCCTTCCTCTAAATGATAACAAAACCTTCATTGCAAAAACATAATTACGGCGCTTGCAGTCACTGCAAAAAAATAAATTCTTTATGAGATTCAAAGTTTTATTTTGCTTTTGAGCAAACAAATATTTGCAACTGCCAAATGTCACATCTGAAGTTGATGTTGAGATCAGTACTGTTATTTAATTGCTCTAGATACATCGCAGGACCTTCTACAGACTTTGGTTTCTAAATACAAGCATCAGCTAATCCATAATTAAGCATATGACTTCTCTGTTGCTCTGGGCACTAAATTACTATCCTTTTTGTAGTGCTCATAGCAAGTTTTTGCCTACTTCAAATGAAAAAAGCATATAAACTTTCCTTTCTTCTTCATTTTAAAAGTTGCAAATTCCTCTTCTTGAAAATAGCACAAACATCTGGGGTTATGTTATGCTTAGGATTATCATTTACTGCTAAAGAGAAAGAGTGGCTCAGAAATTTAAAGGGCGAAATGTTGTAGATGACCCATTCTTGCTCTGATATTACTTTCTAATGAATGCTTCTGTTGAAGAGCTCAGTCTAAAACCATTGGAGTTAATAGGAATTTTGCCACTAATGGCTTCAGTGTATGAATAGATATGTGAGAATAAAATGCTGTTCTTTGAAATATATTGGTAGGTAAAGTCAACTCTAGAATTAGTTTGATTTTCATAAAATCACAGAATGGCTTGCACTGGACAGGGTCTGAAAGATTATCTAGTTTCAATCCCCGCTACCATGGGCAGGATTGCCACCCACTAGATCAGTCTGCCCAGGGCCCCATCCAACCTGGGCTTGAACACCTCCAGGGTTGGGGCGTCCATAGCTTTTCTGGGCAACCTCTTCCAGTGCTTCAACATCCATGTCTTTTTCTTCCAGTTCTCCCTTCTCACTCTTCTTAGTCTTTCTTTTCTCATTAATGTACATATAGAATTCCTTCTTGCTGTTGACAAACAATATTTAATATGATCTCTAATTATAACATTCTCCTGTACCGCTGTGTTTAAAGATAAAGTAGTCTTCAGGAATAGGTACGTTAGTTTTACAGTTATTTTGGAGTCCAAGTTAGCAACAAAGTTTTGCTTAAAATTTGTGCAGTCAAACCCAGTGTACAAAACAGGAACAAAGAAATTCACAAATTTTCCCTGATATAGAGCACCACTGTAGCAATGTAGACACTAAAGGTAAGGAAAGTTTTAAAATAACTAATAATAATAATAACAACAACAGTAATATGAAGAAACAAACAGCAAACAAGAATTCTGTTGAAGTTTTCAAATACATTTAATAATCCCTGGAATAAAGGCAAGACTGAAACTCATAATGATAAAGCAGGTGTGAGAGAAAAGCAGCAATTAGAGTATCTTGTATCTCTAATACTCATCTAAAAGTAGGAAATTGTTTCAAATTTACATATGTTGAAGCCCTGACTTGAGAATCAATGTGCTTGCTTTCAGACAATCATCCAATTACTTGACTACTTTGAGGAAGGAGGAAGAGAGAAATTAAGAGAGTTGACAGCGCCTTCCTATCAAAAAGCTCAGGAAAAATCAGCATGTTACTGTCAACATTCCAATTTCAAGATTTCTCAGAATAACAAAATGTTAGTGGGAAAATGACACGTGGAGGTCCTCTTCTACTTGAAAGAGATCTACTGTCCATAATCAGGTCAGATACAGCTTTGTCTAGACAAGTCTTGTAAAAAGTCCACAGATTAAGATTCCCCAGCCTGTCTGCACAATTTCAATTTCATTACTATCCTGATGACGTTTTTTCCCCTAATGTCCGTTCTGAAACTTGCAAGCAATAATTTGTGGTCACTGTCCTGCTGATACTGCTGAGAAATGTTTTACTCTATCATCAGTGTAACAATCCTTCAGGTAGTTGCAATCAGCCATTAGATGACCCTGTGGCCTCATGCTCTCTGTCAGACTAAACAAGGCCATTTCTTCCACCTTATTTCCATCAGACTTGTATTTTAGGTTATTGAACATCTTGATTTATCTCCACAGAATCCTTTTAAGTTGCCAGTTCTTTTGAACTGGGATCCTACAACTGGGCACTTTATTCATGGTGTAGACTCACTACCACAGAAAAAGGAAGATTATGATTTCTTTAGGTCTACTGGACATGATCTTTCTAACGGACTCCAGTCTTCATTTTGTTTTATTTGCAAAGAAGCACACTGTCTGCAGATATTCAGCCTGGCACACATCAAAACTACCAGGTCATTTCCAGCAGGGTTACTATTGAACTGCGTGCTTCAGAGCCTGTACTGAAGTGTGATGCAACAACCCTTCTGCCCTCACAAAACCACACCCACAACTTTATTGTTCAAGGTTTGTCAAGGTCCCATTGTTTTTTTTCCTGAGAAAATACTGTATGGTCCAAAATTTTCTCACCTATCAGTCATAAATTGTGTTCTTCAGCTTAAAATGGTGTGACAATGTACTCCCACCTGCCCCCGACCTCTTCCTTTGACCTGGCCATTACACCCAAAGCCTTTGATACTGATAATGCTGTCCTGCTAAATACCGCGACTATGAGGCAACCATCTTACCCTATAAATAGTGAGCAGTTCAAGAGGCCCTGGAATTCTAATCCTCATAATAAGACTATATATGATTTCCCCAATTCCTTTTAAATATTCAGAAGGTTGAGTGGCTGTAGTCACAAAGTGTATTATATGAAGTAATTATTGGAAGTAACTTCTTGGGAAATTCCCTTCTTAAAAGAAGAAAAACATTGAAGAAACCTCAAGGCTGAAATATAGTGAATATGCAAGAAATCTGTTTCGTGATAGTTACCTAAGCAATTGTTGTGGTTTGACCCAGCAGGTAGCTAAGCCCCATACAGTCATTCACTCACCCTCCCCCCTCCCAGGAGGGATGGTGAAGAGAATTAGAAGAAAAATACAGTAGAACTCATGGNACATAAGACTTGCAAGCCTTAGATGTTACTAAAACCAAGGGAGCCTGGTATGCAGACTCTAAGAGATGGAACACAGAGGGTGAGCAAAGTATAAACAACGTGGCCAGGCTCTGTGATAACATTGCAGGGATAGGAAATTGGTGGTACTATGGAACTCATAAACTGCATCTTTGTCACCCTGAGTTAATCAGCTTTTCAATTTTCTGTTGCATGAATCTCAACGAAGATAGGTATGACTAGAGCCACTCATGCTTCACTTGTAAGAAAAGTAAGAAAATAATGTAGAAATGGCTTAAGAGAGAAGAAAATTTGAGGAAGATACCATCACAGACAAGTTAGGAGGATACTGCTGGCTTCTGGGACCACTCAACAAGCTGAGCTTCTCTTCTCCCCCACATAGGCATGTCTATTGGATAAGATTCACACACTCGACTATACTGAGTTCTTCCCCCAGGAAACTTAGAAATCTCTGCAGAGTTATTACTTAGTGTAATGCATTTGTGGTTGGCTGTATTATTCACATTACTGGTATACACTTGTGCTCTACAGACAGTGTATTTATCATCATCATTTCAAAATAATTTGTAATCTGTTTCTCCAATAGAGAGCACTATTCCATAAGCTAGTTGTAAGAGTTCTCATTGGGTGTAGCCAAATCCCCTATGATTTAATGTACATGTTCATTTGAACACAATTGGACCTGCAGCACCAAGGTAGGTAATAACTCTTTAATGCAACAAGTGGAAAAAATATTATTTGCAGGCTCCATAATGATGCAGACATTGAGGAACTTGGAAAGGTCTTGCTTTTTTTTTCCTGTATTCATTTGGATAGATGTATTTCGATGTTAAGGTGATTTAACATAAACAGGGCCCATTAACAATGTTTTATTTTACCATGTGAATCACGTATACTTTGTGGAATCCTCCTGACAAAAATGAAAAAATGTGGAAGTATGAATCTACATTTATACCTTAACTTTTACAGTTATTTGCTCTACTATTAGAATTACATTCAAATTACATCTCGTTTAAGGACAACAAACTAAGCAGAGGAGGATAAGGAATTTTTGCTGCTTAACATTATATACCTGAAACATCTTTAGAGATTATAGTAAAGGCTTTTTCAAAAGAAAAATATTACTTCTATTCTGCTGTTGAAATTTCCCCAGGTGGTCAGCTTTCTTTACTAACTATTAAAGTCCTTGAACAATGCTCAGTACGAGACCTTTGGAAAGTCATATTACTATCCTCTGGAATTTTGATCTCCATTTTTTTTCTTTTAAGACTGACTGCAATAGTGCTTACTCTCGAAGTCCAGTTGGGAGGTGTGGATCTGAGTAACTCAGACTGTTACAGAGGGCACATGAGCTAAAGTGGTTTTAAAATCAGTGAAAATAAAGGACAGTACATTGTAAAGAATATTACTGGAATAACTGACAATACAAAAATGTATGTGAGAGTGTTCTATTACAAAATAAGAAATGAAAGTCATTGGATGTAGACTTTGTAATTCAGACTGTTAAATGTTCAAAGAAAACAGAGTGTTTAAATGGAAATGAGGTGACTCAGAGTCTTTGACTTGATTTAAATGTGGACTGCTAAAGCTAGTAGCAAAATAGGACCACATTTCAGTGAAAGGGAATATGCCAATTTGAAACCAAGAACATTTAATAAAACTTCCTGAAAGAAAAATCTATCAGACTGCAGACAAAATCTCCCAAAGGTAATAAATTCCAGAAACTCCAGTGCATAGAACATTTTAACTGACTCTAAACTGATCAAAACATTTGTGAATGAACAATAAGGATCAATCCCGAATGGACAGGAAGGCAGACTAGATGACCTAATAGGTCTTCTCTTTCTTTAACATCTGTGAATTTTTAGGAAATTAAATCAGTGTTGGGATACACTCAGAAAATAGAAGACGAGGGAAACAAACTACTAACCTTGAAAAGAGAAAACAACAAAGAAGAGAATGTCTTAGAAAGCTTGTAAATATAAAGTTCCAACAACTGGTATGTCCCAGGCTCATTATAAGAGAAAATAACATTGAATATTCATATCAGTCATGAACAGAGATGAGATAAATCTTTTTCACAAACATTCATGCACTTCTGCTGGAGAAGGACTGGGGACTAGGACTAGCAGCACTAGGGAATCTGTATGGCATGAAGGATTGATTTGGACTAGAAAACAAACTATTTAATGAGAAGTAGATCTTAAGATAACTCTTGCAAACAATTTTTTTTTGTGAAAATGTAGCCCATGATGTACTACTATTTAAATCCATATATCATTCTTTTGAAGTATCTTACGTAACCATGGAGGAAATTTTATGAGACATTGCCATGGGGAAAAAGAAAAACCTGAGTACTGTTTTATTAAAGACAGATTTAAGTCCAAAGATATGAAAAATACTTAAGAAACAGTAACAGACATAGGGTAAAAAAACAAAACAAAACAAAAACAAACATAAGAAGATTAAGATTCACAAAATCATTTAATCTCCTCCAGGTAGGGAGACTACGTTTAGAATCTTTATATCAATTCAGATCAAGAGGCTTTAAATCCTGAAATATTCCATCTATAGCTTACATCTGATGTTTGATATAAAAAATAAATTCAACCGGTTGTGACATTTAGAATACGCAAATTTTCTATGGCAGGCAGAGGATGTATCTGAATAATGATTTTCTTAGAATTAACTATCAATTTGATTCATAACATTGGGTAAACGCCTTCTCAAATATGTTTATTTTCTTTTTTATTATTATTTTAATATCCTGTTTATATTTTGATCATGGTAAGTAAAACTTCAGAACATCTACTGCCATAGAGCTATCACTGTCTCCCATATATACTAGTCAACAGATTATTTTAACTTCGAAATTTAAAATGTGTAGACAGTTCCATATAATCTAAGATATTAAAAAAAAAATCTTAGTAAGCCATTGTTTTCTGTTTTGAGAAATAAAAGATGTCAATTCTACTGAACACATTTAATTTTTACAATAATCCAAACAAAGTATTCCTAGAAGTACTGCAGTGACTACAGAAAAGTATTGCTATCACCTCTGTTCAGGATGCAATATCTGTGCCAAGCACACAACCAACAAAGAACATATTTAAAATTTCAGCTACATGTTTTGATATTATGCCATGGTTTGTTGCACATTTGGTAGGATGAGCTGCAGTTGAGTTATTAAATGTCACGTCACAAATTTGAAGGCTTCAGAAAAACAAGTTCTCTACCTGTTTTTTCCAAATATGTAATCCATTAAAGAAAGTATTTCATATCGGTCAAGAACAGTTTATATCTCTGAGAAACAGTGGTTTTTTTAAACTGTGTGGGCAGATGCTACGGAATGCCTAAGACGCTTGGAAAGATTTATGCAGAAATGTATATAATGAATAGTGGGACATTGAAAACGACACTGAGGAAGCTTTCTTACATATAGGTCGGAAACTGGATTTCTAATTTCTCTCTGCCAGTCCTGTTTTGTTCTGTTTCTTATTTGTAAGACAATCTATTACTCACAGTCTTTTAGAACAAAGCAAGGTCCTGTTAACACAAAAAGATAAAAACATTAAGAAGAACAGGGAAAATTGCCTTTTTGGGTTTGTCTCTTAAACAAGTTACAGTGGATGTTAGTGCATCTTGGCAGTACAGAGTGACACAATTCTTGAGCTATACAATTATTAAACTATACTATAAAAAATTACTTGAAAAGGGTTGCATATTTTCATATTACTTAATTACAAAAATAGCAGATTAAGAACTTAAATCTACACTGAAGAAACATTAAGAAAATCTACTCATTTATGGATTTTCAGTTTAGAGTAACACTGTAAGAATGCATGTTCTGTTGCAACAGCAGCCTCTATACTCTGCATTTTTTTTTGCTTACTTTCCTTGGTAATGACATCGTATGTTCTTAAATTATAGAATCTTCTTCCTCTTGCAACTGAGCAATACAGTAGTTTGTTTTTTTCGTGTCCAAAGTCACAGCAGATGTGTTGTTATTTTAACCAAGCTGACAAAAATAAAAAGATCTAAACTGCTTTAATTTCTTCACTCCCTCGCTTTTGTCACTTTGTCACTTAATCAGAAGTGAATTTACAAAGTACTGTGCTGCATTTTTAATCTGCGTTTCAAATTCTATAATGTTGTACAACTAAAGCCCTTCCAGATTCTTTTAAGAGTGTTTGTGTTGTCTCAAGGTATAAGAGGAAGTTCAAATTTTTCTCTCAGTACTGTCCTAGAAATTGTACAATAGAGATTACTAAACCAGTATTCTTCAGTTTGTATTCTGCAATTAAAATGTACTTTAAATGTTCACCTATGTGAAAACAAGTGTGTTGATTTAAATGACCAACGCCTCTCAAGATGTACCTGAAACACTATTCTCTTCACTAGCTAGGTTTATTTTAGTGCCCTGCAAAGGTCCTGCTATAACTGTGTATGAAACAGAACGTAAAGATCTGACAAAAGACAAGTCATATGTAACCACCCTTTCAACAGTGGCAGTCTACATAGACCAACAGGTGGGTATAATTCCTTGGCAACTAGCTGAGTATGGAAAATTTGATTAAGTTCTTCATTGTATTTTGACAGGAATTTCTATCAATAAGGCTCCACGAGGACTCTCAACAGCAAAAGTCAATGCACTGGTGACAGTTGCAGCAAAGCAGATCTACCTCCCTTCCCACAAAGAATTCTTGCTGAGGAGGGAGAATATTGGCTGGAATGAGTAGCAGATGCAATCACCTACCTTTCAAGTTTTTTTTAAAATTCATGGCTCTTGCATGTAGTTCATTTGTATGCTCAGACATGGAGCTAATGTAGAGAGTTTCAACAGTGTTCATCTATCTTTCCAGCTTTTACATACCTACTAAAATGATGAAATCATTGTTATAACATATATATGTATATATATAACACATAAGCTATCTGCAACTGGTAAGTTAATTGAGGTATTTATTGTCTTGACAAATTTGCCATTTTGTGTTTCTTAATTAGGAAGTGAGTCCTACCTACGTCTGCATCATATGTCAACAACTGTAAGAGTAATGGATTTTTCAGAGAATTACAATTACTGGCACTATAAAATTTGCTACTTTAAAATTATCACTTCAAATTCAATAATTATCATGTCAAAATTTACTACTTCTAAACTGTGATAATGGTGGAGACATTCTATTTACTCTTCAGTCATATCTGATTAGTGATATTGTATAAATACCTCCACTGTATACGATGAATCTCCTTCTGAATATCAGTACTGTGCATAATATAAAGTTTTGAAATGTGACAAAAATGTTTCTGAGGCATGAAATTGTCTCTCTCTTCCAGAAAACAGAAGAAGTTGCTGCAAGATAAAATATAGGAAATTAAGAAATACTCAAACATAGGACACTAGCAGTTTTCAGAGTAGATCCACAGCAGGAACTTGCTAGTTTTCTGTCAGACAGTGAAAAATATAATTTCCCTTCCAGCAATCTCTACAACAAAAATTTAACAGTTAATTTTGAAGCCATTGTAAAAAAACATAATTGGAATGATTTCTTAACTTGGAATATTTTAATGAAATATAAAGCAGGTGCCTTGAACATAAAAGTAAAGTTTTACGGATGCTCCAAAAGGAATGCCCCCTATTTTATTATGTTCATCCATGACATCAGAGGTGGATGTTGGTGATTTGGCAGTAGAAGCTGAATCTTCCCACCAATATTCCATTACATTTCGTTGCTGTGCAAAAGATGGCAGCAGTGGGGACAGTCTGACAAAATGGCATCTGACATGGAAGTGCGTATGAAGCAAAGGTGTGGAATTGAATTTTTTCATGCGGAAAAAGTTGCACCCAGTGGTATTCATCAACGCTTGCTGAATGTTTACAGAGATCAAACTGTGGATGTGAGCACAGTGAGGGGGCTGGTGATGCATTTCAGCAGTGGCAACAGTGACAGTGACTCACTTCCACTGGTGCAGATTTTTACAAGCATGACATGGAGGCTCTTGTTCATCACCGGTGAAAATGCATAGCTAATGGTGGTGACTATGTTGAAAGGCAATGCTTTGTATCTGAGAGCTTGCTCTAACAAACAGTGTTATTGTGCTCTTTCTATCTGTCATAATCTCCATGGAAATAAATAGGAGGCATTACTTTCTGAGCAACCTATGTGCTGAACTGTAAACTAGTGAATAGTTGAATCCAGTTAGGATTTTTAATATTAAGGAAAATACATTACTGTTAAAAGTGAAATATAACTCTTTAAAAACTTTTTCATGGAATCCAGCATCTCTCTCAGTATAAACGTGTAATATTTCAGTAATCAAGGACAGAGGAAACTATATGTGCAGATACACAGCTTGCTGCTGTACCTACAGGCATATAATGCCATAAAAGCCCTACATGCCCTTAAATCTGAGCCTTGTTCATTTACCTGATTTATCCATTCATCAGTTTGGCATGTCACCCTTTCCTTCACTACCTTGTGTCATCAATAGATTAGATACAATTATTTGGCTATGAATAAATTGGCTGTTAATTCTTCCAACAGTGAAATACTCTGGAAAAGTTTTCACAGAAAGCAATCCCTAATGTGACCTTAAACTCTTCCTCCCTTGTTACTTTTAATTAACTAATATGCCAATCAGATTTTCAGTGTATTTTTTTTTCCAGCCATTATCACTGCTCTTGTAGATCTTTATTTTAATCTGTGCATTAGTATCTTTGCCCAGATGCCTGTGTGTGCAAGTGTGTGGACGTGTGCGATCATATCGAGTTACTCAGGCAATCTGCAAAATTATGAAAGATCAACAATGCCATCTGCAGGTATAAGATAACTCCTGGTCTGGAGACAAAATTGCTTTTAGCTTTTTCCTTTTCCTTTCTTTGACTAATAGTATGTTTCTTCTGGAATGAAGTTGCATGATGCTCATACCTCAATAAATCAGATCGAAATTGCGTATGTGAATCTTGACAGTCACCTAGATATAAACAAAGATAACATTTACTATTAACCTGTAGAAAAGATTGAATGTTTTTTTGAGATTTATTCAAGACACTCAGAATATCCAACATGCAAAATTGATCTGAGAAACCTGTAAAATAATATCTTCCCAGATTCTTAGTATTTTTGCTTTGGAACAAGTTTGTGAACAGAGACAGAACTGCTTTTCTCACGACCTGTAAGTTCCTCTTATTTTAAAGTGGAGCAAGTAGCAAATCTGAGAAGGATGTGCATGCTATAGTTTCTTCCTGGTTTTTATATTTTCCCTTTTTTCTGACATTTGTTTTGTGCAGGATTCCAGGCATGGGGAGCAATGTATAATCTCACAGAGAAGGCAAATCTGGGTGGACCTTCAGTAATGTACAATTCAGAGCACTTCATCTTTGTTCAATCTGATGTGTTCAACTAGTATAAGCTAACCTTTCCTTCTCTGTTGAATAATTCCCTGCATTCAGGTAGCAATTTTTGTTTCAACCTTGGCTTAGTTCCTGTATAGTCTATTACAATGCTTTATTAATGTAAAGTAGGATCACGTGTGCATATGTTCACCACCGCAGAGTGAAAGCCCACACTCTCAGCTTTATTATGCTCATTTTATTAAGGTGTAGATTAACTTAAAAAGCATGTTCTTGTTTGTTCTCCTTGGTGAGAACACACGTAAATCAAACTTCTAAGAAAACAGCGAAATTTGCAATGATGTGTGAGGAATCATGTACACTGCCAATACTATAAGCAATGAGTTTCCTATGAATATCCTGGGAAATAAAAATAGCTTCTACCAGCAGTAAAAGAAAAGAAACTCAGTTATTCATAGAATGATAGAATGGTTCAGGTTGGAAGGGACCTTAGAGATCATCTTGTTCCAACCCCCATACTACGGGCAAGGACACATCCCAGTAGGCCAGATTGCCAAAAGCCCCATCCAGCCTGGCTTTGAATACTTCCAGGGAGGGGGCATCCACAACTTCTCTGGGCAACCTGTTCCAGTGTCTCATCACCCCCATAGTGAAGAATTTCCTCCTTCTATCTAATCTAAATCTATCCTCTCTCAGTTTACCCCTTGTTTACCCCTTGTCCTGTCATTACCTATCCCTGTAAAAAGTCCCTCCCCAGCATTCCTGCAGGCCCCCTTCAGGTACTGGAAGGCTGCTATCAGGTCCCCCCACAGCCTTCTAACTATTGTCATAGGAAAGACTATTTCACAGTTAAATTTGAGAAATATTCATTATAAATAATATCATTATTCATTCATAATCTCAGTTCAAAATTATCTTTAAATTTTAACCCCAGTTATTGTTACATAGTTCTCCTGGATGTATAAATCTCTGTTTGGATGGAAACTATGATAGATGAAATAAGGCTTGGCCCAGTATCTCTTAACCTACTTAACTGACAATTACAAAGAAAAGCTTCGTGTCACACACAGCTGCTTTGCTGCCTTTTTTTTTTTTTTTTTAAGAAATATATGAGTTATTATTAGTGTCATTATTATTATCCGTAGCAGTTAGATACTATCATTATTTTACTATCTTGTCATCTTTTTGGATTTATGCTTATTAAGCTTCATTGACTCTTTCTCCTCCCTCCCTCAACTGCAGCACTCTGAAGGCAAGAGCAAGCCCACCTACAATTCTGGGTTAATAAGCCAGAGCTTTTTCACTCAAAATAGCATTGCAGAAAGTCTCATTATTTTCTACGTACTAATTCATCACACTGTCAATCTTTCTGATTCAATCGTTAACCTGAAAAAGCATAATTTCTAGTCAAGTTTTTTCAAAGCAGAAATCAGTTTATTAAAGAAAGAATACAGTTTCTCACATAGAATATACTGCTTCATTATTTGTGTGTTCAGCTTTTTTGGTCTATGATGGACACAGATCTGCCGAACCAAGGTGGAGTGAGTAAATTGGTGCTAATGAGGGTATTACTTGCTATAGAAAACATTTTACCTACAGGCATGCAGGAAACAAATGAAAGTCAGAACACTTTTAACCTTGTTTTCTATTTGTGAACAGTGTCATCATAATTAAGAAAGAGTCTTAATGTTTCCTTATTCTTGATACTTTATTCAGACTTGGTAAATTTGTATCAGTTGCAAACTGCTTTTATGCTGAAAAAATATCTCTACATAAACAAACATATACCTCATCTGATTTGATATCACATTAATCTTTAATAATATATGGAAATAAACATCTTCTGTTCTTGCTTTAACTCGGATATGAAACAGAAAACTTTGTTTCTTGCTAACTCCTTTGAACAAACTTGGAGTTAGCACATCAGTGCAATTCACAGGGAATCTATGGAGGAGAGGTAAGGTTGCACAGAATTGCTGTGATCTGAAGGAAAGAAGGAAGGTTTATACGTGTTTCTTTTTTAGTCTTTTCATCCTTTTTTGTTTTGTTTCTCTGGTGTCATGAAATAACTGGGGAAAGGGAGGGATACTTTTCGACAATGCTTCCTCACATGTTTTTCTGCTACTGAAAAACAGTCTCTTTTTCAGTGAAACTACTTTACTCTTCGCAGTAACAAAATGCTTGAATCACAGCAGATGAAGGAGATGCTGACTGAAGCATAAATTCTGCTGGCTGCAACAATTTTTTTCTCTTGTAGAATGGTTTGTATCCTTGTGATCATCAAATTCTGACTCATACTGGGATAAGCTTAGAAGAAAAGTCATGTGTGTGGGTGTCAACATCTGTAGTAAGGCGCAGAATGAAATGTACTTTCAAAAGGCAAAGAAAAGACATTGACTTTTGTCCATGAAGTACCAAACCTCATTGAATTCTTTCATGAAATCTAAACCAACCATATTATAGTTGTGGAAGCATGATACTTCAAAGGGACATACTATACTTGAGAAATCCATCTGTGTAAAGACAATTCTAGCATGTCACAGACACATGAATTACACTGTGAATATACAGAATGATTACCATGTCAGTATGGTCTGGCCATTCATCAGACTTTGTGCATACATTGTACTTAATTGTCCAGGATTTCTATGCATTAGTCTTTCAGAGATCTGCAAGTTAACTGTGTTCTGATTTTTCCTAGCCTTCAAATCTTTAGTGCTTCACTGATTTTGTATGTTCATGCACTGTCTGTTGTCCAAAACAATAAATGTTAGTGTTTATATTCCTTATACAAACTTATATGCTTATATTCCTTATGCTGACACACTGCATAAAACTAAGGTAACATGAAACACAGGTACCAAATATCAGGTGCCCATTTTCTTTTTTTTTTTTTTTTCTTTTCTTTTTAAGGATAATATTAAGAGAAATTTTTGAAATTCTTTTGAAATAGATTTAAATGCTTCTCTATTCTGAATTCTATCATGCTCTATATTGTTTCAAATAACTTCATTATTTTCATCATACAATGATGAATTTTCACTTCAAGTGAGAAAGGCATTTTATAGATTAATAGAACACTTTCTAATATGTAGTTCTCAGATGTGTATCTATGAATTAATTTTAGTTTCTGCTTATAAAATATCTGGTATTTTCCTACTTGAATATATAGACAAAGAATTATTTTTATTTTCCAGAGGCAGTCAATTTTCTTGTTGTTAAAACTAACGAGACAATCAATCTGGTAATTTCACAGAAGCATTTTTGAACTGAGTATGAGCCTTATCATTTTAAAATTAGAGGTCAAGTTCTACCCTGAACTACAGGCAGCCACATTTTCATCAGTGAGATCATACGCTCAGCAGCAGGGCCTGTAAGAACATTTGATTTTCTAAAGATGATAGTCTAAATCCAGCAATGATTATCAGAATATATGACACTTGGTATTATAAACTCATCACCCCGACTTTGTAATTCCTTCTGTTGAGAGTGGAAGAAGTGATTCAAGGTGGGTGCAATGCAAATAATTTATGTAAATGTAATTTTAAGTAAATGGTCCCTGCTTCTGACAGGCTCACTCACCTTCCTTCTGACTCAAAGAACATAGCTAGTGAATTAGAAATAAAATTTAATCAACAAAACCCCCTGGGAAACTGTCCTCATGGACAAGGGTGCGGAGCAGAGCTGGGAGATCTTTAAGGAAGCTTTCCTTCAGGTGCAAGAGCTCTCCATCTGCAGGGGCAGGAAGTCTGGAAAGTAGGGCAAGAGACCAGCGTGGCTGAGCTGGAATCTCCAGCTCAAACTGGAGAGTAAGAAGAAAATATACAGGCCGTGGAAACAGGGTCAGGTACGATGGGAAGAGTACAAGGAGGCTGGTCGGCAGTGTAGGGATGGCATCAGGAAGGCCAAGGCCCAGCTTGAACTGAGCTTGGCCAGGGATTCCAAGAAAAACAAAAAGGGCTTTTGTAGGTACCTCAACCAGAAACGGAAGGTCCAAGAGGGTGTACCCCCCTAGTGAGCAGTACAGGCAGACCGGTAGTAACGGACAAGGAGAGGGCTGAGGTTCATAACAACTTTTTTGCCTCGGTCTTCTCTGACAACTGCTCTTCACACAACCCCCAAACGAATGGTTCAGACTGAGGAAGCAGTGTCCCTCCCACTGTCAGTGAAGATCAGGTTCGTGACCATCTGACGAACCTGAACATCCACAAGACTATGGGTCCTGATGAAATGTATCCCAGAATCCTGAGGGAATTAGCTGATGTAGCCGCCAAACCACTCTCAATGATATTTGAAAAGTCATGGCGATCAGGTGAAGTCCCTCGTGACTGGAGAAGAGGTAATATCACACCCATTTTTAAGAAGGGTAGAAAAGGTGATCCG
>WBMW01002314.1:16316-61665 GCA_013396635.1 Penelope pileata
CAGAGAGACCTGGAGAGGCTTGAGCAGTGGGCACAGGAGAACCTCATGAGGTTCAGCAAATACAAGTGCAAGGTCTTGCACCTGGGCCATGGTTATCCCTGCTATCAATACAAGCTGGGGAATGAAAGAATAGGCCACAGTTCTGCCAAAAAGGACTTGGGGGTACTGGTGGATGGCAAGCTGGACATGAGCCAGCAATGTGCCCTCGCAGACCACAAAGCCAGCAGAATTCTGGGCTGCATCAAAAGAATTGTGGCCAGCATGTTGAGGGAGGTGATCCTACCACTCTACTCTGTGCTGGTGAGACCTCATCTGGAATACTGCATCCAGATGTGGAGTCCTCAGCACAGGAGAGACATGGATCTGTTGGAGCACATCCAGAGGGCCACAAAAATGATCCAGGGGATGCAACAGCTCCCCTATGAAGACAGGCTGAGAGAGCTGGGGCTATTCATCCTGGAGAAGAGAAGGCTCGGAGGTGACGTGATAGCTGCCTGTCAATATATAAAGGGGAGTTATAAGAAAGAGAGGGACAGACTCTTTAGCAGAGTCTGTGGGGATAGGACAAGGGGGAATGGCTTTATACTGAAAGAGAGGAAATTTAAGTTAGATTTAAGAAAAAGTTTTTCACAGTAAGAGTGGTGAAGCACTGGAACAGGTTGCCCAGAGAGGTGATGGAAGCCCCGTCCCTGGAGACATTCAAGATCAGGCTGGACAAAGCTCTGTGCAACCTGATCTAGCTGTAGATGTCCCTGTACGTTGCAGGGGAGTTGAACTAGATGACCTTTAAAGGTCTCTTCCAACTCAAACGATTCAAAGATTCTATGATTCTGTAAACAGACGTGATATTGTCCATATTAGCAGACGTCCCTTGGTTTGTTCATCCTATAGAAGAAGGAACTGAGAGAAGACCTCATTGTGGCCCATAGCTTCTTCACGAGAAGGAGTGGAGGGGCAGTGCTGATCTCTTCTCTCTGGTGACAAATGATAGGACTCAAGGGAATGGCAAGAAACTGTGACAGGGAAGGTCAAGTTGGATATCAGGAAAAGGTTCTTGACCAGAGGGATTTTGGGCACTGAAACAAGCTTCCCATGGCAGTGGTCATGACACCAAGCTTGACAGAGTTCAAGAAGCATCTGGACAGCACTCTCAGAGAGCCAGGTGTTGGACTTGATGGGATCGTCTTATGGGTCCCTTCTAATATGGGATATTCTGTGAGTCTGTAATTATACTTTTTGTTTTTAAGTTTGGTTATAATACTGCATGTTGAAAGGTGATGGAGAGGATTTTAAAAAGCTTAAAAGACTTTGTGGAAATTAATCATTGCAGTCAACCCCCTCGGATTTCATAGATAAGTTCAATTTCACAAGCCTGATTCCTGTAGGAGCTGAAAACTTGCGTGTGACCTGTAAATGTTATCACAAACAGAAGCAGTATTTGAAAAATGGTCTAATCACTACAGTGTAGATCAACACATTTTTCTTTGCTGTAATGAAGTGTCTCTTCTTAGAAAACATATGGATTTATACCTTTCTGAATTTCTGTAAAATCTCAGACACGTGCCAGCCTTGTTTAAATCTAAAAAAAAAACCTGAAATGATTCACAAGACAGATATTCATACTTTTTTATCTCTACATCTGCACAGATCATATTATTTTCAAGGACTTAAGGATTTACAGTTTCTTTTCTCATTTGGGACAGCTCTTTTGCTTAAAAGCATGTTTATCCTCCCATTTGCCAAAAAAAAAAGAAAAGAAAAGAAAAGCCCAAACACTGAGAATTAAAAAAGTCAGTCTGCTACAAAAAAATTCTATATAAAAAAATAATAGCCCTTCACAGGTGGAAAATGGTGTAGCAACTGTTTGCACACCTGAGAGAGCACCATTTCCAAATTTTGAACATTACAGCTCTAGCACAATGTATGTGAAGCAGAACAAGAAAACACACTTTCTGGGATAAGCTATTTCCATAATTAAAAAATGAACTTCACAATGACTTTTCACATCTGTTATTCCAATCCTCAGGCTATACAGCAACAGCTACCGAAATTACTGATAAATCTTTATTGGAACTGAGAAATTGTGCAGACTTCTGTATCAGAACTATCAAGGCAGTCAGGGGAAAACAAACAGTTTATCTGTTAGCTTTTTGTTCTGAATTTTTGTTTGTTTGTTTTAGGTGAAGATGTGTAAAATATCTTTATGAATTTCTGAAAATCTGATCTTTTTTCAGAAATTGTTATTAATTTTTGAGAAACTAAAATTGATATATGATAAAGCAAATCTTTCATCTGTGTATTTATATATGCATTTATTTATTTTCAGAACAATTGAATTTAAAAAGTATACATATGTCTGTGATCAGAACAATCTGATGAAGCACAACAAAATTCTTGGCTGAATTTGGTAATGAAATGTTAATTATTGGACAAAAAATTTTGGACTGAATTTTTTCTTCAGGTTTGATTCATTGTTACTGTATCTTTATTTATTTTCTGATATCACTATATTTCAAAGCATATTTCAAATGCTTTATTTTTGCCAAATACTTTTATCTGCTCTCATTCTATGCTCTGTTCTTTATCATCCTACGTCTGAGGATGAAGGGGGCAGACTCTTTAGCAGGGTCTGTTGTGATTAGGGTAAATGATTTCAGACTAAAAAATAGGAGATTTGGACTGGATATAAGGAAAAATGTTTTTGCATTAAGGGTAGTGAAGTACTGGAACAAGTTTCCCAGAGATGTGGCAGAAGCCCCATCACTGGAGACATTCAAAGTCAGGCGGGACGTGGCTCTGAGCAACCTGATCTAGCTGGAGATGTCCCTGTTCATTGCAGGGGAGTTGGACTAGGTGACCTTTAAAGGTCCCTTCCAATTCTAAGGATTCTATGAATCTATATCTGGATTATATTTCCTTCCTTTATCTTTCATTATTCTCATGCACAGAATCTCTAGCTTTCATTATATGGATTTGGGATAAATTCAAGGTTAAATTTACATTACAAGAGCTTCACTGAAATATTTCGCTGGTAATATTTCACCTTCTATCTTTTTAGTCTTATTGAAACCTAAGAAGAATGGGGAATTATGGCAAACAGATATTTGAAAAAAAAGACTTTGTTGTTCATCTTGCGTAGATTTTAACAACAGAAGGCATGCCTTGCAAAACGAATTTGAAATTCAGGGAATTCATATTTATAACAATAGTTTAGCATGGAAAGCTCTTTTAGAGCTATAACATTCTACATTTCCTTCCTCGTGGTCAAATGGCTTGATATTGAATAGAAAATTCATTAATCTAATAATTGCATTATGAGCTTTATGAACACATTAGAAGATGTGGATATTCATAGTCACACTCATGCTTAAAAATTAGCAGCTTTCTCTCTCTCTCTTTTTTTTCTCCTAAATTCAAATATTTTGTTTTTGAATGCCTTCACGTCATTTAGAAGAAGTTGAACAGCTAAACAAATAATTTACAGCAAGCCATCTTCTGGGAAAATCCTGTTTTATTTCCATTCCTCTGTAATCAGATCACTTACTTGCCTATGTCTACTTATATTTTAGTTCAGAACAGTATTTAAAAACTACTTTATGAAAAATAAACAAAAAACAACCTGTGAATATTTTTGAAAGCATCCACTTGCTTAAATGTATGTAAATTCTGATTAAATTTACAAAATTGTCAAAGATTTTGCCATAAAACATCAAAGTAAAGGTTCAAAGTGTTTGACTTTCAGAATGTTTCCTCTTCTGAGATGCAAAAGCAGTCTAATTTCATGCATTTTACAGTTTTTCTTTATATATATATAAATATTGTTATTAGTTTCTATCTGTATTTTTTCTCCACTTAAAAATCTGTCATCTACTAAAGAGTAAATGTACTCCAATTCTTTCTACTACAAAGTGAAAAACTGATGTTTCTGACAATAGTCCTAAATCTTAACTTGCAAACCCACTAGCACTGATTTCTAGAACTGCTGGGTTGAACATGGTTTTATGATTAATTTTTAACCAATATTCTGCATATTGGCAATGAGCTTGCATTATCAATGTAATTTTTATTTGTGTTAACAGCAGTCAGAAACCCAAGGTTGCAGCTACAGCAGACTGTAGTGTGATCTTTTGCAAATCATGTCACTTCATGTCACGTCCCATCTGTAAAGAGGGATAATAGAGATTCCCTTAAGAACAGCTACATAATGATTATATTGGATTCTTTTTTGTGTGTTTTCTTCTATACTGCAAAAATCAACCATAAGTTTCTGTGAATGAAATTCTAGTGAATAAAAATAATTATTTTGAGTATTTTCACTTGTTGAACTAAGCACCTTATATAACACTGTGAATACCAACTCAAAATTTGTTTTCATATCAAGCGTATTTGTATAAACTTTGTCCACATAAATTACAGAAATAAACCATTTTCCATGAAGAAATTATTTGTTCTTGCTTTTATTCTGTTTTTCTTTAATGAAAGTTGTAAACATGGTTAAAAAGTATTTTGGGGAATGTAGCAGTTGCTGAGTAAAAGAAGAAAAAACAAAGGTAAGAACAACAAAAATATTAGAATAAACATATTTAGTTATACACATATACTATGAAATAAATCGCACCTCTGTCTGAGTCTATGTGCTTCTTCATATTATTGCACTTCTTTATTTATTTATTTTCAATGTTACACCTTTAAATGTGAAAGTTTTAGTTTTTTTGTTAGGGAAGTAAACTGTAGCAGATTCAGCATATGCATATTTCAAGGTGTAAAAACATAAGAGATGTTTGTGACAGTGGACAGATGTTTGGTATAATGTGACCTTGTAACTTTTCAATGATGTAAGAAACCAATGGGAAATTTGACTCAACAACTCAAGCTAGAGAGGGAAGGTGAGGAAGCAGATTGGATCCTGTGGAGGCAGGGCAGCAGGCTGTTCTAACCACTTCCTTTGATGGCAGCTTACTGAGGAGGGAGGTGCATGCCTTTGCCGAAAACTCCTGTATCTCTTGGAATCCTGAGTTGGGCAGATGCAGGGGAGTTGCCACCCTGAGGGCAATCTCTGACCATCTGGACTATATAAAGTTGAACATGCACGTTCTGCCTTTATCAACTCACGAATGAAGCCTTGGTTGACCTGTCACTCATGGATGAAGATTTCAGCTCAAGACTATGCTGGATCCGAGGATGTGGTGAAAAATCTCTCTTCTGCATTTTCATTTTTCTCTTACTACTTTCTTTCCTCTTGATCTCTTTTCGTTTTCTTTAGTAGCCATTGCCTAAATTTGCCTATAAGTCCAAGTAGTTGACTAAGAAAAGATGCCTGTGCCAAAGTACCTGTTTATTGGTAATGTTTATTGTTATTGTCAGAAGGTTGCCTAATTTTGCCTTGAGGTAGTGCATCAATTGTGGTTGTTGAACTCAATAAATTGTTTTGTATAGTTTCTCTGAGTTGTTGTCTGACTCCTCTCCTTTCCTCAGTGACCCCTGCTGACCAGGGTGTGCCTTATTTAGCGGGATTTCAAGGATTCACCTTCCTTGCAACCCACTGAATGGGATGAGACAAATGGTTCAGAATTCTGGTAGCTGTAGCTGTAGGACAGGAAGGACCCTATTAACAAGAGACAGGCCTTGCCACAACACAGCAGGACACGAGAGATAAGAAGCTCATAAATATTGGTAAAATAGAATAAGAAGGAATATTCTGAGCTTTCTCATCAAATGTCTTGTCATGGCATGCAGTTGTATTTTTTTTAATATTTTTATCTTCAAAATATTTATTCTTTTTTTCTCCTACTATTTTTATTGGAATATACCATAGTATTATATTTCAGTTTAGAGGTTTAGAAATCTACTGATTTTCAATCTAAATTCAGGTATGTACATGTTATTTTACTCATCTACTTTTACTCATATTTCTCTTTCAGCTCAGATTTCTTTTCTCACATTAAACTGATATTGACTTCTGTGATACTTTCAGAGAGAAGTCTTTGACTTCCCAGGCTCTCTGATTCTCCTCAGTAAGAACATTCATCGTTTTTAAGTTCACTATAATAGCCTTTTTTTAGACATAACTTGGACTGATTTCATTATGATAATTTTTGATCAAATATATAAAAAATTATTATAGATAAAAAAGTATCCTCAGGATTGTAAAGCAATGTTAAAATTTACCTTGTCTGATGCACTCTTGAGTTGCAATTGCCTAGTTTGTTTCCACATTATTGGTACATACTGGTAGTGTAACTGGCAAATATACTCTATATACATATATACAAATATACAAATATACAAATATATAAATATATAATATACAAATATATAAATATATAAATATATTTGTAAATAATATATAATTATATATATATATTATATTGTAAATAAATATATAATATACAAATATACAAATATATAAATATACAAATCAGCTACAGTCAGAGGCAAATGCAAACATGCATTCCACTGGATGTAGTGACTCTTGAGTGAAAGACTGCAAGAGAAAATGTCTTAAGATGGGGAAGATTTTTCCTCTGAAAGAATGGAAATTTGTTTTCGTAAGAGACAATTGATGGCTTGTGAAAGATAAATGGCTTAAAGTGATGGCACAGGATGGGTAAATACAGCGGTACTGATTTATTACTATACAATGCAGTGAAAAAGGCAACAAAGAAAGTGAAAGCTATAAAAAGCAAAGACTGCATGACAAAAGCATTTACCATGTTGCTGTCAGTACAATTTTGAGAATGCATTTTAATTGTATGATAATTTAGGGGAAGGTGGCAAAAAATGTTAAAGAAATAGCTCTTCTCTGCTCTGGGAAGGAGTTCAGAAAGCAGAGGTGAAGCAAGTCTAGCAACAAAAAAGAGGTTTAGAAAACATCTAGTAAGGAAGTTCTGATTATTGCAAGCATTCATACTACATAACTGAGCAAAATGTTGCGAAGTCTGGAGAAAGTAAAGGCTAGAAAGAAACATGGAGAAGTAGGATATTATCCTACTATTTTCTACCACAGGACTAGCTAAATAGCATCTATATAATATCCAACTTTTAAAAGTATACTAGTTTTACCTACTCCTGGCTTGAGTTGAAGAAAATTCCTGAAGCAAAATATCAAAGATCTTAGAATGTCAAGAGAAAGCATGTGACCAGTAATTGGGTTGCTACATTCTGTCAACCAGTGACCAAATATGTACGCAGGACCCAAAAACGTGAGTTGGCAGCAAGACATAGCATACCAGAAATGGAATAAGACAAATTTAAAAAAAAAAAAAAAAATCTTGAAAAGAAATTTCATTAATTATTTAAAAACAACAAAACGTTTTTAATTTCAAGAAAACTAGTATCTTCACCCATGAAGTGTTGTAATTTCTGAAAACTAAAAACAAGCAAACAAAAAATGAAATAAATCTTTGAAAATCTACCCACTGTAGAAATACAATTACAATTGTATGTGAATTACTGAAAGTTACGGTGTACACACAAATGACAACAAATGAAAATTTTTACCAAGGATGATGCAATAATCGTATAAAGAATGTTTCACTGGACACAAAAAGATGTTCTTCTGTTAATAAATTACACTACTCACATGTGGTCATTGTTATTGTTGAAGTGTAATAAAGTGACAAAATTGTAATGTATAGTGCCAAATTGTTATTGTGTTGATGTATGAATGTTTGTTTTTCTTTTTTTCCCCAACCAGTGCAGAAGAAGAGGTTGAACTGGATTTAAAAAATTAGACAAGGGCATCTGTACCTCATTCAGATATTTATAGTATTTGTGCTGCGCCTGCTGCTTTTAAATTGACGCTGTACAGATAACACAAATAAGATGTGCCTCTTGATCCATTTCCATGAAAACGCCATTGTTTTTTATTACGGAACATTTCTGATTGCTATGCATTGTAATTACTGCATTAAATTCACTCTATTGAATTCTATTTACTTGTTTTCTAATCATATCAGAAAGTGAAGTACAGGAGAATTTATCCAAATGTGTGCTGACTCCCCTCCGTTCCCACTGAGTTTAGATAGATTAAAATCACTTGGCACTTCACAAAATGCACATCTGCAGAGAACTTCTTAGAATACTAAATGGTATAGCCTTTACAGCTAGGTAACACACATCACGACCCCAACACTGGAAGTCTTTGGACACTCTTCTAGGGTTTCATATGTAGGGAAAAGCAACATCTTCCAGGCTTCCAGTATATATTTCCAGCAGAACAATAATCAATGAACATTTGACTGATCCATCCCACAGCATAATGCTCAGATTGATAAAAATGAAGATTTTATCTGCATTAGAAATCAGAATTTCTTAGATTTCTGTGAGAAGCCCATGTGTTCAAGGAGACTGTTTTCTTCTTCCTTCATCACCTACAGCTTGGGCCTGTATTTTAGGAATGTGGCTAATGTGGCCATATAATACAAAAATTTTTTCTTTTTTTTTTTGTATCGTAACATTATATGAGTGCTTGAAAATTCTCATATGAAAAATAAAAAAACCTTCTATTTAACATCTTTTAAATGAAAAAGATTGTTGAACAAATGATTTTTACCTTTAGTATCTCTTCTAAGAGAATCTGTAAAAATAGTAGTAAGCAACCTCAGGAGAATACTTTTTGCCTTCACTGTAGATTTTGGTAAGTATTGCATTACGATTTTCTATAAGATCTAAAATGGTTGTTTTAGTCATGGATCCCTAATCGTCTTAGCTCATGCTATGCTACTGTGCTGAACTAGTCTTAGGTTGAAACAATAATCATCTCCATCGAAAGAACCGCACTGACATGAAACAAGTCCCAGTACCAATTATGTTGATGCAGATAAGATGCATAGGGAGCTTGCGGCATCTAGAAATCTCAAAAAAATTCTTCATGAATATATTTTCAGTACATTTCTTGACTTCAATTTAGCTGATTTATAATGCAGCATTGAATCAGCCTGTTAATCTGACTAGTCCATTTTCTCTCACAGGAATCCCACACCCTTGTTGGAAAATATACTAAGATCTCTTCAACACCAAAGCATACGTCTATTGTTTTGCATCAACAACAAAAAAAAAATAACGTAACATAATGTAACATAACCAGTCATGGTAGTTATCACTTGCAAATTTATTAATCTGCCACTGAAACACACAGTAAACTGCGGAACAGATTGTAACATTGTAGACAAAATGCATTTCATTGTAAAATGTTGTTCTTTTCAAACTAAAATGTTTCCTAGAAGCAAGAGGTATTTATTGAATGCATTAGCCCTTTACTGTAGATTATTCATTTACTGAATCTAAAAATAAAAGGGCCAGTCTCAATCTTTCATGTGTCAGACAATGTGAGACAATGAAGTATTAATCTTCTAGTTCAAGAATATATTGGACAGAATCATGTATTTACATTTAATTCCAGTGAAAAAGGAAACACAGCTTTATATACCGAAATTTACCATCAGCTTTAGTGACTGTCTATCAGATGAATTTAGCTGGTCAGCACTTCTGTACATAACCTTTCTGTTCTACAGAAATAAATCTGGACATGCAAAAGCTTCTTTCTCTCCCTGCCACTCTCCCTTTGAACTTTTAACTTCTCTTCTGAGTCATTTTCCTCTATTCAATTAGGTTGTCTTCTCACACAGCAGGAACAGTGTCTCTTCTGTAGCTGTGTTGAGTAAAATGTAATTTCTTGTTACTCTGCTCTAGGAAGGTCCAGCAGACTGTGACTGCTACAAAAAAAAAAAAAANGTGACTGCAAACTGCAATTAAGTCCCAAATGACCTCCAGAAAGACTCCACAAAGACTGTGATTGCTAGTGCCATGTTGGGTATAGAAGCTTCTCTAAGACTAAAAGTCTACTTGCATGAACATGACTCTATGACTGGCTATCAGTGACCCATGGGTAGCATTCTGAGCTAATACAATCCTCTCACATGGAGGACTGCAGTCATTGTGACATTTGTGAGATTAACCTCCCCCCTCCGCCCCCATTTTTTCCCATGGAAACAAAGAGGAGTCATTACTTCCATAGCAACCTACGTAGATTTTAAGATCTTAAAGATATAGTTCCTAAAAAGTGTTAATTCTTTTTCACTATATACAGAAGGAAGGTATCTGATTTTGAAAAAAAATGAACCCAAATCAGTTCAGAAATGCTAAGCCCTCACAGTTCCAAAAGAGAAGAGTAGAGTTTGCGGCTTCTCTGTACTCTTAACAACCAGACTCTGCTTTCATAAAGAGATTCACACAAAGGAAAAAGAGCTCTCTTGAAGATTTCTGTTTCTGAATTTTATGGAGGTCTTCTTGAGTGACAAGGGCAATGTGTTAATGAGGAGGAAATGAAAATGAACAAACCAAGGAAGTCAAGTGCTTATGTTTTCCTTCCTTAATGGGATTGGCTACTAATAAGAGACAATTAGTAAATGAATGCTTACTACCTCCTTCCACAATCAGAAGCATATATAACAAGAGGAGAGACATTGAAGCTAATAATAGCAATAGGATGCATAAATAGCTGCATCACTCCAGATTAATCCACAAAAGCAAACATTTGTTTTCTATTCAAGAAAGACAAAATTTGTTCCAAGGCAAGTCTAAACAATGAGATTATTTAATGAAGAGAAAGACAGCCCAAAAGTTTCTTTTAGTGGTTTCCTACAGTGGATTTTGTACCAACTACAGTGCTAGACTTCCCCAGAAATCATGATATCACGCTAAATATAGCACAAAAGCAGATGTTGTGCTGATAAGAAATGACAGATTTTAAGTTGCCTGTAGAACTTTATTTTGGATATTTTGTGAACAAATGAATTGCTTATAATTATTTTTATTCTATATACTTTCTGCTGAATATAGAGTGCAGAACAGATTGTTCAGAGATGATAGATTTTTTGATGATCAATTTTAACATTGTATACACATATGCATACATATTTATTTATAAATTCAGAATCTTTTCCTCAGGTCTGACAAGAAGCAATAAAATCCAAACTAAATATCAGTTACAGTTGCTCAGAGAATAATATAATCATGGTAATCAGTTGACCACTTGAGAGAAAAGCATAGCTAGCACCTGTGGAATAGAGAGAGGTGATAGCAAAATGAGGTTATAAGCAGTTAACCACTGTGCAACAAAGAGATTAGAATGCCCTCAACGCCACTGCAATGGGAAAGGTCGGCCAAGTCTTGTCAGGGATGCACAATATAAAATCCTCTCTTGCTTTCCTGCTACATCAATCATCTAATAAAGAACATTATTGTTCCTTACAATCCTTGCCACTCTCATACCCTTAGGTTATCATATCTGTAACTACTATTATCTACGTTTTTATCAATGCATCATATAGTTAAAGTTCTCTTTCTAAAATATTAAGAACATTTAAGGAAAAAAAGAAAAACAACATTAACAATAATGTTTAAGAGCTGCAACTTTCAGAACCATAGGAATGGCAGCAGAAAAAGGCATTAGCCATGGAAGCTTAACTAAAGTAAAAAGGGCAAAAGAAGATCCTCATCCTTGCCAATGTTCGCTTCTATCAGTCCTGTCAAAGAGAAAACTGAAGAGTCAGGAGCATACTCATGTATGAAGTCTGAAGCTCTTTCCTATATTTGCACATCCACCTCTATTCATTTTTCTCTTCCTCGATTAGCTCTCAGACCCATTGTTCCAGTATCCTTCTCAAGGATCCTAACAGGAGGAGAAATATGCCTACCTGTTTGCAGTGCTTTGGACACTTGAAGTACATTCAGACCCACATCTTTTCTGATTGCTGGAAAAGAGGCGAACAAGGCAGAGCTGCTGTGTGTGACTGCTTATTCTGAGTAACTGATGTTTTTTTTTCAGCCAGATATAAGGCTGAGGAGAGAGATGGAAAGACAAAAGATAGATGCTTTTTGCATCTCTTATGCCATAATAAAATAGATCCCTGTTTGTTCATTCATTATTTGATTTTCTTACCAGCTAGGTCCTTATAACTGTTTGTTACATTACTCTGTAAGAAAATAATTTGCACATTTCTTGCAAAAATTAGTGCTTGTTAAACCAACAAAAAATGCTAAGAAATTGGAGCTGAATTTCTAAGAAGTTGGAGATGATTAAAAGATTGTCCTGTATCTTCACCAATTTGGAAAACAGACTGGGGCTGTATCGTTTGTAGCTTCCACAGTTATAAACAGTTTTGCAGTAAAACACTGCTTAATAAGTTAAGCACAGTGATACTAACAAAATGAAATGAAATAAAAACAAAATAAAACAATTTTTCTATGAAATGTTCATGTGTACCGCGTATTTAATTTACAAGTATTATGACTAGTTTAATGTAAGATATCACTAAGTATTAGAAAGGTGGAAAAATACAGTCTATTGACTTCTTTTCAATTCATTGTAATTGAGCGTTGAATAGTTAAGACTTTGTCTAGCTGAGGAATATATAACAAGATAAAAAATGCCCCTAAATGGCTAGAAGTGTTTTCACTGTAATCTGTGATAGACTGCAGCTTCTTTTCAAAACTTAGTCTGGCATTTGTAATACAACATGCTTATTATTTCTCAGAAAATATCTAACTACATATATTTACAATGTATTTACCGACTGAGCAAATGAAGAAAAAGGACCCAGTATATATTTAATTAACTTATGATTTCAAGATTTTCTTAGGCATGTAGCCAAGATTTTTTTTAATTTGTTCTAAAAATTAGGCCTCTAGAGCTCTATTTAGGCATTTAGTTAAGGCATCTAATTGAATTTCTAAAGAGTTAAATGGATACAACTCCACTGAATTAGAAATTCTATGTTGTCAGTCCTTTCAAAAACTATGTGCACGTCTACTTCAGCGTTTATCTTCAAACTGAAGTCTAGCTTAGGCACATGAAGTTGACTGAAGGACTCACTCTTTCTTGCCAGTATAATATGTAGGTTTATAGAAATGTATATACTAATATGTGTAATATACACTTGGAGTGCTGCATCTATGTTTTGTGCCCCCAAAAAAAGAGTGACATGGACCTCAGGATAGGTCCAGAGAGGGGTCACAAAAATGACAATTTGAAGAAAGCCTGAGGGAGCTGGAGTTGTTTAGCCTAGAGAAAAGAAAGCTCCAAGGAAATCTTATTGTGGCTTTCCAGTACTCAAAGGGCCTACAAGAAAGATGGAGAGAGAATGTAGTGATAGAACAAGGAGTAATGGTTTTAAACAAAAAAACAGGAAGATTTAGATTAGATATTAGGAAGAAATTCTTTACTGTGAGAGTGATGAGACACTGGAAGAGTTTGCCCAGAGAAAATGCAAATGTCCCATTTCTGGAAGCATTCAAAGTCAAGTTGGATGGGTCTTTGTGCAACTTGGTCTAGTGGAAGGCATTTCCCTGCCCATGACAGGGGGTTGGAATGAGGTGATATTTAAGGTCCTTTCCAATTCAAGCCATTCTATGATTCTCTGATTCTGTGAAATGAAGAAAAAGAAATAAGAAAGGTGATTACTTAGGAGAAGCATTATTAGACTGTAATAGAGAATTCAAGATCGATAAACCGAAGGGGTGTGTGAAAACATATGTATTAGTCTATGCTTTGCATGCATGTGTTTAATCTAAGAAAATGACATAAAAATGACAGTACTATACCATATCACCATGTCTTAGTTTCTAACAGAAGTTACTTCTCTCATAGTGTCTGGTATGAAGCTATGTTTTGGTCTCAGAAAAAAAAACAAAGCTGATAACACCTAGCAGTGCCGAACGCAGCCAAGGACATATGTTCCTCAGTGAAGCAGTTAGGTCATAAGGAGCCAGGAACTGGGAGGGCACAGGATCAGGGCAGCTGACTTGAACTGACCAAACAGCTATTCCATACCATATAACATCATGTGATTTTTACAGAAGAGGAGTCTCTTTATCCAAACGAAGGGGCTCCTGGCTGGTTGGGTATTGGTCATTGGTCCCTTGCTTTGTGTATCATCTATTGTTTCTTATATATATATATATGCACTGGTATTTCTTTTATTCTCTCTGCTGTCTTAGTAAATAGCTTTTATCTCAACCCAGGAGTTCTACGGTATTGTTTTTTTAATTCTCTCCCCCATCCCATTTGGGGAGGGGGAGGGGGAGCGAATAACTGTGTGGAACTTAGCTGTCTGCTGAGTCAGAACCACAACACACCATCAAATCTGTGCAGGACATTTTTCTCTTGAAAGAAAAAAGAAGGCATAAATGCATTCTATAACGTTTTTAAGAAGAATTTTGGGGTACTAGTTTGTTGTGACACTTCACTTGGGAACTAGATACATTTGTTACCAGATATATTTTTTCCAAGGTGGAGAGGCATTGTAACTTACAGTAGTGGTCCTGAGGTCATCAGAACTTTAAGTCTTTTAAACCAGAATCATTCAAGAGGGAAAATGAGTATGTCTTGCACAATTATGAACTATTGTGCTACATGAGATGTTATAATAATTGTATTATGGACCATACATTCATATTTCATTTTGTGATATGTACAATAAAGAAGTAGTTAACTGAAAAATATTATTGGTTTAGGTATATGGAGTTACACTGCATACGTAGAATTCAGCATAACAAATTAAATGGTTCTCCTTTGCTGTCAACAGAGAAGACCCTACAAGGCACACACTAGCTCACACATTTTAAACATATCTCATATGATTCAATGAATCTTAGCAGGTATAATGAAAACTGTGTGATGGTAGAACTACAACAAAGCTATGAGAAGAGAGAGAAACGTGACTACAACTATACGAACAATTCAGGTGAAAAGTTAATGCACATTAAATATATCTTCTGATTCCCTTCCTAAAGTCCATACAAACCACTGCTCTAACAAAAAACCAAGAAGTTTCAGTCCTGCTTTTGCCCCTGTGGTGTAAAACATTGAACATTAAACGAAGTATTCAAAGAAATTCTGTTTTACATGCATACTGAGTTATACTACAACACTTGAGAATCTCCATTATTTGTACAACTTTCAAGAAGCTATAGCACATATGAATTTTTTTAAAAAAAATTGTTTAGCATGGATACAACTGAAATAATTCCTTCTGTCCACTTATTAAGAGAAGCAAAAAATATGTATAGCACTGTAATATGATTCAACTTTCTTTTAAGAATTTAACAACAATTTTCTGTTAATCATTGAATTTTGGTTATTTATTGGTTTACTCTATTAAAAAAAAATCCATGAAATTTCAGTTTCTCAGGGCTGCCTCAGGGCACAGTGAAATTATTGACTGTTTCTTGATCATGCATACAGAATAAACAACTGTTATGATGTACATTCTTCTTCTGAAAGTAAACCATCTGCAGCCAATCCCAGCAGGCTTTCCTTCAGAACTGTAATGTCATGATAAGAATACAGATAGTTTCTCATATATACATAGATTGCTCTGAAAGTAATGCTTCCTATTTATTTAATGGAAACTAAAACAGATGCGAAGAGCACAATAACACTGTTTGAGAGAGTGTATTATAAGCTACAAAACACTATTTTTCAACATAGTCACCACCATTACCTGTCGCCTCGTGCGGAAGTAATACTGAGGCCTCTAGTTGCAGTATATGCTTTCTTTCAGCTTGATACGCTTCCTTTCAGCATTTGATTTGCTTCCTTTCAGCAAATAAATCAGGGCGGTTTCATTTCAACTGCCCGTCCAGGACACTTCCTTTCAGCGTTCTTTCAGTCAGCAAGTTCAGGTCCCTGTTCTGAGGGTCCTTGTTTGGGCGCCATTTGTCGCCGCACGTGTAAGTAATACAGAGGCCTCTAGTTGTGGTATATGCTTTCTTTTAGTTTGATACACTTCCTTTCAGCGTTTGAATTACCTATGCATTTTTGCCAGCAATGAACAAGAGCCTGCATGCTGAGCTCAAAAAAATCTGCATGGCCCTCCAACACTTGGCTTGTCTTTCACATAGCTGTTGTCACTGCTGAAACGCACCAGCCACTGCCTCAATGTGCTAACATCCACTGTTTGGTCTTCACAGATGTCCAGCAAGCATCCATGAATGTCACTGGGTGCCATTTTTCCAGAATGAAGAAATTCAATTACACACCTTTACTTCATACACACTTCATACACAAAATGAGCCAGACGCATTTTGTCAGATTGCCCCTCTGCTGCCATAATGACAAAGTAACTTAAAATATTATTGGTGGGAAGATTCTATCTCTACTGCCATATCACCAACATCTGCCTTTGATATCATGGGCCAGCATAATAAAATAGGAGGTATTACTTTTGGAGCAGGTCTTGTTCATAATATTAGCAGAGATTAAGACAATGCCATTGGAAAAACCTTAATAAACACATACAGATGTCTAATTTTCCTAAAATTTTTCCATGCCTTGTGAATATTACCTGTTAATGTCCAAGATATTATTTAAAACAAAACAAAACAAGAATTAAACTGAATGACATTATCAAATCTGTGATTCTGTGATTCTGTGAATCCTACACATCAGAGTAAAGCAGTCATAGGGAGGAAGATCCACATCTGCCAACACTTGATTTTAATTATTTATTTGATAAGTATTTCTGGAAAAACAGTCATTACCAGATGTAGCACGTCTGTGTTAATAATCTGAAATAATTGGCTCTCCCTTTTGCCTTTTGCCAATTACCACACATCCAAACTGAATCGCTTTCTCTCTCTTTTTAAATTCACTGGAAGGTTTGAGAAGCATAAACCAAAAGATTAGGAAGGATAAAGAATGTCATTAAAATGTGACTGCTATCAGGATCAGATACCAGTTATTACCTTCTGAGAAAAAACAGAAACGAACAACCTGAACTTCCATATCTTTGCACAATATTGTTAAGTGTGCTTCTAAAAGCTTTATTCTTTTAATATTTTGAAAACACTCCAAAATCAAAAGCAAATAAACGACAAAAAATCACAACCAGATCAAAACAAAAAAAACCCACAACTTGTTTAAACGTATTAATAATACCAACTTGACTGTATAACATATACATTATCTCAAAAGTTGAGAAATGGGAAAGCTATGCATTCCGTGCATTTTAAACATTCTGTTTCTTCAGGGTAGTATTTTAGATATGATTTTCTGATATTGGTAATTAGCACGTAATATTGATCTATAAATCTGTTTGCAATGATACCATTCTAGCCAAAGAAATTGAATTTGCAAAGGCTAACTAGCACAAAACCTCAATTATCATTAAATTATAATCATTCAGCAGTGTAACAAGTGAGTTGTCATCAGCCCAGTAGTTGTGAGAAAAATAAATGCAGCAACAAATACCAAGTATAAAAATATTCAGTCAGTACAGGAAAATAAAATCTTTATTTGGGAAGTTCAATAAAGTAAATTCAATTACTTTAAGATGGACAGAATTTATGAGCCAAAATATTTTTATAATAAAGAAAACATTTTTCAAGATTTCTAGCAATCTCTGCTCTCTAATTTAACTGGAAAATAACTAGCTTTATTTGTTAAATTAATACTACAATCTTGCATTTTTGTCACAACCCATGTGCGCATGGAATATCTTACTATTGATTCTACTGCTATACAAATAACACCATCTGGGCAGACATTTTCTATTTTAGAAAGGTACTGTGATTACTGAAGTGAACTGGAATTCAGATGCTTTTGACTCCCAGATATGCTTAGATTTTAATCTTGTTTTCAACAATCTAATTTTAGACATTTAATTAAAACGCCTTGGTTAGCAACATAGTTTCTTTAGGATTCATTTAATGGTCAGTGGTGGGTAGTTGCAGATCTTCGCAAGGTGATTCAGGAGTTCACTGAGGCACATTGCCCCCTGGAGTTGTATGTCTCTGTCCTTTATCAATTAGAGAGATTCTACTTTTAAGGTGGCTCATGCAATTATCAAACTCAAACATTTCTGTGTGCATGTGGACAAGTAACTTGGATCTTCTCTTACAAACAGAATCCAGGTGAAATGTTATACACTGTATCACAGAAACTACACAGCCTGGGTTTCTGTGCAATCTGTGGAGAAGGTTAGGCCAGGAGTGCTAATACTAAGTGTGAAGCTAGTTAGATTATGTTGATGGTTCACCAGCAGGTAAGACGTCAGACTTAAACTAAAAAGATGTAGAAAGAAATATCAAGAAGTGATGAGGAAGCTCAGCTTCATTCCTTGCACATGCACCCATTGTCGTCGTGTTAAACTATTGATATTAAATTATTGTTGAATTATTTTAAACTAGTGAACATTTTAAACCTGAGCATCCAAGTAGATACTTGTCTTAGAAAGAAATAAAGGAACTGCAGATCAACCATACTAGAAGTTTAAGAACTCACTTCCATCCTAAGTTCATTGAATTTAGCCCTCCAGGTCATCTTCCAGCTTTCAGTTTGCAGCTGAGAAGGAGATGCCTTGTTCATGCTGATTCAGATGTCCAAACAAAGAGAAGCTACGTCTTCCCCTTTGATGTTAATCAGCATAATCATATTCAGTAATATTTGAACTATGAATCTATATAGTATCCAAATCTGAGGGAACTCATGTATCTTGGTGGGAAATTGAAATATATTTCAATTTTCTTCTGGGATTTCTTTTGTGTGACTGTTTTCCAATTACATTACATGTATTCCCAATGGAAAATATTTGTATTTATTAATACAAAACACCTGTTAATCTTCTACCTGATGTATTCTCCTAGTTGTAGATTTTGAATTTGGGCCTATCATTATCTGTATGAGTACTCTGTATGCTTCTTTATGCACAACTGGATGTGGTCACAATTGAATATTTACGTTAGTTGACTTACACTTATGAATCACAACTGGTCTTTTGTGCTGAGCAGCTTAGCGTTTTCAGGATTTATGTATACATACTTAGAAGCAAAAAGAAGGAATTACAAGAAATAATCTCAGCGTTAGGCTTCCATTCTAAGTAGCTCATGTATAACATTATTGATACTAGTAGCTCTTAGATATCCATACTAGTATGTATTCGTATTTCAGAAAGACTCTTTAAAAGTGTGTCTTCTAATGATCAATAGTCTTTTGTAGACAAAATTGATGTCTGCGTGCTTAAATTAGGTCTTTACTTGAAGCCCTATTGCCAGAATACTAACACTAAGCGATATGCACCATATTCAAGTTATGAAAGTTAACTTTCATTCATTACAACTTGCAGTTTTTATAATGTAACAGTTGCATGAGACCTCAGTGTAACTGACAATGTTTTTATGAAATACTAAGCAGCATTATTGATCCTACTTACACAAAATTGCGATAACAATGCTTCTAGCTGGAGAAGTGAGAACATGTTGCAGTGTCTAGGTCTTGCTAGTTCAGGTCTTGATGGCCCAGATGGAGACTGGAGTATACCAGCCCCAGGCCATTTTACCCAAAAGTGCTTCCTTCCTCCAGAAAACAGGGGCAATGCAGGCTGTGGAGCAACGTGTTTGGGGTGGGGTATAGCTGGATTCAGAAGCACAACTGATCTGACAGCTGCCACAGAGAAAAAAGCTTGACCGTATTTTTTGGAAGAAAGAGGGAATTAGAATTGTTTTTCTTGTCATGGTAAATCTTACTGGGCTGTCTTCACTGTATGTTACGAAGAGTAATTGTTGAAAGAAATTAAAATTTTACTTGTACAGAATATAGGCTCCCAAATGAATGATGCAAGATATTTTTCAGAAGCTTTTATAATGCTCTCATCAAAATTAGTTAAATGTCTTATGGATTCCAACCGTTTCTTAATCAGCATCATTTTTATCAATATCATCAACACTTTGAGACTACTTAGAGTTTCTTAACTTGTCTGCTAAATAGAACGGACCATCTTGGACAAAGAAGTACTATTTGTGTCCTACCATAATTTAATATGAATAACACGCCCTTAAAGTATAATGTAGAATACCAACATAAAATTTTAGACAAATAATCATAGGGATTTTGTTCCTACAGTGTATAGATTCTTTATCCTTATCATTTGTTCTTTACCTTTATTTTTGCTTTTTTATACGCTTGATAATACTTATGGATATGTTAATACCATTAAAGTAATTCCTTATTATTTGAAAGAATGTCAGATCTTTATAGCTAAATGAAATATTAAGTAGTCAGCTGCTTGCTAGTACTGAGTTCCAAAGGAGCTTACATTTTCAGCTGTGGGAATTACTAGCTGGCAAATACTTCAGTACTAGTACATCTTTTGTTAAAAAATTGAAGTGTTCTTTTCTATTTCATTTAAAAATTGAAAACCGTTATTTTACCAGTTGTAAATATAGTACTATTTCTTCTGATTCGTGTTTCAAGAAGACACTTGAAAGCAGAACCTTAGAAAGAAAAAATCTTTAAAAGAATTGAAATATTTCAGAGTTATTTTGATCCTTATCAAGAGTACAAATATCCCTAGTACTAAGTTAGATTGTTCTAAGCTACAAGATATACTAAAAGCAGACATATAAATACGTTTTATTCTAAGTGTAATTCAATATGAGGCCTTAGGATCTGAGGAGATTACCACTTCATAACATAAATATTGGTTTCATGATAACATGATCTTATGTCAGGAGATATAACTTCAACAAGCAGCCTTCCAGAGAGTGGCATTTAACATAGCAACATAGAAACATAAAGTAGCTAACTATTTTATTATTGTTTTTAAATAATTAATAATTTCACACCTATTAATTTATTTATGGAAAAAGAGAGCATTTCTATTTCACTGGAAACCTTTGATCTCTCAGCATTTGTAAGAAAGGCCATTTTCCTCCATGCAAATTAAGAAGATAATTTTTGGTCTTTAGAGCAGAAACATAAGTGTAATAACTGCTGGGAGTCAACATGAAGAACAATAAATTACTCCTGCTAAAATTCCATTAAACTGTGACCTAACTTTTTGAACAGTGTTGTGGTTTGAGCAGGTGTTCTGGTTTCAGCCGGCAGGCCTGGAAACCCCACACAGCCTTTCGCTCACCCCCCTCCCCCTCCTTCCAGCTGGGATGGGGGAGAGAATCAAGAAATAAGGTAGAACTCGTGGGTTGAGATAAAAACTATTTACTAACAGAAAGAGGAAAATAGAGTACAGTAACAGTAATGATAATTATATACAAAACAAGTGATTGTACAAAGCAATCCCTCACTGACCATGACCGATGCTTAGCCAATCCCCAAGCAAACGGGCTCTCCCAGCTCACTTCCCTTCCTTATATCACATGATGTCATATGGTATGGAATATCCCTTTGATCACTTTGGGTCAGCTGCCCCATTCTTGTCCCCTCCCAGCTCCCTGCACCCCCCTCCCCCAGCCTCTTCACTCTCCTGGCAGAGACATGCAGATGTCCTTGGTTCTGTTCAGCGCTGCCGGGTATTATCAGCCTTGTTTTCCTTGTTTTCCAAAACACAGCTTTGTAGCAGGCACTAAGAGAGAAAGTTTCAGTTAGAAACTAAGACAGACAGCAAATTACTCCACAGAAGAAAGAGGTCTAGATGTTGAGATCTGATCCTAAGTCAATTCTAAGATATTTTTTCCTGTACATATATTAATAACTTTTTTTAGCATATTTTTATTCTTTTGTGTTACTGTTTGTTTCTTGTTATTGTTGTTGTTTGTTTGCTTTTCCGCTCAGAATAATGTAACAGAATTCTCATGGACCCTACTTTTTTCTTAAAAATGTCCTGGATACTCCAGTGTCAAGGAAGGAGAAAGGATCTCAAAGAAGGAAAAGAACTCAAAAAGAATCAGAAAAAGACCAACTCTGTAAATTTAGGCAGAAACTAAAATATGAATAAGCAAGATTTCATTTTTTTCTTCAAATTTCCTCTTCTTCAGCATTAAGATTTGATGAACCTTCAACAGGAATACAGATATCAACAATGTTACTGAATAAACTTGTTGTCTCTTCCTCTGCTATGTCATGAACTATGTTTCTTAATGCTGATGGTGTTACAGAAGATGTTAAATATTTTCATATTTTGTTAAAAATCAAATATAAGTTGTAGTAGAATATTTTTTAAAATGTAACTCTTGTCTGCCAACTGTTTATTTATTTGACTACCCATTTTCTTTATTTGACTACTTTATCTGGCCATTTCTCATCCAGCACTGAGGCTGGATTCTTCTTTAATTCATATTTAATTTTCACAGAACAGTACTGGAAAATTACTTTAGGATTAACCCAAAGATTTCTTAATTTCCTTGTTGAGAAATTGCTTCTGGCTGCTATATATGGCAAGCCTTCATTTATTCTCCTATAATAAAAATTGAATGAACTGTTGTCCTGGTTTGACCTAGCAGACAGCTAAGTCCCACACAGTTGTTCGCTCACCCTCCCCCCTCCCAAGTGGGATGGGGGAGAGAATTAAGGAATAAATATGGTAGAACTCATGGGCTGAGATAAAAGCTATTTAATAAGACAGCAGAGAGAATGAAAGAAATACCAGTACATATATATATATATAAGAAACAATAAATAATACACAAAACAAGGGACCAACAACTGATACCCAACCGGCCAGCAGCCCCTCCCTCCGAGCAAGAGATTCCTCTTCCGTAAAAATCACATGATGTGATGTGGTATGGAATAGCTCCTTGGTCAGTTTGGGTCAGCTGCCCTGGTCCTGTCCCCTCCCAATTCACAGCTCCTTATGCCTTCTAACTGCTTCACTGAGGAACAAAATGTGTCCTTGGCTGTGTTCAACACTGCCAGGTGTTATCAGTTGTTTCTCTTCTGGGAACAAAACACAGCTTCATACCAGATACTGTGAGAGAAGTAACTTCTGTTAGAGACTAGGACAACTGTTGATATCATTGGTATTACATTGACAATAAAATTCATTCTGTGTGAAATAAAGCAGATATTTTAATACAAAACTAGGAATGCTTAATTGCTAATCAATCTTCAAAAAACATTGTATCTCTTTCTTAATCTGAATTTGCCTATACCAGCTTTTAACTATTGCATTGTACAGACTGATGAACATATCCGCTTTCTTGACTAAGTAAATGGGCAGCCCTCAGGTGTTTCAATTACAAAATTTGCATGTTTAGTAGTCCTTAATTTCTAGCTATTTAAATTTGTTTCACTTTTTTTTTTTAAATTTAATTTTACTTCGTTTGTTTGTTTGTTTTGTAGCTTAGCCCAGGACCTTCCAATTTATAAGACAGTTTCCTTGCAAGTTGATACAGATTGTATACAATTTAGTGCTTATCTTTCATTTTCAATGAACAGTGAGTAAATCTATGTCATTGATGAAAACAAAAGCTTTCAGGTCAAATTCAGCTCAGATGTGAGTCTGTTGAATGTAGCAGCTGTACCTAGAATCAAATTGACCTATTGCTTCAGGCAGAGTAATCTGTAACGCATTTCTAACTGAAGATCTTGCGGCTACGTAGAACCCACTGTGAGTATGAGAAGTTTAATGAGTTTTATATGTAAGAGATGAGAAATTTGTCCTTTCTGGGAGAAAATTCAAGATACTGCAGCAAGGCTTAAATGTAGTCTAACATTTTACTGCCCAGACCTATAAAATACACATAAAATAGTACAGTAACAAGTAAAATATTGGGCCTGTACTCTAGCATTTTGGATTGTATATTATTCTGCTGTATTCACTTGGTTATTAAATCTATAAATAGTAAAATAAAGAATAGTCATTAAAAGCATTGATTACTAATATTAAATGAAATTAAAAATATGATTTAAACTCCTTTGAGAAAAGTCAGAAGACCAGAAATTTTTTTTGCATGTAGACAAGACTGCACTTACAACACAGAATTTACCATTTATGAAATGCATAATCACAGATACAAAATGTCCACATACAAATGTTGGCTCTGCTGTAACAAAAAATAGTCTTTCAAATACCAGTAGAAATTTCAGTACCTGTAATATAGATGGAAAGAAATATGCTATTGCTTCTACAAGCAACAGTGATCGCTAAAGTTCTTTGTTTTTGCATTTCTAATCACATGTACTTTCTCACGGAGAGGACATTGTAAAAGAAGAAACATGACGTACTCTGACGTGAAATATAACAACACAAACTGCACATTTTAGACTGAGTACAAAATGAAATCTTGGATCTCCATCACATTCAAATAGCCTAAGACTACACTGTTACCCTTTATATTGAACAAGCAAAAAATTGTCCTGATTAAGATCCAAGATCTTATTTCTTTGTGAAATGGAATTTTAAAAAATTTGTATTTATTTCATACTACTTTGTTTATGTAATGTAAAAGAAAGAACAGGGGAAAAAAACAAAGTAGAACTCTTGGGTTAGATGAAGAACTATTTAGTAGGACAGAAAAAAAAGATTTGAAATAATAACAGTAATCATAATATTACATATATTTCCAAAATATGTGATGCACAGTGCAATTGCTCACCACCCACCGACGGATGCTCAATCAGTCCCCGAGCAGCAGCTGCCCTCCCAGCCAACTCCCCACAGTTTTTAAAGTTTTTTTGCATAATGTCATGTCATGGAATATCCTTCTGGACAGGTTAGGTCAGCTGTCCTGGTTGTCCCCTTATGCCCTTTCAGCTCACCTTGCTGGCAGGACAGTACAGGAAGTTAAAATGTCCTTGGCTCTGTACAGCACTACTCAGCAACAACTAAAACATTGGTGTGCTATCAATATTGTTTTTTTTCCCAAAGGCAAAACAGCATTATATCAGACATCACGAACAAAAAAAATCAACTCTGTCCCAGTTGAAACCAGGACAGGAATATATATAATGATGAGTGAATTGAGAGTAATACTTTTATTTCGAGATAGATGGAGAGGTTTAACCAAACCTCATAATTAAGTAGCTAATTACAATGATCTTATCATCTTCTCCCTTAGGCAGTTCAAGCAGTTCCTCTCATCTGAACTTTTGTTTTCAAATTTGCCGTAATCTTAAGTTGTTTTTTGCTGTTGTACTTGTTGTTTTTATGCTGTGTGAAGTACAAAATTGTTCTTCAAATTGTGCTTTAAGATTCATAAACACTATTAGATTCATAATATGACAGTCTTAAATTCCTCTGCTCTCCTCTTTCTGTTGTTTCAAATTTAAAACATTATCAGGCCAAACGTGTTAAAATAGGGGAAGTACACAGTACTTCAAATATCAAGATATATTGAAATTTCTTAACACATTCTAAGGGACTTAAGTTGGAAAGGTACAGAGTTTATGTACTTAGAGCCCGCAGAAAAACTGAACTAAGTTCTACAATGCAAACCTTGACACGGTGCAGCACCAGACATCTTTTGAATCTAGGCATCCTCATTTTTAAGTTCTTTCTGAGTACTGTGTTGCAAACATTGACTAAACAAATGACAATGAGAAACAAACAAGGATCAAATCAAATGCTGGAAAAATTTGATTAAGGAGAGGAAGGAAATCTATAGAGGCTTCTGTAATAGATCCCAGAATCTCTAGTCCACAGACAGTAGTTTTCTAATTAAGGCATACTTTCTGCTGAGGATAAGGGACTGGAACAAAAGGTGAAGTTGGGCTAGCAATATAACACATTTATTTAATAAATACTTTATCAATTTATTTATATTGATCAATATAAATTTCCATGGCAACTTCATGAACAAGTAGAAACAAGATTTTCAGTATTCAAATAGAAGGCTGAGGAACAGAGACTAAACATCAGAAATGTTTTTGTTTTGCTGAGACAAATTAGTTTTTATTCTCCTGTTACCACCTTCCTTAGACCTTGGCAGCGAAATATAGTGCTTCAGATGTGATGCATCAGCAAAGAACAGAACGTGGACATGCTGACTGAATGCAGAATTGCTCATCAGAACATCAATCGGAAACAATTTAATTTAAAAAAGTAAAAGAAGGTATAAATTAATTCTCCAAACCAGAAAAGCTTTTAAAAGCAGTAATCCAGAGCTAAATTGTGGAGGACTATTTGTTTATGGTTCTTATAGTACAGCCCTCTATAATGTCTATATTTAGAAAGACTTTCAAAGGCAGAGGAAAAATCCATTAATAAAAATAAAACATGACATGACACATACACAGTAGTCTCAAGAAAGGTTAGAGGAGTGGTTATTTTTCTCATTTACCACAGACTGTGCTTATCCTATCATGTTGTTAAGATGAGTATACCATATCAACTATTGTGTAACTACTTATCAAAAGATATGTGAAGGTGTTTTGTGGTTGTGTATGAGCTGAGAAAACGCTTTCCTGTTACTGCTGCCAGAAGCCTTTGAGGTGGATTTTTTTTTGATTGGTTAGTTGATTGACTTTTTGTTGTGTGGAGGTTTCTGTTTTGTTTTGTTTTGTTCTCTATTTCCCCCTCTTTTGTTCTTCTTTTATTTATTTTTTTTTTCTCGTGCAAATACAATGCTTTTATCTGTTTCACAGATTAAAATCAAGTGTTTCACAGTAATTCAGATAAAATTTGATGTGTAGGGATTTATATTCCTCAGTGCATGATTTCTTGCAGATACAGTTTCAGAAAGACTCATTAAGGAAAAGTTTCCCATTACTCATAAGTATGATGTCCTTCTGAAAGTCTACCCTCATTCAGCCTACTGAAGCATGACTGTATCCCTTCAGTTGCAGAAGCACTTTTTCTCCTAGATATTCCAGCAGTAGTATAGAGATAATTATTTGTGTTTTTGTCATTGCGACAGTGAAATTAGTTTCCATAAATATACAAAATGCAGAAACATAGAGAGATTTAAATCAGATTTACAGAAACTCCATACTTCATACAATTAACATCTCATGATGTGGAAAATAAAATGAAAACCTCCATGTTATTCATCTGTTTCTCACCTTTCTAATGTTTTAGATTTTTTTTTCTGTGAGTATATGTATTTATAGATGTAAATACCTATATATCTAATTTATGAACGGTGCACGACTGCCATCTGCAGGCTAAAATGAAAAAGTACTTAAAGGCTAGAAATTGGAAAATTTGTAACACCATTGTTTTTTTAAAGAAAAGCAAATATTCTGACTTTTTTTCCCTAATGTTTTTCTAATGTGTTTCTAATCTATCCCGAAATCTGAAAGAAAAGATTTTGCAGTTGACACTTACACTGGAATTTCTGTATCAACTCTACACAACAGGACTTAAATTTCTCTCACAAGTTCATTGCATGCATTCCCATTTACAAAAATTATTTTTCACGAAATATATGGAAATCTTATTTCTATTAAACAGGAGAAATTCACTGGTTACAACATTATCTTAAATAAAGCTATTTAATTTAGCTATTGTCCTGGTTTGACCTAGCAGACAGCTAAGTCCCACACAGTTGTTCGCTCACCCTCCCCCCTCCCAAGTGGGATGGGGGAGAGAATTAAGGGATAAATATGGTAGAACTTCTGGGCTGAGATAAAAGCTATTTACTAAGACAGCAGAGAGAATAAAAGAAATACCAGTACATATATATATATAAGAAACAAGAAATAATACANGTACAGGTTTCCAGACCGTGTATGCTTATATATTGTAATATATATTATATATTATATATAAGATATATATTATATCTTAATATGTACTTTTACTTAGAAAATAAGCATTTATGTACATTATCTGTACTTGTTAAATGTATTTTATAAAATACATTTTGTCTAATTTTGGCCAATACAAATCCAAATAATCATTGCTGCTTTCCATTTAAAGCAAAACAACACAAAACAACAAGAAATACTGCCAACAGAAGCACACATAAGAAAAGAAGTTTGCATGAACATGTAAAACATAAACGAAGTAAACTTCGGCCACTTTAATTAATCTTTGAGCAGATTCACTAGCATTTCTGCTGAAATTAATAAGGGCTTTGCATAAGAAGTGTAGCTAGATAGCACATAGTTGTCTGCTACAAACATCTAACAGAAATGGTTATATTGCACTAAAAATATTAAGCTGTGTAATAAATTAATAACGAGATTGCTTTGTGTTGGTCATTTTTGATTAATAGAACAAGAAAAATGCTGTAATAGATATACTTATATCTAAAAACATATATATATTATATACTACACTATAGTATAGTATAGGTTACACTATTGTATATATTGCACAACAGAGGTTGCGCCGAAAGTAATGCTTTATAATTATTTCCATAGAAACTCCAACAGATAAAAAGAACACAATAACACTATTTGATAGAGCAAATTCTCAGCTACAATTTTGCCAGTGATGAACAACAGCCTGCATGTTGTGCTCGGAAAAATCTGCACAAGCAGAGGTGACGCACTGTTTCACAGCTGCTATGACAGTGTTGTTGCTAGAAAAATGTTGCTCACTCTAAAGGACCAACACTTTTCTTTCTGCAGTATTCTTGATATTTGTCTCAAACACCTGCAAAACAAGGCTGCTGTCCTGACAACAAATTGAAGGTTGACAATGCGAAGCATGGAATTCAGTGGAAAAAGGATAGCCCTTCTTTGGCAAAAAACAGGCCTATCTTTCCATGGAAAAGCTTTGCTACCAAATTATTTTTAACAATCTTGTTATTGTGAACTCACCTGCTTTTGACCTTGGAATGGTGCAACTGCATAGATGTGGTGGGGGATCAAATCAAAGGCCTTGCAGAAATCCAGGTAGATGACATCCGTTGCCTTCCCTTTGTCCACTGATGCCATCACTCCATCATAGAAGGCCACCAGACTGGTCAGGCATGATCTGCCCTTGGTGAAGCCATTCTGGCTGTCTCAGACCACCTTCTTGTCCCTCATGTGCCTTAACATGTCATCTAGGAGGATCTGTTCCATGATCTTCCCACACACACACACAGAAAGGTGAGGCTCACTGACCTATAGTTCCCTGGATCTTCCTTCATCCCTTTCTTATAAATGAGAGTGATGTTTCCCTTTTTCCAGTTATCGGGGATATCGCCTGAGAGCTACAATTATTCAAATATGACGGAGAGCCGCTTGACAACCACATCAGCCAGCACCCTCAGGACCCTGGGAAGCATGCTGTTCAGCTCCATAGACTTATACATGTTCAGTCTCATGGGACGATCTCAAACTTGCTCTGTCCTTTCATTGTGTGTGGGGTTTACTTCCCCAGCTCCCACCTAGAGGGTCAGGGACTGCGAGGTTCAGAGATGTGAGAAATATGAGAATCCTAGCTGACAGTGAAGAGTGAGGCAAAGAGCTCATTAAATACCTCAGCCTTGTCCATTTCTGTTGTAGCCAGTTCTCCTTTCTCATTTATCAAAGGAGGTTTGCTCTCTTTGGCCTGTCTCTTCTGGTCAATGTACCTATAGAATCCCTTCCTGTTGTTTTTAACATCCCTCACCAAGTTCAGTTCCATCTGTGCCTTGGCTTTCCTAATCCCATCTCTGCAAGTCCAGACAGCATCGCTGTATTCTTTCCCAGTGATACTCCCTTGTTTCCACAGCCTGTACCTGCTCTTCTTTTCCCAGCAGGTTCTTGCCAAACCACGCTGGTTTTCTGCTTCTTCTGTGTGCTTTCTTATTCTGAGGGATGGAGAGCTCTTATGTTCTTACAAAGGTATCTTTAAAATGTAGCCAGCTTTCCTCCATTCCTTTGTCTCTAGGAACAGCTTCCCAGGAGATTCCATCCAACAATTTCTTAAACACTCTGAAGTTTGCTCTCCTGAAGTTCAGGGACCTGACCCCACTCTTTGCTAGGCCTATGTTCCTTGGGATCACAAACTCAACCAGAACATGGTTGCTGCAGCCCAGGCTGCCTTCGATCTTAATGTCTTTAATGATCTCCTCTGCATTGGTGAACACCAGGTCCAGCAATGCTTCACCTCTGGTTGGTCTGTCCAATATCTGAACGAAAAAGTTATCATTGATGGACTCCAGGAGTCTCCTGGATCTCTTGCAGCTCACCGTGTAGTTTTCCCAGCAGATATATGGGTGATTGAAATTCCTCATCAGAATGAGAGCTTGTGAGTGTGATACCTCTTGCAGTTGAAACAAGAAAGCCTCATCAACAGACTCCCCTTGATCAAGTGGCCTGTAGTAGATGCCAACCAGCAGCTGTCCTTTATTGGTCCCATCTTAATTCTAACCCACAGGTCTCAGCCTGTTCCTGACTGTTTCTCAGAGGGAGCTCCTTGCAGTCTACCCACTTTTTAACATAGAGTGCAACTCCTCCACCCTTTCTACTTTGCCTATCACTTCTAAAAAATTGATATCCCTCAATGATGGCATTCTTGTTATGCAAATCATCCCACCACATTTCTGTGATACCAACAAAATAGTGGTTTTCCAAGTGCATCACAGTTTCCAGCTCTTCCTGTTTATTTCCCACACTGTGTGCATTGGTATAAAGGTACTTCAGCTGGGCTTTCTGATGCATCATCTCTGGGACAAATCTGAAGTTTTTCCCCACTGCTTCCTAGAGTGACAGCATTCCCTGGCTCTTCTCTGTCACTGAACAGTATACCCCCTTCCCCCAGCAGCTCTAGTTTAAAGCCCTGGTGAGGAACCCAGCAGCTTGCCTCCTAATAAATTTTTGCCCCTCCTGGTCAGTTGCATCCCATCCCACGTTAACATTTCTGATTTCTCAGGTAGGTGTGAAGGTACATCTTAGGTCAAAGAATCCAAAGCCTTCAGTGTGACACCACCCATGCAGTCAGTCATTCAATCAGTCTGTTCTCCTCCTCCTGCCCAGACCCCAGTCTCCAGCTGTGAGGACTGAGAAGAACACTATTCCCAATCCCTTCAACATCTTCCAAAGGGACATGAAGTCTTTTCTGATATTTTTTATTTTCCTGTTCACAGACTCATGCAACCCAGCTTGAAAGACTGTTGTGGTTTGAGCCGGCAGCTAAAACCACAGTCACCGCCCATCCCTCCTAGCTAGGATGGGGGAGAGAATCGAGAAATAAGGTAGAACTCGTGGGTTGAGATAAAACTATTTACTAACAGAAAAGGAAAATAGAATAAAATAATAGTAANAGAGGATAGTAGTCCTCTATCTTTATCATACCAGATATCCTCTTCTTTATGTCCTGAATGTGGGCTCCTGGCAGGCAGCAAACCTGTCTAGAGAGGTTATCAGGGTGGCAGATGGGCACCTCAGTGCCCCTCAGTACAGTCTCCAATTACTAAGGCCCTTTGGTTTTTTTTGACTGCACCAGTCATGACTTGGGTCCTTGATTGGAACTTCTCAATGTCATCACCTGCGGGATTACAACAAGCAGAGTCAGTAAACTTCATGAATGAAGATTGGCCTTGGGATCAAGATACCATTGTACCTTGTGGAGGAAGCCCTGGGAGCTGTAAACAGAGCATAAGGAATGTGGGACAAGAGCTCCGGGTGTGGACTGTTGTCTGTTTATCCTGTGATCTTCAAGATAAGGATGTCTCTGCCTTTCAAGATAAAGAAGATACTGAAGCAGCTACTCAAGTCTTGTTGTTGTTAGATAAATTGTTAGCCAATGATTTATGAGTAGAAAAAAACTGTAGAGTTATCGGTTTTGCATGTTGTTGCATCAACCAGAAAGGCCTATAAAAAGGGCAGGCTAGTTTTTCAATAAAGGAGAATTCATAGAAGTAATCTTCAATCACAACTCAGAGGCTGTGCCTTAATACACCACAATCACCCTTTTCCTGTTCCAAGCCACTACACATACCTTTTTCTCTCTCTCACACCAGAACTTGAAATCTACCAGCTAGCGGCACCTCAGAAGGAAGGGGGAGGCTTCTTCTTTTGCCCTGAGCAGAGACAAGGGTCCAGGCTCCCTCATCCTGCACATGCTTACCCTCAGTCCTGTCAGAAGCCCCCTTTATCTTATTCCCCTGGCTTGGCCCCAAGATAGGGCTCTCTATCTGCCTGTGCCACCACATCAATCTCCCTCTCAGACTGGTGAATACATTTCAGCCTGGTGACTTCCTCTCGCAGCCTGGTCAGCTGCTCAAAAAGATCATGAAGCTGGCACATCTGCACCCACAACACCTTTCACCTACCTCAGTTTCTAGGGTGACCTCCAGGTTCAGGAGCTCCTCACAGCCAGAGGTCTGGGCAGCCCTTTCACTCTTCATCTGGGTGCACACATCAGCACAGAAAGGTTGCAGGCCCCTCATCTGCATTTCTGCCTCAGCCTGTCTGCCACACTAAGTGGTCATCATATCAGTGTTAATGGAGCACTACTCCCTTGCAACCCAGGATGAGAAGAGCAGCGTGTCCTGCTCACCTGCCTGTGCAAACTGCCCCTCTGATGAGCCATGCCCTGTTTGTCCATCCTGTTAATCATGCTGCACATCCTAGTGGTCGCCTTTACCCTCGCAGGTGCGAGCCCACTCCTGCTGGACCCTGCCTCAGAGCACTGCGGCCACGACAAGAACTAATGGAACCCAGCAGCTGCTCTCTGACAGGGGCTTCTCCTCACCTGCTCAGGTGATTCCTCACTTCAGCACAGAATGTGTCTGCCTTGGAGCTGACTGCTTTGGACTAGCACTCACACCCCACCCCCATTCCTCCTCTGGCACAGGCAGGTCAGCACTGGCATTGGGACAGACTAGTCTGTTCTCTGTTCATCTCTCTCATTCACTCTCTGTTTCTCTCTCCATTTTCTCTTTTGCTTTCTTTTTCCTCTTACAAAGTTTTTAAGTAATTGCAAGGCTTATTTAAGTTTCTTATACACTGCATATTTTAGTCTCATAATTTAAGACAGATTTAGTTGTTAAAATGTCATTTTACAAAGTCGTATAGTTTAGCCACACGGCTAAGATAAATTCAATCACTAAGAGTACCAATATTTCACTTTTGGAATAATTGTAGTATATAGATTCTCATCAAAATTGATGATTGTGTGTGGTTCTTTGTGTATCATTTTACTTCAATCTAACCTTTGGGACATTTGCAAATCTGGTCACCCTTTCCCCCCCTTTACAGGTGGGGTGTGACACCCATGCAGTTCATCTTTCATCATCCTGAGAAGATAGAAATCAGAAGGCATCAAATCATGACTATATGGTGGGTGTGGTAGGACAGTCCAGCCAAGATTGGCAATGTGCTCCATGGTCTTCAAACTGATATGGGGCCTGGCATTATCATGTTGCAAGAGAAAGTTTGTCTTGTTCTCTAGCCTGACTCTGGAAGTTCAAACCTTCAGATTAGTCAGTGTAACAATGTAGGGGTCAGAGTTGATGGGTTTCAGGAAATCCAAAAGGATCACCTCTTTCCTATCCCAAAAGAGTGCATATTACTTTACCCACTGAGGGCTGCATCTTGAACTGTTTCTTCAATGGGGAATTCACACGTTGCTACTCCATCGACTGTAGTTTTGACTCTGGCTCGTGGTGATGACATCACATTTCACCACCGGTAATGATGCGATCCAGGAAACTGTCACTTTCAGTCTTGTATTGGTTCAATAGGTCCTGACATACTTGCATATGGTGTTCTTTCTGTTTCTGAGCGATCATTTGTGGGACCCACTTGGCGCAAACTTTGTGATATTCCGATGTTGCCACCATTGTTTCCAATGCATATTGAAGCTAATATTCATCTCTGTAGATGGTTCCCTGGTTATAACCCACTCATTCACATGGATAACCTGATCAGGATACTTCTTATTTCATGGTGTGACAGCTGTGCATGGCCATTCAGAATGTGGTTTGCCTTTCATGTCACTGTCCCCATAAATGTTCAGCAAACATCAATGAATGTCAATGAGTGCAAATTTTTCCACATGGAGGAATTCAATTACGTGCCTTTTCATCATATCCACTTCCATGACATCATTCTGTCAGACTGCCCTTCTGCTGCCATCTGTTGCACAGCAACAAAATGTAACAGAATATCGGTGAGAAGGTTCAACTTCTGCTGCCATATCACCCACATCCACCTCTGACATCGTGGGTCAACATAATAAAATAGGAGGCACTACTTTTGGAGTAGCCTTTGTAATAGGCAGTATGTTGTTTTGCATTGTATTTTCAAATGTGTACAATTAAACAAAAAGGAAGAAATCAATGACGGTAGAAAAGTACTGAAAGACGTTCACCAAAGAGGCTTCAAGGGTCTTCAGATGTGAGTGGCGACCTGATCTAACTTCAGAGGTGGCCCTAGTTTGAGGGTGGGGTCATGTTGAATTTCCAGAAGTTCTTACCATTCTAAGTATTTCTAAGATATTAGGACTGCTGTGAAGACTTTCCTATCAGAATTTGACAATAAATGTATGTTGATTTCACTGGGGTTTGGATCAAGATGGCACAGAGCAGATGTTAATGGCATAGTTTGAACCTCGCACCTGTGAGTGTCAAGAATTAAGGCAAAGCACAAACTCAGTGCTAAACACAAATCTATTTCTGCCTTGTGGACTTAATTAGCAATTGATTTAAACTAGCTGTAAGCACATATTTGCTGCTAATGATTCTGAACAGTGTTCTTTAGGGATCAAGTATGAAAATATAAGTTAAAAAGAAAAAAACAACAAACTCAAAACAATGAAAAGAGCTAGCTCCATTGTTTTAAACTCTTCTCAGCTCATATTTTGAAACTTTTAATGATAATACATTAGCCACACTAGAAAACAAGTAAACAAAAATAGGACCTAATGTTATCTAAGTTCACTAAATGGCTTTTGACATCGATTTATAGTGCAATTTATCATAAGATACAGATAAGAAACAAGAGTGGGTAAACTGACAGGTTTAACTGATTACACCAAGTAAAAATAAAAGAAATGTATGTGCTGCTGAGGCATGCTGAAGTAGCAATGTGCTTGTCTTCAAAATGGAATTACAAGAAGAAAGTAGTTATAGCAGGGCTAGCATTAAAAAAACTTTGTTTTATTATATATAAAGTACAGGGTAAAATAAAAAGAGACAGGGAGAAGACAAAAAAAAATAAAAATATATGATGCAATGTTTTCAGATTTGTTTTTTGAGTAACTTTCAGAAAAGACCAGAAAAGAGAAGCCACTGTTTAATAATAAAAGTAGAAAAATATTTGAAGAATCTTTTACGTTTTGTTTAAATTCTACTTTATAGAAGAGAATGTGAGTCTCTTTTACTGTACAGTAAGTTTCTTCAAGAAAAAGATCAGTGCTTTTGCAAGTTTTGATCAATATGTTCTGCGAAGTCCCGTGCATACAGAGGTGGAAGGCATAATGGAAGGTAATTCTGTTCATGTAACTTAACACGCAACAAAAAAAGTTTCAACAACTCACAGGGAAAAGTAGAGGTTACCTGCCTCTGAAGCATTTCTTACCTTCTGTAAATCCATAACTGTTTTTTAAGACACTGTAGCATCTTCCTAGGTTTCTAGCCAAACATTTTTACAAGAGGAGTATAAAAAACATACAGCCCACCCAAATAACATCACTGTAACCAATTTAATAATATCAGAAAAAAGTGTGATTGAAGTTGCTTTTTGTTTAGAATAAGTATTTAGCGTAAGATTTGCAGAATAAACCAGTTATTGAAAATTTATTTTTCCCACAAAGACATGAATTTCAATTACAGAAAGATTTTCACAAAAGAAAGTTAAGAAGATCCTTTCCTTTTTGTAAGGGAAAGCTTATAGTTCAGGCTGTGTGTAAACAAACAATAACAAGTATGAATGAAGTAGTTGCACATGCTGGATTTCCAGTCTCCAGACAAAATCTGCTAAAATTAGGTAAATGCCAAATAATCTGAGGACAATTCACTAAAAGTATCCCGTGGCATTAACTGGAATTATCTGAAGTAGTATTAAGTATGTTCCAAGTGCCTCAATTCTTTTTAAATAAATACGTACATAAAAACAGAATTTGGCACTTGATTCTATCTCTCAAAATTTGGCATTTAATCTGTGCATACACAGCACTGTTAGAACAAATGCATTCAAAATATTATTCTTTTTTCCTTTACATATAGTTATTACTTTTAGGAAGAAAACTGATATACCTTTAATTATTCATTTAATGAATTATTAAGGACAGAAATAACTGTATGGCATCTGACTGCATTTGACTGTCAGAAGACACAGTCAAATTTACCTAATTTCCATTTCTATGCTAGATGATCTCCTTGGCAGTCTTTAAGTTCTATATGGTAGTAGAAAAGCTGACAACTTGAAATGTTCTTGGATCAAGCAAGAGTACCATAAATAGATGCTGCAGATAGATTCTCATGTCATTTTGGTTTTATCCCTCTCAGGTTGGCACTGATAAAGTCAATAAACTAGTTGTAGAATCACAAATAATGGCTGCATTTTGAGAGTGTCTTTGGAGACAAACTAGTTCACCTGCTGTACTCAAAGCAGAGTCAGCTAAACTAGGTTTCTGAGGATCATATCCAGTCAGGTTTACAATAAGACTGAGAGGTTTACAATCGTTTACACGGACTGAGATTCCTGTTTGACGTTTCTCGTCATGATTAAATGGAATTTTCTGTTTTTCAGATTGGATGCATTGTCTGTTGCTCTATCCTTGGGCACTGCTGTAAAGAATCTGGCTCTGTCTTCCTTTATTACCTCACATCAGGTAGATACTATCCATACAGACTGATAATATTCTCCCCTGGGCCTTCTCCAGGGTAAACAGTCACAGCTCTCGGTTTCTACTTGTAGAAGAAAGTCTATTTGTCTTGATGGTCCATCGCAGAACTTGCTCCAGGACATCCATATTTTCTACATAGTAGCCTCAACTGTGAAGAAAATTAACTTTTATCTCACTTCCTTATGTCCTCCTCATGATAACACAAGTAAGATCACAGTTTGACATGTGGTGTGTACCCAATGTATCTTCTTTCTACAGTGGTGCACTTCCTTGGGTGATTACAACATCTTCCTTGAAGGGATACTTTTCCTTCATGCTTGGGGAACCCAGAACTAGATTCGACACTCCAAGTGTGTCTCACCAGAGCACAGTAGAGGGGAAGAATCACCTCCCTTCACCTGCTGGTGAACACTCCTAATGCAGTCCAAAAGGCTGCTGAAGCTTTTTGTTACAAGGCTTTATATTCCACAAAATCCATGTTCATTTGCAAAGCCAATAAATGTGTGGCAATGCAAACCATTTATTTTTTTTACTTATTTAAATCTTAAGTTCTCAAGTGAACTCCATTTAGGACTATTGTGCCCTACTGTCTGCCTCTTTGCTGCCAGAAGTGCACAGACAGTGATATATGTTGAATTTGGAGCCCAGCAATCTTTGCATATGAGGATACGTTTCTGCGTAACTGAGTTATTTTAAATTTTAAATGTAGAAGTGAAAAATGAACTTTTTATCATTATTATAGTTCAACTATTCTGAAAAACAGCACAGAGGTCTACAAACTTCTAAAATATTCTGACTTCTTTTCAGTCAAATCTGTTTGTTTTGAGTACAGTTCACCATGTTGGAAGACCTTTCAAAAGTATTTCCATAGTACTTCAGTGTCACCTAATTAATTTATTGAGATTGACTTTTTTGCATATAGATATATTTCATACTTTGAGAGAAATACTTGTGTAACATATTTAGTAGAAATTTGATTTACAGTAGAAATATTCTTTTTAAATACCTGGAATGTTTGAGTAAGTTTTGTATCTGTTTAAATGAATTACACAGCACATACAGATGTAAAGTAATAAATGAAGGAACTCTAGTTCAATCTAAATAATCTCCATGTCTATGTAGATGTGGTTTCTTCCACAAAGCAAGAGTGAGTAAGTTGTGTATCTTGTTCCACTACTGCTAATCTCTTTCTGCTACTTTATAAACTGCAGTGGAACTAATCTGTAGAATACTTACTGCAGCAAAAGAGAAAAAACAACATCTGCTATGGAAATATCCATCACCAGCTCCATATTCTCAAAGCCTTCTTCAAGCCAGTAATAAGGAGATATAAATGACTTGGCTCTGTCAATTTCTGGTTGTGCAGTCAGTGTGAAATACAGAGATTATAAAATGCTCCTCTGTCACATATTTTGTCACAAATTGGAATATCTAGTGAAATATGGAGTTTTATTCTTAGTTCTTAAAGATAATAATAGTAATTATAAAACTAATATTGTTCTTTCCTATAATTGCCTCTATTCATCATATGGCATGAGAAATTCAGGAACCTATTTGTTTCAGTGCAGGCTTCTGGATAAAATTATTGTATTAGCTCTGAGTATTTCCTGCTTAAAGCATTATTCAAGCAAATTGTATGATAATGACTCCATACACATTTTTCCTCTTGCTTTACTCATAATCAAGTCAAAAGCCTATGGATGACAGAGATTGATGCAACAAAGGGAGCCTTGTGGTTGATGGGATGCATTAGTGGACTTGCTGCACACCAGCACAAGTGAACTTATTGGCGGTTGGAGATTTCCCGGGCTGTAGTGATCATGCAGTGGTGGTGTTCACACTCCTGAGGGATATCAGGCAGTCAAAGAGTAAAATTAGGATGCTAAGTTTTAGGAAAGCTAACTTTCAGCTCTTCAGGGAGTTAGTCAACAAAACTCTCTGGGAAACCATCCTCATGGACAAGGGTGTGCAGCAGAGCTGGCAGATCTTTAAGGAAGTTTTCCTAAGGGCACAAGAGCACTCCATCCCCAGGTGTAGAAAATCAAGAGAAGGCAAGATACTGACGTAGCTGAACTGAGACCTGCTGGTCAAACTGGAGAGCAAGAAGAGAATGCACAGAAAGTGGAAACAGGGACAGGTACTATGAGAAGAGTATAAAGAAGCTGCTAGGATGTGTAGGGATGGAGTCAGGAAAGCCAAGGCCCAGACTGAACTAAATTTGGCAAGGAGTGCCAAGAAGAACAAGAAAGGCTACTACAGGTGCAACAACCAGAAAAGTCCAAGAGGGTGCTCCCCCCCTAGAGAGTAATACAGACAGGCTAGTAACAACAGACAAGGAGAAGACTGAGGTACTCACCAACTTTTTTTCCTCAATGTTCTCTGACAACTGCTCTTCACACAGCCTTTGAATAAATGATTCAGAAGGATGGGACTGGTGAAGCAATGTCCCGCCCACTGTGAGTGAAGATCAGGCTCATGACCACCTGAGGAACATGAATATCCACAAGTCTATGGGTCCTGATGAGTTGCATCCATAGATATTCTTTCTCTGGAGATTATCTCTGCAGTGTATTCTGAAAACATAAGAAAGGGGAAAACTGCATGGCTCTACATATTTGACATGGCAAACCTTGAATGTCTTGGGGTTTAATTTTCAAAGCAATCACTTTTATCCTGATCCTTTGTTGTCACTTTTTAAACTAGAGAAGTCATATAAGGTCTGCGTTCCTCAGGATATGTGGCAGATGTGTATTTCCCTTGCCTTCAAGACACATTCTTCATTGTTACAGTCTCAGCAGGAATTTGTTAAACTTCAAACCTGCTGCAAACCCTAATATTTACATGGATCTGAGCATCAAGGAACACATGAGAACTATATTGAGTGGATGGGTCAGAAATTTGGGACTGGGGGAGCAATGTCCCTCCCAATGTAAGTGAAGATCAGGTTTGTGACGACCTAAGGAACCTGAACATAAATAATTCTATGAGTCATGATAGGATACATCCCAGAGTCCCTAGGGAATTGGCTGATGTAGTTGCCAAGACACCCTCAATGACATTTGAAAAGTCATAGCAGTCAGGTGAAGTCCCTGGTGACGGCAGAAGAGGCAATATCACACCTATTTCAAGAAGTGTAGGAAGTATGACCGGGGCTACTACTGACCTGTCAGCCTTGTCTCTGTGGCAGGGAAGATCATGGAACAGGTTCCCCTGGAAGCTATGCTAANGTATTTCCCTTGCCTTCAAGACACATTCTTCATTGTTACAGTCTCAGCAGGAATTTGTTAAACTTCAAACCTGCTGCAAACCCTAATATTTACATGGATCTGAGCATCAAGGAACACATGAGAACTATATTGAGTGGATGGGTCAGAAATTTGGGACTGGGGGAGCAATGTCCCTCCCAATGTAAGTGAAGATCAGGTTTGTGACGACCTAAGGAACCTGAACATAAATAATTCTATGAGTCATGATAGGATACATCCCAGAGTCCCTAGGGAATTGGCTGATGTAGTTGCCAAGACACCCTCAATGACATTTGAAAAGTCATAGCAGTCAGGTGAAGTCCCTGGTGACGGCAGAAGAGGCAATATCACACCTATTTCAAGAAGTGTAGGAAGTATGACCGGGGCTACTACTGACCTGTCAGCCTTGTCTCTGTGGCAGGGAAGATCATGGAACAGGTTCCCCTGGAAGCTATGCTAACGCATGTGGAAGAGAGGGAGGGGATATGGGACTACCAACACAGCCTCACCCAGAGCAAGTCCTGACTGACCAACCTAGTGGCTTTCTATGGTGGTGTTACTGCATCACTGGACAAGGGAAGAGTCACTGATGTCATCTATCTGGATTTCAGTAAGGCCTTTGACATGGTCTCCCATGACACCCTTCTCTCCAAACTGGAAAGATATGGATTTGATGGGTGGACTGTCACTTGGTTGTGACTTCTCACACAGAAAAAAATTCTGGAGTACTGTATCCAGTTCTGGGCTCCCCAGTGAAAAAAAGGCAGGGACCTCCTGGAAAGAGTCCAGCAGAGGGCCACAAAGATGATAAAGGGCATGGAGCATCTCCCTTATGAGGAGAGGCTCGTTACTCTGGGTCTGTTCAGCCTTGAGAAAAGAAGGCTGAGAGGGGATCTTATCAATGTCTACAAATGTCTAAAGTGTGGGAGGCAAATGGACATGGGCAATCTCTTTTCAGTAGTCTGTGGTGACAGGACAAGGGGAAATGGCCTTAAACTGGAGCATAGGAAGTTCCGCACTAACATGAGAAAGAACTTCTTCATGGTGAGGGTGACAGAGCACTGGAACAGGCTGCCCAGGGAGGTTGTGGAGTCTCCTTTTCTGGAGATATTCAAGACCCGCCTGGACGCCTACCTGTGCAACCTGTTGTAGGGAACCTGCTTTGGCAGGGGGGTTGGACTCAATGATCTCTGGAGGTCCCTTCCAACCCCTACAATTCTGTGATTCTGTGAACTGTTCAATGGATGAGAAACTGGCTGCAGGATCGAGCCCAGAGAGTGGTGGTCAATGACTCAATGTCTTGATGGAGATTGGTGACAAGTGATGTTCCTCAGGGGTCAGTACTGTGTCCTATGCTCTTCAATATCTTCATCAATTACATCAACAGTGAGATCAAGCGCATCCTCAGCAAGTATTCTGGTGATACCAAGTTGTTTGGTGTACTTGACACACCTGAGGGACAGGATGCTGTCCAGAGGAACCTAGACAAGCTTGAGCATTGGGCCCAGTAGATCCTCATGAGCTTCAACAAATCCAAATGCAAGGACTAGGTGACCTTTAAAAGTCCCTTCCAACTCTAAGGATTCTATGATTCTATGCTTCTATGAGATGGATAAGGATGCTCATAAAGGTAAGGGAGGAATGTAATAAATGACTGACTGTTGCAAAGAGACAGGAGGATGGTCTTCATTTTAGACAAATAGTTTTATCATTTGCGGAGATCAACTGGCTAAATCACTCGAGTGTATAAAATAGTTGTGTAAATGGATATAACTGTTAACATAAACCCTGGGATTAATCAAAAGTATGTAAATGTTTACCTAAACTAGCCAGACTAGCATGAGGAAAGTATATACATGTCTTGGTCCAATACAGCAGACTAGAGCTGAACAAGTAACAGAAAGATCTTTGAAGAGAATGACAGGCTTGAGCTGACTTCAACATCTATATTTATTCTTGATGTCTGGGGAAAACCAGTGTTGTGACAGCGAGCATAGAGACAAGTAATGGGAATCATGGTTGTATTGTGATCATGGTAATGGTAATTTCTATCTTGTGCTTATATTGTGATTGTAGTGTGTTGCCTGTGTAACAACTAGCATCTTCAAAAAGGGGAATGTGGTATTAAACACTGAACTCTTTATGTGGATTATCTAAAAGAATCTAGTCAAAGAACATTGGAATCTGACACGGATCAGGTCTGCTTAATACATAAATACATAATGCATAAATGTAAAAGACAGCGAAAATAATAGATTGAAGGACTTGTTTTTTGGAAAAGCTATTTTTTTTATTTTTTTAAAGCTATTAAAAGGCTAAGCATATGGACTAATGTTCAGTTGATGCTTTCATATAAAAATGGATATATTTTCCCAAAACAATCAAAGGAAGGGCATTTTTTTGCAAAGGTGAAACATGCATATATGTTTTATATAAAAGGATTTTTTTTATATTAATTAGCAAGTATTGTGTTTCATTTATGATTAATGAAATTAAAGTCTATTGGTCTATATCTAGAAATATAATACATTCCAGAATTAAGAATAGTCCTGTGGAATAATATTGTAATCCAATTACTTTGTTTCTGATTGCAGTGAGTTTGCAGTGCCAAGTCATAACATTTCAATTTTAGCATTATTACCTTTACTACACTCTGGGGTGAGAAAAGAAAAGAGAAAACAAATAACTCAAGAAGGTAAGTTTCCTCCAGTCTGGTCCTGAGGGTTTATTTGCTATAAATCCGTGCTTGAAGAGAAATGTGTATTCTATTCTATGCAAAGAAAAGAACCTTTGCTTATGTTTTCCTATGAGCTCTTAACAACGTATTGAAAGATGCCTCAGGTAATGCTAAATTGTTGATCTTTTTTTTTTTTAATTGTAATATAAATCAAAAAGATTTTGATAACGATGTGCTTATTTTGCTGCTAACTAAATCTTAGTCTCATCACTACTTTTCTGCTTTTAGATTCTCAGTTTTTCTAGTAGACTGGGAAAGAAGAAAAATAAAAAAATATATTTTTCTTTTAAAGTGGACTGAATAAAAACCAGCTGTTAAAGTTTTTCTTTATTCTGTGAGAGGCGCTGGAAATTTCTCCTTCTGAGTAGAAAAAAAATCTTTCAAATGTCTTTATAGTTAGCTAATTTTTAGCTTCATTTCAAATACTAATGAATATACTGCTTTTCAAATCCTACCCTGGACATTAACAATGGGAGTATATTTTCCACTGCAATATTTTATTATCTTCTCATAGCACAAGATTCCATGCTATATGTTCACATTGATAATTGTTGATGCATCAAATTTCAGAAATACAGTTGAAGGGCACCAGAAGAATACAGAAGAGGGAGACCAAACTGAAGCATGAAATTGAAATGACTGTAGGAAATATGACAATACTATTTTTTTATTTTTTTTTCATTCATGGAGATGCTAGAGCAAGAGAAAGGGAGAAAAAGATATCTGGAGGGGAAAAAAAAAAGTTGGAAGCCTGTTTCTGAATCCATATTTTCTCTAAGTTTCTACTGCATGAAACAGGAAGAGGCAACAGTAGCTACCCCTTAACATACATAACTAGATATATATTTTCCTCTGAAATTTTTAGTCGCTATATTAAACCTTATCAATATGGCTTCTACTAGACTTCAAAGTACTTTTGTTTCTCGTATATATAATGTTGAAAATCAAGGAAACGTTCATACTAGAGGTATTCAAAATCATCAGATTTAGTCTGAGTGGTGTGAATGTCTTTCCAGCTTTCTGACAGAATTTCATTACTACTTTCAGCTAAGGATCTTCATAAGAATTTTCTTAAAGACACTCCTGATCTCACTAGTAAAAATCACAGAATACCATTTCATTTAAAAAGTATTTCAAATCAGCTTTCCTTCTGTAGGTACCACTGAAATGTGAAGCTCGTACACTGTTATAGGCCAACTGCCAAGCCTGAAAGAAAGCACAGATCTGCCTTTCAGCAGGAAGCTTACACTGGAAAATTGTGCTGTTAGTTTTGAGGTGTCCTCCAGAGAACTGTCTCACAAAATACAAGAAGTCTTGTGGCACTTGATTAAAGAGAAAAAAGAAAAAAAATGATTTTTACTATTCTTTTGCATTTACTATTTTATGCATTAAAACTGAATGAATGAATACTGCTTGGCTACAGTAAGAAATTATTTGGAAAATGTAAGGCAAGTCTCTTTGCCTTCTGGTAGTGGTGTATTTATGGCGATAAGTAGAAGACAGGACAATATCATGCTACATCCCACATATCTAATTTCATTCATTAACATAGCAGAGAGAAGACACTCCTGCAAGATGCACTCCTCTTTATACTAGTCAAAGCCTTTCATATTCACAAACTACATATAAAATTGTAGTAGCCACGCTATTATCCTGAGGGATTTCCTCGTTTGTATAAAAGCACAAGAAAAATCATTGACAGCATAACTAAAATCTTCTGTTAAAACTCCTCAGTTGGATTCAGGAAGTGTTGAAAAACAAGAAAAAGAGAATTAGTACAAAGCGTTCATCCTCATCTTATTAGCTTTCATACGGTAGTGATTTCATCTCAAATTTTTCAGTATGTATATAAAAGCAAACAAAAATAACCTGTCATTATAATCTAAGGCTCCTGATATTTTAAGGATAATTGAAAAGGAACAGGAATAGCATTTGACCAATGTCTTCTTTACTGTTCTTTGTTTATTGGTAAACAAAAATGCATAAGAGGAGCCAATCGCATTTTGTCTTTGCAAAACTATTTTTTTTCTCCTTATTAGAATCACAGAATGGCTCAGGTCAAGGGATCTCAAATATCATGTAGTACCAATCTTCCTGCCATGGATGGGGTTGCAAAGCACTAGGTCAGTCATATCAGGCTGCCCAGGGCCCCATCCAGCCTGGCCTTGAACACCTTCAGGGATGGAGGTGTGTAGGAAGGAAGGAAACTCTTGCCCCTCAGAACTAGCTGAGAATCAAGAGTTCAATAATGAGTTGACAAAAAAAAAAAAAAAAAAAGGATAAAAAGTGAAAAACGTCCAAAAAATTTTTAAGGAACTTGATGGAAAATATGAATCAGAAAATATAACAGATATTGGATTTCAGATGGAAAATGCAGGAATTTTTTAAAACTGACCAGAATAACTTTAGAAATGAAATTTTTTTTTTTTTTGNCACACTGCTCCTTGTGGCGCTCTCTCCCTCCCGATGCTTGCTTTCTCTCTTGGTCTCTGCCGCTGTCTCACTGTTCTCTTGTTTGCTCCTGCCGTTCTCCCGCCACATTCCCTCTCATCCCTCCAGCTGCACCCCTTTTTATCATAGCACCCCCTCCCCCACTCAGGGGTGGAGCACATGCCCTGTGTGTGTTGCTAGGGGGCTCTGGAAAGCTCTGGATGGGGCTTGGGTACTGTTGGATGGCTCCAGGGTGCAGGCTCCTGATTGGTGAATACTGTCCAGCTGCCAAGGTTGCAAGATGACAAAGTCCTGCATCCTTCCCACCGCCAATGTTGAGACATATCCCTACATTCTTTTAGTCTCTTGCAGTCAGCAATTAAAAAAACAGTTAACTAGATGTTAAATAGTTGGCTAGGATTAGAAATAAAATTAATCCCAACTTCAGATGTTGCAAAGAAGAGATAGCCTTCTTATACTTGCAAATAAGAATCTCAGCATGAACACAAGTTTAGTGCCAGAACAACAACACTCCAGGGAAAAACACT
>WBMW01002314.1:63028-111442 GCA_013396635.1 Penelope pileata
GGGATGGATTTGCGATGGGGGAAGAAGGGGAAAAGGGGAGGAAAAAGGGAGTGTCTGCTGTTAGACGATGCTGTTACTGACGGGATGAATTTGCAGCAGGGTTGGGGGGGGGGATAATGAAAAAAGGAAGGGAAATGGGAGAGCTCGCTGTTACCAGTGGCAGCAGCGCAGTTCAGCAAGGGAACGAGGGAGGCGCCATTCCTCCACTCGCAGCGCACACTGCTCCTTGTGGCGCTCTCTCCCTCCCGATGCTTGCTTTCTCTCTTGGTCTCTGCCGCTGTCTCACTGTTCTCTTGTTTGCTCCTGCCGTTCTCCCGCCACATTCCCTCTCATCCCTCCAGCTGCACCCCTTTTTATCATAGCACCCCCTCCCCCACTCAGGGGTGGAGCACATGCCCTGTGTGTGTTGCTAGGGGGCTCTGGAAAGCTCTGGAAGGGGCTTGGGTACTGTTGGATGGCTCCAGGGTGCAGGCTCCTGATTGGTGAATACTGTCCAGCTGCCAAGGTTGCAAGATGACAAAGTCCTGCATCCTTCCCACCGCCAATGTTGAGACATATCCCTACATTCTTTTAGTCTCTTGCAGTCAGCAATTAAAAAAACAGTTAACTAGATGTTAAATAGTTGGCTAGGATTAGAAATAAAATTAATCCCAACTTCAGATGTTGCAAAGAAGAGATAGCCTTCTTATACTTGCAAATAAGAATCTCAGCATGAACACAAGTTTAGTGCCAGAACAACAACACTCCAGGGAAAAACCCTTTTTTTTTTTTTTTTTATCTGTAAAATAAAGTGGCATTACTACAAATAAGGTAAGTGGATTTACTTAATTTGTTACCAGCTTCTAAGCAGATTAGAACTATAGCCTAATGTTTATATTCTAAAATTGACTAAACCAGCTTGATCTATACTCAATTCTAGAATTGGAAGTGAGAAGTTCATCACTTCTACTTCCTCTCACTTACACTATTTTGTTTGACCCTTCCCTTTAAAACTTTTATATGTATAATTTATCATTACGTTCCTTCTAATATTATCCATACACACTTTCTACATATCTTGTCAAACTTTACCTGTGTAGGAATTTATATATATATATGAATTTATAGATATATAAGTGAATTTATAAATATATACTTCTGCTAAAATATTGTCCTCAGGTGAATACCCCTATCTTACCTATCTCAAGCTTTTGACAAAACAAAATAACTGAAATAATCTTACAATTGGATGTTTCACTTAGCAGAGCTCCCTCTTAGTTTTATTGAGTTAAAAAAATCAGTCTAGAGATGAGTCAAAGAAAAAATAATGTATATGAATTTTAAGTTACTTCTGGATCAAAGTAAGACTACCTCAATATAGATACTTGTGAAAACAAGGTTAGAATAGTTAATATACTGAATGTTTCAGTTAGCATCTTCAGCACTGACAGAGGGTGAATGTTGCAAATGAAATATATATATATATTCCAGGATTTATCAAAGAAAAATCAAACCTCATTTCAATGTCTGCTGCTTCTGTGTAGTTCCTTTTGGTATCCTCTTAAAGCTTTTTTTCTTTTTTTTCCTCCCTAATGTAGTAATTGTAAAACTGTTTCATAACATTTCATGTCTTAGATCCCCTCTCTTTGCTTTTCTTTATGTCTATAATGGTAAAGGTCCCAAAACTCTTACAATTACACCATTTGCTTCACCTGGATTAAGGGTCTCAGCTCCTTTCACGTGCTGTTACTCCTGACTGCTTCCCAATCTCCTCTCTCCCAAACTACTTCCTGCTTTGCCTGTCTGGCCCTTATCTAAGCCTGGGGCAACTCCGCTCCAGGTCCACCCCTTCCGGTCACAGGTGCAAGGGATCTACCAGTATTCCCTGGACCAGCCGCACCCCTCCACCATGTGCTCAATCATCAGTTCATGCTGTGATCAGCTGTTTCCCTACAATGTCCATGGTCTCTGTCGTCTCTGTCATTCAAAGCTTTTTGGTACCAATCAAATTGGAAAATACTTAGAAGAGAATTTGGTTGCTTTCTGTTATAAAGGATTCCAGGCCTATGGTTTTATATTCTTTTCAAATGTCCTGGTTCATACATGTAAGAAAGGCGTTGGAGAATGGAAGTAGTGGGAGTGTTTTTTTTTTTTCGATACATCGTACATGGGTATTTATAGAAATACAAGCATACACATGAACTCAGAAAATTTGTACAAAACTAAACCTCAGGAGAGTGAATTTCATTGATATTTAACAGTTTACTTCAGAAAGTATCCTAGCAGAATGCAAATTCTTAAGCTTACTTGATTTGGTTCCTTACTTTCCTATGTCCTTTAAATAGGAAATATTATCATTAGTCAGAAGCTTGCGAGACATTTGCACTGGCTATCAATATCATAGAGTCATAGAATGGCTTGGGTTGGAAAGGACCTTAAAGATCATCTAGTTCCAAACGCTTGTTTCTACCAGCTAGATCAGATTACCGAGGGTCCCATCCAAACTGCCCTTGAAAACTTCCAGCTCCACACACCAGCTCTCAACCTATTTGTGGCTGTTTCTCAGAGGCAGCTTTTCACAGTCTCCATTTCTTAACATAGACAGCAATACCACCACCTCTCCTTCCCTGCCTACCTGATCTAAAAAGGTTACAGCCCTCAATTGCAATATTTCTGATCCTTATTCCTGGGTCCCGGATCCCAACTGAGGCGACAGAGGAGAACAGTACCTGTGCTCATACTTCCAGCTTTTTGAAGGACACAAAGTCTTTTTTGATATTTCAGAGTGTCCTCATAGCAGCTTCATTCAAACTTACTTGAAAGAGTAGGACTAGATAGTAGTTCTCTGGCTTTACCAGGCACAGTAATTTAGTGTTGCAAATGTGGGCCCACAGCAGGCGGCAAACCTCTCTAGAGAGATTGCCTGGGTGGCAAATGGGTGCTCTCAGTGCCTCTCAGGAAGTGCTTCTCAGCAATATCTATACTAAAAATCATCTTTGCACACAAGAAACTGACAATGTTTATTTACAAAAAAAAAAGAAAAAAAGCAAAACAAAACCACATTTTGTTCTTTATATTGAAATGTGTACCTCTAAGTGCATCTGTATATTTGTTTTTCATTGTTCTCTGTACTCTAAGTGTTTTTTGTTTATTTGTTTGTTTTATTTTTTTTACCGGTTAGATTAGGAGCACATTATATTCTAGGAGAATATTTTTGACTGTTTGGGTCGCTGTGAAGCATTCTGGTTCAGAGACTTATTTTGTCATTTATCTCTTGAAGACAATCAGAACATGCTCTTTTCTGCCCATGGCAGTGGAAATTAAGGTATGATTGTGTACTGAGAAACAAAACTGAGCAAACTAAAACACCTCACTGTCACAGAGCAAGATGGAACAACTTTAGCTTGACATTTTTGAAAATGAGAAAGATCGTAGTGTCGTTGCCTCCGTACCAGATCTAATATCCTGAAGATCTTCACAAGATCTGCAAAAAAAAGTGTTCTAAAAAAAACAAACCAACCAAAAAAAAACCACTCTGCTTTTCTTACAAAACTGTAACATAAACCTGAAAAAATAAAGTATTAACATGTACTGAATTATTCCTTAACAATAATAATTGGAGTAAAAAAATATATTCACTTTGATAAGCAATGTCTGACTGCTCCCTAAATCAATGTGAGACTAGGATCAAGGCAGAGGCAGTGGTCTCACAATGAAGGTATATTTCTTCAGGATTTGAACATAGGAGGCACATTCAGTGGCTGATAACAGAGCCCATCCAAAGACACAACACAACAAGTGAACATCAGATGTGCATTTCCAGTCAGGGGAAAAAGGAGTCAGGAGACATTTACACCTATAATGTAGGATATAACGAGTGGTTCTCCTGGGCTCATGGACAGGCTGTTGGTAGGTGTCCCATGTAAGCCTACTCAAAGCCAGCAAGGTCTTCTAGTGTCTTGACAATGTGAATGTTTTGGAAATAAGCTTAAATGATGCTTTGCTGTGAAAGAAAAATATTGATCAAAGCTTGAATTTTAAAAAAATAAAAACGCCCCACTGAATCATACAAAGCTCATGACTAAAAACTGTGTTGTAACAGATACAGTAGGACATATTGGAAAGAATCCAACATAGGACTACCAAGATGATCAAAAGACTAGAGCAAATCTCCTAGGAGAGGCTGAGGTAGTTGGGTCTCTTCAGCCTGGAGAAGTGGAGGCTCAAGGGGACCTTATCAGTATTTACTGACATTCCTCCTGAAGGGAGAGTGGAAAAAAGCCTGACTCTTGTCAATAGTGCCCAGTACCAAGAGGCAGTGGGCACAATATGGAACACAAGAGGTTCCATCTGAACATCAGAAAGCACTTGTAGATCAAAATGAATTAATTGATCACATAACTGAAACCACTGATTCACTCTCTGGGAATTTTAAAATCCATTTAAGAAAAAAAAGATATATATTTATTTTGGACAACTTCTATTTAGAACAGGCTAGATACAGTGTAATTCTTTTTTTCTACCTTCAGTGAATGTAACAGAATACAGACATCATATATGTGAGGGATGACTCAGAAAATAGGTGATTATGTGCTGATGTCAGATATTAACTATGTATTTGTGGTTGATCTGACAGCACAGAAATTCAGTATTAAATAAATTGAAAACAAAGCCCTACTGATACGGTGATTTCCCTATTTAAAACAAAATAATTAATTCTGATAACAATGCAAATTTGGATTCTTAAAGAACACTCACTTTAAATAACTGTTATTAAATATCTTACAGTCATATTGCTTCAATAGCAATGGAGTTATTTTGGTATATTTTCTTTCTACTTCCAGATCTCTGAAGAGGAAGGCACTCAGTATGATTTTGTATGTTGGACATTCTAGCATCGTCATACTGCTTATTTCACTGTTAGAGATAACAATTTTGGCAAAGCATCTTCATTCAGAATGATTAAATAACTCACAATTATTTGGTTATTTATTCCGTGCCCCCCCCCCCTCATTTCTGAGTTATATCAGAAAAAGGAAAATGCACCATATGGAATATGCCATATATTTAGTATCTTTAAGGAGACAAAGAGACGATGTAGCACAGAAATCATCTATAATCAGTTTCTGATAGTAGTCTTTAAATAATGTAAAGTACGTGCTTAACACTAATTTAGACAAATCTAAAGATTTTTTTTAAATTGTGTTTTCTCTGCCATCTTGATTATTTTAATATTAGGAAACTGAACAAACTTGTTGTATGGTTAATTACAATTAACCTATCAATTTTTTCAGTTTTTCAGAATGTCACATTGCAGCATTTCCATACACAAGAACTTGGAAAAATCTCTGGAGACTGTGTGTTGATGTCTGGTTCACAGTTATTAAAAGATTTTTTGTTATCTTCAACAGAGAAAATAAAGTAAGCAAGAACAATACAAAATGCTTGGTTAGAATCTGTTAAGAACCGTAGATTTTTATTCTCTATCAAACACCTTAAAATCTCAGACAGAGGCTTTCCCTATTATTTTCTTCCTTACGCTAGCATATTAGTGCTAAATCTGTGTACAGTATAAAGTAGTGCTGAACTTCATGAAATATTTCATGTAACAGCATCTATAACATTTTATACTGACAAGTCCAGACATGGTTTTTCCCTTTAAAACACTGGTGTTGTTTTTTTTTTTTTTNAAAACTGTGTTTTTTTTTTTTTTTTTTTTTTTTTTTTATTACAAGCACATACAAAGATGAGGAATATCTATAGGCCACAACATCTAGAAAATACTGCGTTGAACTACAGATTCTTTTTCTGTTGAAATGGCTTTGAACTCTGCCAACAGTTTCGTGTTCCATACTGCTACAAAAACCTCATACTATTCCTATGCCAAGTGGCTGCCTAGGGAACTAAAATATGTCATGATTTATTTTGATATCATGTTTCAAAAAGCCTTTGGATAAACAAAGCATCTAGATTTCAGAAATGTATGAGACCTCAGCAGCATAAAACTACATATTTGAAGAGAACTTCAGGCTAGAACTTTTATTAGTTAGTGCTGTGGAAAAAGTCTCAAAACTCTTACAGCTACGCCATTTCTTTCATCTAGAGCTAGGGTCTTTGCTGCACATCATTTTCTGCTTCCTCAGTGACGCTGCTTCTTCAACTGTTCTCTGATCTTCTCTCTCTCAGGCTATTTTCTGCTTTGCCTGTCTGGCCCTTATCTAAGACTGGGGCAACTCCGCTCCAGGTCCACCCCTTCTGGTCACCGGCGCAAGTGGTCCACCAGTACTCCCCGAACCAGCCATGCCCCTCCACCCTGTGCTCAATCCTCAGTTTATGCTGCCATCAACTGTTTCCCTACAGTTGGGATGTCTGTAAGTGCACTGTTGTGATTTGTACACATTTAACTCTTGTGACAACAATCATTAAGAGAATTATGCATTTCCAGACTAATTATTTTTGCAACTATAATTGAACACTAGATTTCAGGTGTAGAATTCATAAGCCTTCAATGAGTGACAAAGGCAGAAAGATCTATAAAATCTGTATAAGCATATAGCTCAAAATTTTTGTTCTTTGGGCAGGGAAAATTATGCTCCATAGCATAGTCCATGTCTGATCTTTGTTCATATAATCTGGATGGAATGGTCAAAGAATATTTAAATATACAGGTTTATAAGACACTTTATAAACATTGTGTGAACAATCCAAGGAAGTGAAATGATACCAAAAAACAATCCTCTCATGGGTACTGGGACTTGACTGCCTGTATTTTTCTCTCAATCTATTGTTGCTAGAGGAAGTGATTCACAGAACAGCTTAATGGCTCGAATAGCCATACAAGAAAAGTGAAAGAGAGTGACTGTTATTATTACTATTTTGTCTGCTTTGAAATCTTCTGAAGATAGGATCCAGGATCATTACAGACTAGTCAAGGGGATCAGGTGTTTTTTTTGTTTTTTTTTTAAGTTTTATTTTTTAATTATGATTAATGAAATTTAAGTGTTCTAATGCTTTGTTGATCAATAGCTTCCAACATCTGGATACTGAATCTTCTTTTACTTGGAAAATGTGTTTTATTACTCTATTACGTCTGGATACCATATTTTTTCAGTGCTGCCATAACAATATGTTTGTTTCTCTTACATTACTTTCTGATTCATCAAAATATCATCACACATTTTAAGAGAATGATTCTCAACACACATTTGCCATAAAAAAAAGTTAATTCCTCCTCTCCCCAAATCATAAGGGTATGAAATTAAGGTGGAAATGTAGTCGTAACCCAGATTCAGATGGGTGGTCTGCTGGCAAGACATTTAGCTTTTCTAATTCCTCCATAATAAAACACGTCTTTCTCAAAGTCCTGGGAAAAAAAAAATCACATGGCAATAAAATAGAAAATTGCTTCAGCACAGAAGAGAAATGGTGGTGCTATTAATTCAGTGACATTTCAGAATCAGTTAAGCACAAGCAGTGAAAGCATTCCATGCCTTAACATTTTTCATTTACTCTTCTCTTGATTGCAATGATGACTGCTTTAAAAATATTTGAATTTGAGCATATCATTGAATTTCATCCTAGTTCTTTGTTTTCCTAATTAGACTTAATGTAAAACTCTTACAGATAATCAGATTTTGTGCCATTTTCTGTATCTTGCTCTTCATTCAGCTGAAATGAACTTCTGTGAAGATATATATATATATACAGAAACTTTATATCAGCATATACATATCAGTATATATCTTAATTTCATCTTACCTTACAATCTTTAATTGGGACACTACTTGCTTAGAGAAATGCTATTTTATCCCCTTTGTACAGCAGTGATATTTTACTATTTTATGCCCATTATTCATTGAATGGAAGACCAAAATCTGCCACACCAACTCTTTTTCCTCAGTGAACGCTGTGGCTCTTTTGCTCTGGGAAAGTGAATATTGAATTATCCTATACAAAATACCAATCTTCAGATTGCTCTACAATGACTCAGCTAACTAACATAAAGTTAGTGAGCTCCTGAGTTGTTGGATAGCGTGCCATGACTGCCAGCTACATTTTTATACGGAGATTAATTTGATAATCTGGTATTGTTACTCTGCCTATAGGATGGGGTCTTGTAAACAAGACAGATAAATATTAAAAGAAAGATATGTGTGATGAGGTGATCAACATTACCAAAGAGCTATGCTTCTTACTATGCACATAAGTATAACATTTGCTTTTAGTGAAAAGTCATAGGGGAAAACCAGTCTACTACACAAGGATAAATGGCAACTGTGTAAGGGCTTTGAGTTTCTGCATGACAATTGTTCAAATCCTTTCTTGCACCACTGTAAATCTGTTTAAAGGTTATTAGATCAAGTAGAAGATAACTCTAGCAGAGGCAGAAATGTATGGCATCTATTACTGGTTCAGAGGGAGGGGAAAAAAGTAGCTAATTAGCTTCCCTTAGGCCCAATAAAAGTCTTAAGGGTAGGTAGCTGTCAGGGAAAAGTAGTTTGGAAAAAACAGATGGTCTTTCCCTAATCCTTCTTGTTTACAATGTGATTCAGAAACAAAAACTTTGTAATGAATTTTCTGATGAGACCATAGCTTTTAAGAAAAACAGTGTGGCTGCGGAAGGCAGAATACTTGTAAAACGGCGTAATACATACAAAGGATTTTTGTCTCACTTTAGACACAGTTCTTGCAATACTTGAGTCTCTGCTGATTTAAAACATGTCACATTTCTCTCTCTTTTACTGTCTTCATTAAAGGAAGTAAAATTTTGAAATTTTTCCATATATCAATATCTTCCTTTCTGGCAGATTTTCTTTCAAAAATGAGAAAAAGACATCTGAGAATTCGACAGGAAGGACATAGAGAAAGAGAAGGGAGTTTTCCACTGTTTTATTTGCAATTTTATACCTTAGAAGACAGTCAAGGAAGAAATAATTCTTCCTTTTTAAGGTTTCATTCTTTAAAATAAATTCTATTACTCACAATAATGTGTAAATGTGGGGAAGTAAATACGTAGAGGTACAAACCTAACAAGCTAATTTAAGCAAAAGAATCTGAGTGTGGCAATGTCTGAAAATAAACATAAAAATATCCTGAACAAGTCTGCTCATTTGTTAGCAATTCAGATAATAACTATCCTATTTATTCTGAAGATGTTGCTTAGTGACACACAGAAGAAATATGTTCAGTACCCTCAAATGATTTCAAAATGTTAACTATGTTTTTCTCACCTACCTTTACAACAGAATTCCAATCTCTTTTTAGTTATAAGAAAATAAAATGTCATATGTTTAATAATATTGCATAATTAATTGAATAATTTTGCATCCTTTTTATTTTTTTTCCAGGTACAAATTTAAGCTAGAACAAGGACAGATAGAAAATGGAAGCATTATTTTCTGATTCTTCATAAAAAAAATGTTAGTTTTTTGCTCATTTAACTGTTTGCTTGATTAAAAAAACTTTTCTCCTAAAACACAGCTTTAAAAAGTGTTCTATGCCTTTTTACAAAAACAAATTGGCGTTTTAGTCAGTATTTTTCTTAATAAAAGAGAAGAAATAGTGCTGTTCCACAGCAACTTCCTAACAACTCTGGTTACTAATATTTCAGAATAAAGAAATTCAGAAATATTCATGGGCAGCTCTCTCTCTGTCCCTACCATTTCATGAGCACAGCTGGGCTGTTGTTCAAAGCAGAAAATTGGTGTAAGCTCTTCTCAAAAGGAAGAGATTCACTTACAGGTGTGAAAGAATTTTCAGAGGACTTATCGGTGAAGTTACTGTTTAGCCTTTCTATCTCAATGTGCCTGTTTCAGACAGCAAATTCCAGACATTTTAATTCTATTATTGGAAGCAGACAGCCATTTTAACTAACAGTTCTTGATCTTCCAATGATACTCAAGGGACCATGAGGATTTTGTACTTTGAAATGTAAGCAGAATAGAAAGTGTAACAGTGCTTATTTATCTCTGACCAAATATCTTAATAGCACTGCAGGGACTGATAGACTACCCAAAAAATAATATTCCTTCAAAAGTTTTTGTCAATGAGAATGCATTCAAAGTGCCTATTCAGTGCATCTTGTGAACTAGAAAAGAGTATTGAACTGGGTTTCTTGAAACTCTAATTTGGAAATAGAATATTATAGTATGCATGGGTTTATGAAATTATGATCTGGCTATAAAAGATTCAGGAATAAATCATAAAAAGGTAGCTCTAGATGTCTGACTTCAGGAAAACTGATAAAAGTGGTCATTATGTAAACACGGGATCAGAATATTAAAGGCCTAGTTCTGCTCTTACTGAAATTAACATCATCACCTATTACATTCAGTAGGTGATATGTCTCTAGATATCTTTTATAGTTACATTAAAAGCTTTTATAGTGGAATACTAAAATTTCACATTCTATATACACATTCTGTAATTACTTCTATGTCGTAAGAACTGGAGAATTCATGACATTCCTTCCAGCTAAAGATCTGAACTAAATTCTAACACAATAAGGGACCTTGTCCTGCTTGTCTGAAACCATTTTGATATCTGAAGAAAAAGATTCAAGTGGCTATTCTTCTTTCCTTTCTTACTGTCTATATGAAGACAAGATTTGTATGAAACCAATATGGGGTTTCCAATACTTGCACTTAAGACAAGAAACCCAGATATCTCTGAGTAGAAGAGTTGTTAAACAGTTTAAAGGAGTAAAGAGTATTACTTGTCATAAGGTCAGTCTTTCTCAAGCTTTAAAAGATCAAAATACCAGAAAATGAACACATATGGAATTAGAGCACAAAATACATGTTGCATTTAAAAAGTAAAAAGCAACAAAGAAAGCATTTTCTTGTCAACAGTTGTGATAATAAAAGAGGAAAGGGCTACTGGTATACTTCTTTTTGAAGACTAACTTCAATAGTTTGGTATTTCTAAATGTAGATCTACAGTGTCTAGGCCTTTTAGTGAATGGTTTTGTATGAAAGGGCATATGTTATTTAGCCACAAAGGACATTCAGGACAGTCATTTCGTGCTTTCAGCTGTATATCCCAAGAGTAGCTTAATGGACAGAATATATGAAGAGACTGAATTTAAATACTATTTGGAATCAGTATGTCAAAGTACACTGTCAAAGAAAGTGTTTTGGAGAAAGGTGTTGAAGGTAGTCTCAGGAGTATGGGTCTTTCAAGATGAATGAAAATTAATGCATCGAAAAGCTAATTTTTGTTCTTCCATATGATATTTAAAAGTAGATCATATATGAAAAACTTCCTTATCAGGAAATTTTAAAAAATAAGTAAACAATTAGCAGAATAAAAAATTGTTTTTTCTTTCTCTTCTGCTGAGGTACTGGATATTGTCAATGGTTACAAATTGTCAAAAGAAATTAACAGTAGAAGAGTAGGCATAAACTAAAATACATTTTCCATTTAAACCCAGTAAAAGACTGAGCACTATCAGAAGCTATCATTTCAGCTTTGCATTGAAAATACTAATTTACATGAATGTGTTTGTCATTTTACAGTCAAGTAATTTTACATAGTGACTTAATACATTTTTCCAAGCATCATTTGAAAATAGTCTCCTCTTGTTTTCACTTCTTAGTCTTCTAGCTGATGTCTCCAGGGCAATGCTGTCTTTGGTGCAGTTAATAGAAAGAGTAATACTAGAATATAGTTTCCATTCTCTTCTCTGTGTTAAAAAGACCAACATACCTCTTGCATTTATGATTAAGATTTCCATTTTTATTGCACCATTTGTACTTATGGTCCACATACTGACAATCCTAGCTATGCCTGAAATATTGTTATCTTATCATGGTATTGTACATCAACTCTGCACTGGGATGTATGAGTACATGCAGCAAATGGTAATCACATCTGATTATATCATGACTGGTGTCACAGATGAGGTAAAAGACAAATAAATGATCTGAGTTTGTATGATCATATTTCCAACCATAGAAAATGCCTTGCTTTTTAATTGAGATACGTTGTTAAAGAGAAATGAACAATAAATATCGTTTCTTACTCGGTGATATCATTACTAAAGAAACACTTTGTTGAGCATGACTGTATCTCAAGACTGACCTGTCCCGACTTATGAAACAGTTGCTCATGTAGGCCAAATTTTATTTTGCTTAAAATGAAGTTCAGCATTCAATTCAATGCTTTTCAATTTTGCAAATGAAGCTATTTAAAACTTGAGCCAAATATCTGTGACAGTTAAAATGAATAGCCCCTTGAACTGACAGAAAATTAGCAAGGCTTATTAAACTTCATGCATGGCTCACTATTACAATGCTATTTCGTTGAGTAATATCAGAGTGACAAAGGTGATTGAAATAAACCCATAAGTAAAATGTTTAATGTAAATATGATTGTTACTATTAATAATAACAACCCATTTACTATGAGCTTGTTTTAAAATATTTTTTCTAATATAATCCATTTGTTCTGTGTATTCATTAGAACTGCTTCATCTTGCATACTGCTTCAGTATGTGTAGCATTACAATTTTTATGAGATCTTGGATCTTTTTAACCTGCAGAATTAAATGCATTTTCTAAGCTATCAAAATAATAGAAGCTTCATTGGTTTTATTTAGAAATATGTGCATTTTTAAAAAGAAATGGCAAGAGATTGCTTTTATTTTCTGCTGTTCACTTGAGCCTACTGCAACTTGTCTGTTTTTCTTTTTTGTAAATTCTGCACAACAAAAATTGTAGACTATGGAAATGACTGCCATCAAATGAAGATATGGAGCTGCATTAATCCATGTATGTAAATATTTGTGCCAATTTTGAAAATTCCATATGCCTCTATTAGCCATTAACACATACACTCTCATTTTTCTTGTATGTTGAAGTAGCATGCAAAGCACTGAAAACCCCATGACTTTATGTGAAGGGAAGAAGCTAGCAGCTCATCAATGGCTGTTCCTTAAGCAAAATATGTTGGAAAAGGACCAGGTCCTTTCATGTTTTGAGAGTTACTGCTGCACAGTTTTAAAACACCAGAACTGCATCAGCTAATTATAGGCTGATAATTGATAAAAACACTCTGCAAGGTTATGGGTTAAATTTCTTACTTTAGATCGCTACATGTTTATGCAACTGTATTGACAAAGCCCCAGAATTCCCTCAGCAAAAATATTATTTCCCTCTAGGCGCCAGCCAGAAGAGAACATCAGTGCCAGAGTCACTTTTCTCGTCTGCTTGGATATTTGCCATAACTTCCCTAGCTGAATCAGTATTCTTTAAAATAGCAGAATTGATTCTCTGATTTCAATGACATTGTTTTATCTTTCCAACACAAATGCACTCAGCTATTTGTTCCTTGTTTTTATCTTTTTTTTCTCTCTCCTTTTGTGCTTCTTTCTTTCTTCTTCTTTTTTTTTTTTTTTTAACATATACAAAATTTCTGCTTGACTGATGAAATATCCACTGTGGTTGGCTCTCTCCATCTAGCTTGATCACACAAGCATATAAAACACCTTGTAAAGGAAGGTTCTTTCATTTTTCATTATGAATGCATGTTTTCTTCATCCATGCATATGTGGAAGTTGACTCGTTTAATAGTACCTGTTGCCACCTACTTGACCATACAGATGTGTGCTGCAGCATAACTCTCTATTAACCATGATGGGGTAATCCTTTTCCTCAATACATGTGAAACATCCTCCATAGATTTCTCAGGGCATATTCCATAGGGTTATACATTGTCACTCCTTCTGTTTGATATTTAGAGTATTAACAAGGGGTACGTATTCAGTATTTTAATCACAGAATCATAGAATGGCCTGAGTTGGAAGGGCCCCCAAGGATCATCAAGTTTCAACCCCCCTGCTGCAGGCAGGGTTGCCAACCTCCAGATCTAGTACTAGATCAGGTTGCCCAGAGCCCTATCCAACCTTGCCTTGAACACCTCCAGGGACGAGGCATCCACAACCACTCTGGATAGCCTGTGCCAGCACCTCAACGCTATCAATGAAGACCTTCCCCCTGACATCTAATCTAAATCTTTCCACCTTCAGCTTAAAATCATTCTCCCTTGTCCCATCACTATCTACCCATGTAAAAAGTTGATTTCCCACATGTTTATAATCTTCCTTTAAATATTGGAAGGCTTCAATTAGGTCTTTCTGCAGCCTTCTCTTCTCCAGGCTGAACAAGTCCAGCTCCCTCATCTGTCCTCATAGGGGAGGTGCTCCAGGCTCATCTTTGTGGTCCTTCCCTGGACCCTCTGCAAAAGCTTGAATCTTTCCTGTGTTGAGGGCACCAGACCTGGACACAGTGCTCCAGATGGAGCCTCACGAGAGCAGAGTAGAGAAGGACAATCACCTCCCTCTCCCTGCTGGTCACCTCTCTTCTGATGGAGCCCGGGATACCATTGGCCTTCTGAGCTGCAAGAGCACACTGCTGGATCAAGTTCCATTTTCTGTCCACCAGGACCCCCAGGTCCTTCCCTGCAGGGCTACTCTCAAGGAGTTCTTCTCCCAGTCTGTGTATCTATCTGGAATTACTTTGACTCAGGTGCAAAACCTTACACTTTGCTTTGTTGAACGTTGGTAGGTTCACATGGCCCCCCCTTTTGAGTTTGTTGAGGTCCCTTTGGATGGCTGGAGCCGTTCCATCTGTGCCTCGGCTTTCCTAATCTCATTTCTGCAAGTCCAGACAGCATCCTTCTGCATCCTCTGCCTGCTTTCTTATCCCGAGGGATGGACAACTCTTGTGCTCTTAGAAAGACAAAATATAATAAAAGAATGCTGATAAAATGAATTTATAAGTCTGGTGATATTTTTTCAATGATAATATATATTTTTTTCCCTTTTTTGCGATTCCAAATTTAGTTTCTCGGGGTGCTACCATTGATGGTAAGTGCAGCAAACTCCAAACATATGTCAGGCTATCTGCAAGGGCAGAAATAGTCATCTTTCACTGATGTTGAAGTGGCAGTCACAGATCCCAATATCAGTCAGACCACGCAGATTCAACAGAAAACTTTAGGCTTTTCAAACAGCTGAAATAAAAAAAGTGAATATAGGGTAAGGGATCTGTCATCATCAGTTAGGTAGGACAGAACCCATATCACCTGTAAAGGAGTTCAGCAGAATGAAGAAGGTTTTGTTTATTTAAATTTCTGGCTGTTTAGCAACCTTTTTTGCTCTTGTAAACATGAGGAGATTGATGGAAACATCCAAAGTTTTAAGTGCTTTGAATGCTGGTACAAATCTCAGTTATTTGTGATGCAGTCAGAGATTATTAAGGTAAAGAGAGGTCTTCTTCTGTCACCCTGTTTGATTTCAGAGGATACATCTGTGTTTTTTCACACTCCGCTACAGTGATGGCACATTTCCCTTATATTTTTCATTATTAATGAGATGTATAATACCCATAGCTATTTTCAGCTATCTTGGAGATGTAGTTATTCTTTCTCTGGAGATTATCTCTGCAGTGTATTCTGAAAACATAAGAAAGGGGAAAACTGCATGGCTCCACATATTTGACATGGCAAACCTTGAATGTCTTGGGGTTTAATTTTCAAAGCAATCACTTTTATCCTGATCTTTTGTTGTCACTTTTTAAACTAGAGAAGTCATATAAGGTCTGCGTTCCTCAGGATATGTGGCAGATGTGTATTTCCCTTGCCTTCAAGACACATTCTTCATTGTTACAGTCTCAGCAGGAATTTGTTAAACTTCAAACCTGCTGCAAACCTTAATATTTACATGGATCTGAGCATCAAGGAACACGTGAAAACTATATCGAAGGAAGTATGACCGAGGCTACTACTGACCTGTCAGCCTTGTCTCTGTGGCAGGGAAGATCATGGAACAGGTTCCCCTGGAAGCTATGCTAAGGCACGTGGAAGAGAGGGAGGTGATATGGGACTACCAACATAGCCTCACCAAGAGCAAGTCCTGCCTAACCAACCTAGTGGCTTTCTATGATGGTGTTACTGCATCACTGGACAAGGGAAGAGTCACTGATGTCATCTACCTGGATTTCAGTAAGGCCTTTGACATGGTCTCCCATGACACCCTTCTCTCCAAACTGGAAAGATATGGATTTGATGGGTGGACATTTTGATGGATGAGGAACTGTTTGCGAGATCATACTCAGAGAGTGGTGGTCATTAGTTCCATGTGCTGATAGAGGTTGGTAACATCTTTATCAATAACATTGACAGTGGGATTGAGTGCACCCTCTGCAAGTTTACTGATGACACCAAGCTGTGTGGTGTAGTTGACATGTCTGATGGACGAGATGTCATCCAAAGAGACGTAGTCAGGCTCGAGCAGTGGGCTCAGGAAAACCTCATGAGGTTCATTAAAGCCAAGTGCAAGGTCTTGCACCTGGGTCATGGTAGCCCCCACTACCAATACAAGCTGGGGAATGAAAGGACAAAGCGCAGTCCTGCTGAAAAAGACTTGAGGGTACTGATGGATGATGAGCTGGACATGACCCAGAAATGTGTCCTCATAGCCCAGAGAGCCAACCACGTCCTGGGCTGCATCAAAAGAAGCATAGCCAGCAGGTCGAGGGAGGTGATCCTGCCCCTCTATGCTGGTGAGACCTCACCTGGTGTACTGTGTCCAGATGCGGAGTCCTTAGTACAAAAGATACACGGACCTGCTGGATCACATCCAGAGGATGGCCAAAAGATGATCCAAGGGATAGAACACCTTTTCTATGAGGACAGGCTGAAAGCCTGGAGAAGAGAAGGCTCTGAAGAGACCTGATAGCGGCCTTTCGGTATCTAAAGGGGAGCTAAAAGAAAGAAGGGAACAGACTCTTTAGCAGAGTCTGTCCTGACAGGACAAGGGGAAATGGTTTCAAACTAAAAGACAGGAGATTTAGCTTGGATATAAAGAAAAAGTTTTTTTACCGTAGAAGTGACAAAGCACTGGAACAGGTTGTTCAGAGACGGTGTAAGCCCCATCCTTGGAGACATTCAAGGTCATGCTGGCTGGGGCTCTGAGCAAACTGATGTAGCTGTAGATGTCTGTGTACATTACAGGGGAGTTGAACTAGATGACCTTTAAAGGTCCCTTCCAACTCTAAGGATTCTTTGATTCTATGATTCCATGATACATGAAGTAAAAGGAGCATTATTACGTATCTAACTTTACAAGCTTGTTAACTGTGTACTTGTGAAGGACGTGTGTTTTCATTCTTATTTTTCATACTTTTATCCTTTTAAATATCTTGAAAGCCAATGTGTGCTTTGATATAACTCATAATAAAACCATACTTGATATGTGGTTTTGTTTGTTGTTGTTGTTGTTTTTGTAATACAGTTACATAACAGACTGATTTTGTTGATCTTCCGTAAAGTTGCACCTCATTTTTTCTTAAATGTAAGAAAGGTAAAAAAAACACAAACAAAAGCCTTTTTAGTTTAAGGAGATACATAGCATGTGTGTAGCATCATCAGCATCATCAACAATAGAATTAAATAAATGGGGACTGAAATGCACTACCAAAATTTACTTTTTTTAAGCCCCGATTTTGAAGTTTAGTTAAACAATTTATTGATTTTTCCCTGATCCTTTATCTGATAACATGTTGTTTTCTCAAAAATAATGTGCTCAATATCACCAGAACTAGATTGCAGTCACTCAAATGTTTTAAGGGAATTCAGATACAAAATAGTGAAGCTATTTAATTTACTGTGTGCAGCCTTTCATTCAGATTTGTACTGATACAACAAGAAGGGGGAAAATACAACTTCAGGCTTTAAAAATAGTCCTTGTGGGCATCCAAATACCCTCAGACAAGTGTAAAATTTACCTAAATTTGTAGGATTTATATTAAAGAACAAAATTACTAAATGCATGTATGTAACAGCAAAAGTAACACATGAAATATATATATATATATGGATTTTATAAATATTTCATAAAGCAAATCAGTTGTTTTGAGGGAATCAGCATGTAGTTGGTAAAGAGGAAATTGAGAGAGCTGACCTTGATTTCTAAAACACATTCAGCAAGTTCTTTCAGTGAGGTTGTTGTAGGAAGTAGGCTTCCAGGAAAAAGCAGGTAGTGTCCTATGGATATGTTCATCATCATACTTCATGTTTATGTACATTGTCAATGTTAACTAGCAAGAGAAATAACCATAGAATATTCAGGGTTGGAAGGGACCTGCAAAGATCATTGAATCCAACTCCTGGCTTCACACAGCACCACCTAAAAATTAAACTATATATGTCTAAGATCTTGAACTCTGGTAGCCTTAGCACTGAGACCATTTACCTGGGGAGCACACAGTCACAGAATAAATAAATAACAATGGTAATAATAAACAAAAAATAATGCAAGAGAGGTTCAGAACTAGTAGGAAGAAGGAGGCTGGGATTTATTAGCAAGAGACAATGCTGTGGCAAGATGCTTAAAGGTCTTTTGTGATAATACAATAGAAATACTAATTTTGGTTGAAATGTTAGAAAACGTTTTAGTCCTTCTCTCTTAAATTGCATAAGTGTTAGGAGACAGTAGATGAGGAGTCTGTACCATTTTATGAACTATGAAATGTTTTTTTCTTCCACAATACTAAAGTAGAGGTCTCACCTCATGTCATTTTTTGCCCCAAACCAAAGTGGCAACACTGGTTAAAGTCCTCATTAGAGTCAGAGTTATGGCAGTAAATGAAGACTTGAATTAGATAAATGAGAAAAAAAAAATCTCTTCTGAATTTGAGCTGTCATGCTTTATAAACTTGTAGGTATTCTTTCATCATTTACACAAATTTTAGAAGTCATTTGAACCACGCCCATGTTCATCCATGTTGGATGGAATCTCCTGGGAAGCTCTCGTTAGGGACAAAGAAGTGGTTGAATGCTGGCTACTCTTTAAGGATATCTTTCTGAGAATGCACCAGCTCTCTGTCCCCCAGTACAGAAAAACAGACATAGGAGGCAGGAAACAGGCATGGCTTGGCAAGAACCTGCTGGTAAAACTGAGGGAAAAGAAGAGCAGGTACAGGCTGTGGAAACAACGGAGTATCACTGGGAAAGAATACAGGGATGCTGTCTGGACTTGCAGAGATGGGATTAGGAAAGCCAAGGCACANAGATTTAGTGTCCTGGAATGTCTAGTGTTCTGGCATTCAAATCATATGTCTAAATTAATCATACTAGAACTTCTCCAAAGAAAATGTAAGTCATATCATCCTGATGGGGGATTTCAACAGCTTGGATATCTGCTGTAAAAGCAGCACAGCAAGTAGCAAGCAATCCAGGAGACTTCTGAAGTCCATCGAAGATAACTTTCTGGTTCAGGTACTAGAAAGACTGACCGGAGGTGAAGCATTGCTGGACCTGGTACTCACCAATGCAGAGGAGATCATTAAAGACATTAAGATCGAAGACATCCTGGGCTGCAGCGACCACGCTCTGGAACATGGACCTGGTAAAGATTGGAGTCAGGACCCTGAACTTCAGGAGAGCAAACTTCAGAATGTTTAAGGAATTGTTGGATGGAATCTCCTGGGAAGCTCTCGTTAGGGACAAAGAAGTGGTTGAATGCTGGCTACTCTTTAAGGATATCTTTCTGAGAATGCACCAGCTCTCTGTCCCCCAGTACAGAAAAACAGACATAGGAGGCAGGAAACAGGCATGGCTTGGCAAGAACCTGCTGGTAAAACTGAGGGAAAAGAAGAGCAGGTACAGGCTGTGGAAACAACGGAGTATCACTGGGAAAGAATACAGGGATGCTGTCTGGACTTGCAGAGATGGGATTAGGAAAGCCAAGGCACAGATGGAACTGAACTTGGTGAGGGATGTTAGAAACAACAGGAAGGGATTCTATAGGTACATTGACCAGAAGAGACAGGCCAAAGAGAGCAAACCTCCTTTGATAAATGAGAAAGGAGAACTGGCTGCAACAGAAATGGACAAGGTTGAGGTATTTAATGAGTTCTTTGCCTCACTCTTCACTGGCAGCTAGGATTCTCATATTTCTCACATCTCTGAACCTCTCAGTCCCTGACCCTCTAGGTGGGAGCTGGGGGAGTAAACCCCACACACAATGAAAGGACAGAGCAAGTTTGAGATCGCCCCACAAGACTGAACGTGTATAAGTCTATGGAGCTGGACAGCATGCTTCCCAGGGTCCTGAGGGTGCTGGCTGATGTGGTTGTCAAGCCGCCCTCCGTCATATTTGAATAATTGTAGCTCTCAGGCGATATCCCTGATAACTGGAAAAAGGGAAACATCGTTCTCATTTATAAAAAAGGGATGAAGGAACTTGCATCATCTTTGTAAACAAGAAAAATTTAGTGCTCCAAAGGTGAAGTCACTTGGCAGGTTTTGGAACTTCTGTCAAGTGGTAAATATTCCATTTTCTTATGGATATATGTATATTTTATGCACATTGAAATTAATATTGATATGAAGAAAAAAGCAATTAAATCCAACCTCATTCCAATCCCAAAATTCATTAATATTACCTGTGATTTACCACTACATAAATAAAAGCCAAAATCTTCATTAAGTGTTGTCCAATTAGATGTTTTTATGTGAGGTTTTTTATATATAAAGATCAGTATAGAGCTTAAGAATACAACTATTAAATCACCTTATTCTCATCTCTATCACATGAAGCAAAACAAAACGCAACAAAAACTTCCTGTTAGCTGCCCTTGGAAAGATTAGAGTCTCATTTCCTACAGGTTGAAAGTATATACGTGTTATTAAATCAAAGTTGCAACTATAAAGTCTCTATGATTTCATCATTTTCAGCACAAACTAAACATCAGTTTTAATAACACTTTTAGAAATGTACTGCTTCCTTCAATGGGCCTGACACTGTGTATTGCTATACTATGTATAGCAAATAATTTGTTTGTTGACATTTTTTAAGAACAAAATCATTCATTGATTAGAAATGTTGGTAAAATATCTGTTATATATGGGAAAAGAATAAAGGAAGGTTAATTACAAATTATGTGACTTTCAGTCTACTATTTCTGTGTTGTGATATTCTGATGCCTGAATATCTTAACTCTTATTACTACCCTGTAGGAATGTAACATAGCATAGTATGAAACACCAATTTCAATAAACCCTAGTAAAGCCATCAGGTGTTACGAAATGGCCAATCTAAAGGCTGCTGCCAAATGAAATAAGTACTGTCCTGTTTTGATTCATCTTTTTTCTGTTACTGGAATGTATTCATCTGAATGATGGTCACATCCAAGCTTGACAACCTGAGAGATATTTATAGTCATGAGAGAGAAACATGTTCTCAGGGAAGGTCTCCATTAAATCCCAGACCTGAAGTAAGGGCTTGTGATTCAAGATAAGGACAATTAGGAGGGCTGCTCTGAAAATAATGCCTCCTATTTTACTATATTGGTCCGTGATGTCAGAAGCAGATGTTCATGGTATCGCAGTAGAGGTTGAACCTTCCTGCCAATATTCCATTATGTTTTGTTGCCATGTGACAGATGACAACAGAGGGACAGTCTGACAAAATGTTGTCTGACATGGAAGTGCGTATGAAGCAAAGGTGTGGAATTGAATTCCTCCACATGGAAAAAATTGCACCCATTGACACTCATTGATGCTATCTGAACAGTTATGGAGACCAAACAGTGGATGTTAGCACAATGAAAGCTGGACTATGTGGGAAACGTTTTCCTAGCAACAATGCCATCATAGCAGTTGTGAAACAGTGAGTCACTCCTACTGGTACAGATATTTACAAGTGCAGCATGCAGGCTCTTGTTCATTGCTGGTAAAAATCACAGAATCACAGANGCTAATATGCACAGCTAATAGTGGTGACTATGTTGAAAAATAGTGTTTGGCATCTGAGAATTTACTCTATCAAATAGTCTTGTTTTCTTTTTGTACTTTACATGGAAATAAATAGGAGGCATTACTTTCAGGCCAACCAGTGTGTATTAGGATAGGATAAGTTGCGTCTCCTAGTGATAAAAGGAGCCTCCGTGTTAAGAGTAATGGAAAAGTATTGACCTCTAAGTTATCACGAAGTGTCAAATATGGTGCATCTAGGCCTGACTGTGAGCATACCCAGTCATTAGATCCCTGTGCGGTCTAGAAACTCCTTATCTAGTTACCTGCATTGATAATGGACAGATTTGAAACAGTGGAGGTCCTAAGACACAGTGATTGACTGAATTTCTAACTATTTGCACAATTAAGTATTTGACTAATTGTTGACTGAACTTTTCAGGTGGGAATTTCCGACTTTTGGGGATACGTGCCCGAGCAGCCTCAGCTGTTAATTAACATCCTGCATAGTGAATCTGGACGTTGCAGAGACTCCACAGGCATGCAGAATTGAGCTGTATACAAATATAAAATTATTATAAATAGAAAATGTCTCCAGAGATTCAGATATGATCATGTTTGACAGTCTAGATAAGATAGTCAAAAGATATCTAGTCTCGACAAGAAAGTCAAAAGATATTTTGTATGTAATTTAGAATAATATGTTGCAATGGATCACACAAGTACAGATTGGTCTCAGGGATTCAGCAGAATACTTTCTTCAGGAGTCTCACCTGAGCCAACAGTAGACACTGTTGTAAAGACCCCTACCTGACTTCTAGGGAGTGACTAACCACCAGGCTCAAGAAATTTGACTCCACACACAAACATTACTCTATGCCAAGACTGAAAGTTTTAAGCACTGATTAGATTAATTCTGTGGCCACAGTGGATGTAAGATCAGAGCACATCATGATCCTCATTTGAGTTTAGTATTTATGACAGCAACAAGACATCAATTACACTGCCTAAAACAAAGATAAATGAATGGCCAGAGATTCTCTGAAGGATGTCTTCTTAAATACACAGCCAGCAATCTTACATGTTGCTATTTGACACATACCCATCCAGAAAGCCTGAATATAGTTATAAAAATGACTGCAATACTGCTTTCCCTCACAGAAGGATAAGTAGCATAAGAGCTGAGCTCCAAACAGCTGAGATCAGCTGGCATATAATCTCATTCAAGCCCTGTGTGTACATTAGAAGATCACTAGTAGTATCCAGGGGCCATACACAATTTATGCAGAACACTATATTATAAGGACCTTTACCTTAGTGACTCCAAATCTGGATTGCCAACTCTTTCCTGAAGCTAAATCATCAAGTGAAGAAAGTTTTAGAAGAATCTGTGTAAACATGCAAATTTCAGAGCACTCAGAATAGTTGACCTTTATAAAGAAAGGAGTTCTCAATCATAACAAAAGGAGAACTAATGCCCTATATAATTCTGAATGATCATTATAAATTAGAAAGGCACTTTCATATCTCTCAAGAGTAAATCAGCTCGTTAAAGAAGAACTGCTACTAAAAGTTTTTGGTTTCTATGTCTTGGTAACCATTGGAGACTGACCTACATTAAGATTTGACTTACAACATATCTTTTATTTTAAAGGAAAATACAAGAGAATTCCTTCAGAGACAGACTTTTATTTGATATTTTTATGTAATAGGATCTGCTCATGTTTTTGTGGACTATGGGACATTGCAAATAGCATAAGGATTTGCTTGGAATTATCATCAATATCTTGATTCTCTCAGCAGCAGATGTTTTCGCATAGAGATCGTATTAGAGAAATTTAAGAGAAGAAGCACTGAAGAAAAGTTTACCTATCGGAAATAATTAAAGAAATATCTTCATCTTAAAGGCATACTAATAGTGTAAAATCTAGTAATATGCAAAATCCTCTGATTATTTGGTAAAGTGGGTAAAAAAGTCTCAGACATTAGATAGTCATCATGCTGAAACAACAGCATGTGTTTAGAATACTTGTGTTTAGAAAAAGCACTAATGATATGTTAAACAACACTTCCAATGAAGGATATAAACCTCTAGTGTGCATCTAAATTTTCTTTTAGTGCTTACACCAGTTATATGTACAGGGTCCTTTTAAATAATTCTCTTCCTTTTTATCTTCTCACGTTTCTGAAAGAAGCAAGGTATATGTGAGTAGAAATCATGGATAGGGTATATCATGTTGTACCACAGTACATGGACAAAGAGTGCAACATGGACAAAGAATACAACTGCTTGCAGGAATTTAGAAAGGCTGAATTTACTGTAGTAATGATGAATGTCGTATCCCCCACCAAAAAAAAAAAATAACACTAATTAAATATAATCTTAGTCAAATGTCTTGAATTCTTGTTCAATTAAGAGGTAATTGTCATACAAAACGATCTAGAATGCTTATCAGGATAATATTTAAATGCACACGTTACAGGGCTGCCTAGACTTTGGCAACAAAAAAAAGTAACAGAAAAGAGTGGGATAGTCTTGAAGCAATCTTCAAAACAATGTAGGATGGGACTTGTCATCCAAAACATTCACATAAAAATAGTAACTAATGAACATTCTGGAAAATGAACAGAAAATTAGCATGTTTCCTTTGAAAATATGACAGCTAGAAATAGCAAGTGGGCTGTCATTTGTATTGTTAGGAAAAAATTACAAAGTGAAAGAAACATAGACACTCTTCTTAGCCTGTGGGTGTTTAAATATCCTGTAGCTTTAGGCGGTCTCCTAAGAGACATACTACAGACACTACAGATTATGTTTGAAAGTGCTACATGCCTTTATTGCTACATTTGTTCTACTGTTCGACATATAATTAAGGTTTTTTGTTTGTTTATGTTTTCTGATCACTTTATTATTAATAGGTGACATTCAGTGAGAAATTGTGAATCATAGAACTTAATTCCCACTTCCAGTGTTCTTTAGAATGTAGCTTGTGTGATTATTTCTCGAGAGAGAAAAAAGTCCTTCAGACTACATATAGGAGGCTAGCCCTTACTACTTCAGATATTATCTATCAGTATATCTTATAGACATGTTTCATTTTTGTGATCTTTTTCTTTCCTATTCTGAATCTGTAAGACCTCTTTATACGTAAACGTTACATTCTAGGATATTTGCATGTAAGCACGCAATCAGTTAATTTTTTATGTTAGGTAGATAGGTACGAGTTGAATGGCTTTCAATGCCATACTATGGTACTTGCATTGACAAGTTTTACATGAAATATATCTCTTAGAAGATCTGATGCTTGCTAATTGAAGATCCTAACTGGTGTTACAAGTTTTCATAATTAGGAAATCTAAGACTATGCTCTTAAGTCTATTAGGGCTTAATCTGTACCCCTCTCCTGGAAAATTTGTTGCCTATTTTAATCACTGAATACCAAATATAGTGACTTTTGTGCAGGCACCTTTAATTTCCCATTTTATCATTTAGGAATTTTATTTAGAAAACTGGCAGTTGACAAAATACATGAAAGTTAAGCTTTGCAACATACTCACTTAAAAGCCCCTCGCTACAAGAAAGAAATTAAGGCCCTGTCTAAAGAAGGACAACGAAGATGGTGAAGGGTCTGGAGCACAAGTCTTATAAGGAGTGATTGAGGGAACTGAAGTTTGGAGAAGAGGATGCTCAGGGGAGACCCTGTCACTCTCTACAACTACCCAAAAGGAGGTTGTAGTGAGGTGGGGGTAGGGCTTTTCTCCCAGATGGCTAGTGACAAGACAAGAAGTAGTGGCCTTAAGTTGTGCCAGGGAAAGTTCAGGCTGGATATTAGGAAAAATTTCTTCTCAGAAGGAGTGGTAAGGCATTGAAACAGGCTGCCCAGGGAAGTGGTGGAGTTACTGTCTGGAGGTTTTGAAGAAAAAGGTAGATGTGGCACTGAGGGATGTGATTTAGAGGGCAAGGTGGAGATGAATTGATGATTGGACTAGATGATAGTAGAGGTCTTTTCCAAACTTAATGATTCTATGATTCTTTGACACTATACTGTTAATTATTCTCTTAGAGAGAGGGAGAGGCTGTGAACGCATGAGAGCACCAGACGCTAGACCTGTGTATGAATGAGAGATTCTTTGCATAAACAATTTTGAATGTATAAATAAAAGTTGAAAAAAAGAACTACTGTTGTTTTTTAAGAAAGTCTGAGGAAATGCCCCTCAAGAAAATTAAGGGTACAGATCTGGCATTTTAAATATCACTAATTTTGAAACTCAGAGTAATTATTCTAAGAGATAAAAGTCTCAAACTGCTAACAAAAGAAAAATCTAAGTCATGAAAGAGAAAACTAATTATGGAAAAAATATATATATTTTAAATTATTATTATTATTATTTCCAAAATAATCAGTAAGCAGATTATTAGTGTAAATTTAGCTTACTAATTATTTGAAATCAGAAATGTGTTTTAAAATTGTTAGTAATTTACGTAATGCTACTATGTAGCACTACCCTAGTCTTCCATATGTTATGAAGGTTTAATTAATTTAATTCTCAAAATGCCAGTGTACCATATTAATAATTGAGTATTCCTAAACTAAATTGAAAGTGAAATGCTGAAATAAATAAATAAAAGAATCTTTCACTTGCATGTTGTTATATAACTGACCTTGCTACTTTTTTTTTTTTTTTCCCCATAATTAAGCTGTTCTTTTTCATCATTCAGATACTGAGACTCTGGCCACTTCCTTTTAAAGGCTTACGTGAACTAAATTTTTACTATATCTGCAAAACTCACAGAGTAAATTACACTGTGTGAAATCACCACTTTTATGCAGATCTCTCAATTACATGCATCTGTGCCGGATCAATTATCTTACCTAATTTCTAACAATAAATGGCCCACCAGTGCTCTCCGTTAATTAAAAGACTATCAGGCTTTTCCAAATGCACTTCTAATGTATTCTGTCTACAGCAGCTTTAAGGACAGCTATTGTTGATGGGCCTCTGTGTGTTAATTTGCCATCTAAGTTCACAGTCCCTTCCTGCAAAATACTGCTATACTTGTTTGTTTTTCTTACGAAGGACAGATTTTATTTTGTTAGTTACGGTGAGGTTAAACACAATCAAATCTTATACTGTAACATTTCTCATTTTAAATGAATGATTGTTGCTGCTACTCTTCAACTTTGCCTGTAAGGCCAAATTGGACCTCTCTTTAATGTCTTTTTTGACATGAGTCTATCTAGAAAATAATTTCCTTTCTTAGACGTAGTGCATAGGTTACTGTAGAATAGTAATTCTTTTGGGAGTTAGTAAAGTGTGTTTAAATCATACTTATCTACTCGTGACCTTTCTAATGCAATGATGAGAGTTTTGCAGATTAACTACTTTATTTTGCACTCCCTGAAAACTCTCTGCCTCCCTGCTTAAAAAGCACCCCTCAATGATTTTATTTAATGATGCAATTCAATTTTTTTTAGAAAGATTGTTTTTTAAAAGCCATGCTACTAAGTATGATTTTATACATTATTTATAAGAAATTGCTTTGACAATATCTTTCTTGATAATCCACTGGTATCAGTACCACAGAATTGTCCACAGAGCTTATTCTTTTCTTTTTCTTTTCTAGCTTCAGTATAAATTTGCATTACAACCCCACTTCTACTCCTAAATAATAATTATAAAACAGTCAATTGTGCAATATGTAAAAATATTTGTTAGATGTTTTTATAATATGCCACCAAGCATAATTTTATGAGAAGCTGAGCAGAATTGTAGAAATAATTGCATAATAATAAGTACATAAATAAAGTAAATATAAGAGTAAGTATCAACAGGAGAAATAAAATGGAACCATACTCTTTCTTATTTTATTTAAAAAAAAAAAATTAGTTCTCATTTTATTGCTCTTTTTCATGATAATCCCAGAGATTTCAATCCAATGATGTCGTTGACATCAAGGAGAAATTCAGTGGGAGCATCTTGCACAGAGCTCTTCTGAAATTCCTCCCTATCTGTTGTCATGCCAACACAAGCATTCTTCCTGGACAGAATGTTTTCTCTATTTTTCTATTCCCAGAAAAATAATTTCATAGCTTTATTGTTACAAACATTGGAGGAAAAAAAAAAAACCAGAAAAAACACAATCTAAATAGAATTTCTGGATTATTAATGAAGAAGGAAGGAACGGAGGAAGGGAGGGAGGGAAGGGAAGGAAGGGAAGGAAGGGAGGAAGGGAGGAAGGGAGGAAAGATCAAGGATTGAAAGCTCATAGTCACTTTCTATAATCATTTTTTGTTTCTGCATATTATGCTATTTGTATGGGATGTTCTATCTACACGTGTGAAAAATTTAAAAGGTTGCACTCTCCTTTTTGTGACTTTTGAAGAAAGTAATTTTCGTGCCTTTTTTTTATGAACCATAATTCTTGGAGTGTACTTGTGCATAAAAGACACAGTCTGAGAATGCTACCTGAGTCAAGTGTTTTAGACATACACAGAGTCTCCCTAAACTGAGTTGCTAGCCATCTAAATTCAATTTAAATTCTGGGAACAGAAACAGTGTGGAATAGCATATTATTGCTTGATCCAAGAGGCATGGCTAGCACTAACAAATATTTTTATCTTAAAATACAACTGGCTTATAAAAGTTACTAGGATTAAAAAATCATAATAATAAATGTCTCCGTTCTTTTAGCATAACACATCAGATGAGTGCATATCAAGGAACAAAGAATACTTGTCAGGAATGGAAGAGCAGGTCCAATTTTTATTTATTTTTTTTCTGCTGAGACACTGAAGAGTACCTAGAACTTTAACTGAAAATAGAAATAAAGTCTAAATAAAAGGAATGAGAGTTAAAGATCTGTACTATCAAATAACACAAATGCAGTATTATATGTATGTGATCTAATTTTTAGGGTTGGTCAAGCATATGAAATGCAAATTTAATATCTGTATCTTACTCTCACAACCATTTACTTTTTCTTTACTGACCTTTTTACTTAAAATTTATAGCTGACTCAGAAATAAGGAAGTGTTCAATCATGCCTTTTTTTCTATAGTCCAGTCTCTAAAATCAGCAGTTTACTTATAAGTGATTAAATCTCTTAGAAAGATTACTTATAATAGGCCAAGAGAAAGTTTAAGGAGGAACAAAATATGATAATAACTTCTTACATGGTAAATTATCATCTGCCTATTGTTAAACACAGAAAAGGTAAGTAGTAATAAAAATCCAGACAGCAAAGACAAGTCTATTGAACTATATGAATTTGGATTTCCATATATACATATTGCAGCAAAATCTATCATTTCATCAAAATTTGCTCCAGTTTCTATCCTGCCAGTACCTATGCACCACAGTAAATTTGATTTCATTTTACAAGACGCATCCTGAAAACATATTTTTTTTCTTAAATAATTAAAGTATGAAACCCTTAATGCATTTCATTAGAGTAAATCCGTAAAATATATTCCCGAATCACAGGAGTGAGCACTGTCTGCAGATGGCCAGAAGAACACATTTCACAAAGCCAACATTTACACAGAAAGCAATGCCAAAATATCAGTTCCATAAATACTTGGCAGACTGTGGAATTTTGTAGTCCTGTGACTACATAAAAGGCTTGAGGATTTCAGGTATTCTGAAATTTTAAATTAATTTAGAATGAATATAAAACTTGTACAGAGAATTTACCTGTAAACAGTAGTCGTTTTCTGGATAAATTAAGACAAGAAAAATGGAATTTTTCTTATTCTTATTTTATTGATATTCTGCAACCTCTTTTATCACTTAGAAAGCATTCAGTACCGTAGTAGTTTCATAGAATCATCTTGGGTTGGAAGGGACCTTCAAGATCGTGTCGTTCCAACCTCTTGTCATGGGCAGGGCACTCACCAGATCAGGGTGCCCAGAGACCCATCCAAGCTGACCTTGAGTGTCTCCAGACTTAACATCGAAATGCAGATGAACTCCATTGTACCTCTCTGTCACTTCTCCTCCTCAAAAGGACAAAGGGAGAAGATATGAAAAAAACCCTCATGGTTTGGGGATGAGTGCTCACCAGTTACTGTCATGGGCAAAATAGACTCAGGGAGATAAATGTAATGTATTGCCTATTTCTAATAGATTAGAGCAGTGAGAACTAAAAGCAAACTAAAAACACCTTCTCCTTCATGCACTCTTTTCTACCTCCTCCCCCTGAGCAGTACAGGGGAATGGAGAAGGAGGGTTGCAGTGAGTCACTTCAACATGGAGTCCCTCTCATGGGATGACATCCTTCAAGAATTGATCCTATGTGGGCTTCGCACAGGCTGCAGCTCCTCAGGAGCTGCTGCAACATGGGTCCATACCAGGGGGCCCATCCTTCAGGAGCAGACTGCTCCAGCACTGGTCCCCATGAGCAACAACTCCCTCAGACCTCCTGCTCCACTGCAGGCTCCTCCCTGTGTGCTTCAGCTCCAGCCCAGGGCCTGCTCCTGCAGGGGCTTTCCATGGGCTGTGGCCTCCTTCAGGTCATATCCACCTGATGCACCATGGGCTTCTCCATGAACTGCATGTAGAAATCTTCTCTGCATGGTGATCTGTGTGCTGCAGGCAGACAGCCTGCTCCACTGTGGTCCTCTCCATGGGCTGCAGCGTAACTTTTGCTCTGTGCCTAGAGCACCTCCTAAACTCCTTCTGCACTGACCTTGGTGTCTGTAGGGTCATTTCCCTCAACAATTTCTCACTCCTCTCTGTGATGGCAAAGCAGATATTTTCCTTTTTTAAATATGCTCTCAAAGAGGCACAAGAAGTGTTGATCACTGCATCAGCTTTGGCTGACCAAGGACCAAGTAGGTCCTTTCTCAAGCCAGCTGAAACTGGTTCTGCTCAACACTGGGACAGTTTCTAGACTCTTCTCACAATGGACAACCCTTCAGCCTCCCTGCTATGAAAACCATGCCATACAAACCCAATGCAAGTGCTAGCAGAAAACAACTTTAATAAACTTATTTTGGATGATTTTGTCTTTTTTTCTGTACTATTTTTACTCTATTCCAATTGAACTCTTAAAGAAAAGCTAGAGAAATTTATACCATATCAAAGACAATATACACAGTAGAAAAAGTAGATTATAAAAGGTTATTTTATAAATGATATATTTACATATTATAAATATCATGTCTATCTCTAAACAACTTTTCCTTTAATTTTGTGTATGTGGAGTTCAGTAGCTTGTTTAGAATAAAACATAGCACTGATGACAACATAATAGCAAAGAAAATAAAGAAATCCCTGTACAGACAAGATTGCCAAAATATTTTTTAAAAAAACTGCAAATTTTTAGCAAGTTCTATTTTCAGCACTTCAAAAGATTCTCTGCACTTCCCTCATCAGTTAATTGTTCTGTATTTCCTTAGACTCATTGTGATAGATAAACATAATGACCATATTTGCATTTGTATTTTCTTATATATTTGTATTTTCTTATATAATTGTTCCCTCTTCCCCTACAGCACAAATACAGTCATTATAGTCAACTTATCTTTGTTTTATTACAATGACCAGTTCTTTGACAGAAGCTATTTTGGAAGGCATCTAAAGATTGTAGAAAAAATGAAGCCTTCATTTAAAAACTTACAAGATTTTTGTCACTGAAAAATTTGTCTAATAACTTGGCTAAACAGAAGATTTGTGATATAGCAGCTATTTCAAAGTCATTTGTGGTTCTTCTCAGATCACATAACATGTATGCGTATATACAGCTTCCCAATCATCTAACATGACTACCAACAGTGATACTCACCGTAGCTGTTTGCTCTTCATTAAATATTCACAGACCTTTGTATCACACAGAAACAACCTGTTGTATATATTTGATCAGGTTGTCATTAATATTACTCATACTACTCGGTGATTAAAAAAAAAAACACAAAAAAACCCCACAAAAACAAAACATAGCCATGAACAACATAGTATAAAGATAGTAAAAATCACATTTAATTTCTTCGGTTGTTTTTTTTCATTTAAAAACATTTCTTGATGAAAGAGGATATCTTTCAAACTTTTTGTAAGTAACCATGAGATACACTTTAATTCTCAGTACAAGTGAACACTTTGGATTTGCATAAAAATGTGTTTTATTTTAGTCAATTTTTAGGTACTGATATTCTCTGAGATATGCAAAACCATCAGAAAAGTAAGTAGACATCAAAGTAAAAAATTAGACTGTCTGACAGCATTTGAGTGAGTAAAAGGAAGCTAAAAAGTCACTAGAGCAGATTTGGCTTGCTTAATGGTTTGAGCTGGCAAAAGGTAAAATATTTATAAACTAGATGTTAATCTTTTTTCCCTCTGGTTCTTCCACAGCATAGAGTCTTTCTAGACTGAGAGAAAGGCTCCACTACAGTCTGTGATCTTTTTATGGAAGCTAGAATATTAGGAGAATACTATTTCCCAGTTCATCACCATGATGTGAGATGTGCTTGTGAATGTGGGATCCTTGAAAACACTCATTTCTCAGTAATTCAGATATAACCTCACTTGTAACCATAGTAACCTCTCTTTCAAGCTCTGCTTTTATTATTTACTTAGACTTTTTTTCCCGGAGGGGAAATTTTAGATTCTTGTTTACATACTCTCCTGAGTAAATAACAAGGACATTCTCTTTCCAAGGCTCCAGTTTAGAAAGATCTCCATTCAGCAGGCAACATGTTTTCCAAAGTATATTACCTGCTTAAAAAAAAAGTCCTTTTGCAGTTAATTAGTTCCAAACTACAGGATCTTATTATTTCCTTTTATTAAAATATATGATACATCTAAAAATAATTCTGAATTTAAACTTACATCAGAGTATCATGAAATCTTTGAGTAACTAATGATCTGTTACGATTATGTTGATTTTATTTTAATTATTTTAATTTACTTTCTACGAGGTAACACAGATGTTAAGAGCTGTAAGTTGATCTATTCTTTTTCCTTTTCTCAAGATACACATGGAACATTTGCATAAGAAAATTGATGTGGTGTATTAACCACACGGACACTGAGGTGTGTTTGAAGACTACTATGAATATTACTGCTCTATTGAAAAAATAGCTGGTCCTTTATAGTGCCTTTCTGGCTGATGCAACAACATGCAAAACCATTAACTCTGCAAACAGTATTTTTCTACTCATTGACCATTGGCTAACAATTAATCTAACAACAACTATACTTGAGCAGCTCCTTCAGCACTTCCTTATCTTGAATGGCAGAGAACAAACAAGATGCTCCGCAACACTGGCCACGTCTCAATTCTGCTTAACTTGTTTACGTCTCCCAAGGCTTTGTTGTCATGAGCATAATGGCATCTTTGTCCCAGGGTCATTCTGCCCATGGCTCACTGCTCACAGAGTTCACTGAATCCGCTCTCGATATTCCCATAAATTGACATGTGAACAGTCCTAGCATAAACATAATCATTAATACTCCAAAAAAGGGAGTAGCTTTCCAAAGACTCAGTGAAGAAGATCTAAACGGTGGGCCAGACTGCAAGATACTTAAAGCACGTATCACATGTAATCATTTTTGGGGACAATTTTTGTTAGGAAGTAGTTGCATTGTTGTCTTAGTTTCTAGCTGGGGCAGAAGTTGCCTTTCTCATGGTGTCTTCTATGAGGCTATGTTTTTGTTCTAGATGTCAAACAAAACAGATAACATACCAATTGTTTATATTTGTTGTTGAGTAGTGTTGAACAGAGCCAAGGATGTTTTAGTCTCTCAACATCTTGTATTGCTCTGCCAGCAAAGGATTTGAAGGGGCACAAGGAGTTGGAAGGGGACAGGACCAGGGCAGCTGACCTGAACTGACCAAAGGGATATTCCATACCATATAGCATCATGTGAATATATAGGGGAGAGGAGCTAGCTGGGGAGCGAGCACTACTTGGGGACTGGCTGGGCATCAGTCAGTGGGTAGTGAGCAATTGCTTTGTGCATCACTTTGTGTATGATTACTGCTATTTCTATTTACTTCCTTTTCTGTCTTAGTAAATAGTTTTTATCTCAATCCACAAGTTCTACAGTATTTTCTCCTCATTCTCTCCCCCATCCCACTGGGGCTGGGGGAGTGAGCAAACAGCTGTGTGGTACTTAGTTATCTACTGAGTCAAACCACAACAATCATAAAGTTATGTAAGGTCTATAGTTAGAAACTAAATTAAAAAAATAAAAAATAAAAATAAAAGACAAATCAGTTACACACACAAAAAAAATATGCCTGAGGTAAACTGTTCATTCTAATGTTATAGTTGCTAATAGACTACAGATACAGAAGGCCAACATAAAAAGGCCTTCTTTTAAGACAAAATGTTCTTAGAAATATCCTTAACATCACAGTATTCAGATGTGTATGGTCCTCAGTAGTGTGGTACTCCTGCTGTGGAGTGAGAGATGGCTGGCTTCTTAGTTGGCTGGGAATGTGTTCAACAGAAGAAGAAGCAGGTAAGATATTTGGTGAATGGGTACACTTTACAGTGTCATTAGATGGAAGAAACAACTATTCAGAATGTCTCGTCTTCATTAACTTTAGTATTATTTGTAGCTTTCATAAAGCACTCTTAATTAGGGTAGATAGTAGAAAACATAAATGACAGGAGGATAAGTGAATAACATACTGTTTTTTAATTCCTTTCACTAAGAAATATGTGGGGAGGACTTAAATATATTGTTGCTGTGCTTTGAAGAACACATAATTAGTTTATGCATTTACTTTATTTCCTTTCTGTTTCTCTTTCTCTCCCTTTAGTAAATTATTTTTTGGTTAAGTCCTTTCATTCAAACTCTTCATATGCTAAAACGTGGCTCTCACATTTGAACTGGTATTTAATAACCCATAGAAATTAGACCCTTATTGTTTTCAAACAAAGACTTCCATAAAAACTGTATGAGATAAACATAAATTTCCTGATGTCAATAAACTTGCCAGTCACTATGAAGGCTATAGGAAAAAGATCTCTGTTGAGTAGACATCCTTTCACAGATGCTGGAATTTTCACATGCCTTAACTTCATCTCTTAAGGCAGTGGTGGCACTCACCAATTTAACGTTTACTATCTAAAAGAAAAACAAACACGGAAAACGGATCCACAAAACAAAAATAATCAAATCAAACTAAAATAGATTAGTAATTATGTTAAAATTGTAATCCTTCTGTTAATTGCACCTTATCAAATAAACAAATTTTTTTAATACCATGTAATAACTTGAGAAAGAAGCAATTTTGATTAACTCCCAAAATATTATTCATTATCATTTTCCAGACTACTGCTAAGAAAAATGGCTATGAAAAGGATATGATATCTAAATTATTCCTGAACTAAAATTAATTCAGTCAAGATAGCTTGCTCATATTATACATCTGATCATAGAGTCACAAGAGACACTGTTATATAATTTAGGAAAATACAACCTCTTTCCTTCCAAATTCAAATGAAAATAAACTAGGTGCAGATAGAATTGTTTATTAGGATTAAATGTGGAATTAAAGTACAAATCTGAGACAAGAAAGTTTGGTGAGTTTGAAAATTAGTGAGCACTGTTCTGCCCTCACTTATTTTCTCGATTTCTCAGTAAATATATTCGTATAATTACATAAACTTACTGCGTTTTCTTGGCAGATTTATAAAGAACTAGTACAAAGGTAATTTTTATAAAAATTGGGAAAATATGAACCTCAAATACTGAATAAATACTAAATAGTTATACATGGCTTTCGTGTGTTCACATAATTCCATGGAACTAATACGTCATTAAAAAAAAAGAAAGAAAAAAACATGAAAAAAAGTTTTTATTTTCTCAGATGATTAAGGTTAAACATGGGAATTGCTTCCTACTAGATATTATATTGGGGATACTGCTTCCTACTAGATATTATATTGGGGATACTGAACTGCTTCAGTAGCTGTCCCGCTCCGATTATCGGAGTGAGGGGAGATTCTGTAACATACCCGGAGTGAGATTAAGACGCAAACGAGGTCAAATGTTGTCCAACCAGTTTAATGGGAATTCTGGCCAGTGAGGGAGACGGGGATGGGGAGGCAGGCGATAGGAAAAGATAGGAAATAAGAGCAAGGGTTACATATAGAAAGTGGGGACAGTCACCACCATGGATCCCACGCCGTTCTATCAGACCAGGAATNCTCGATGGCCGTTTAGCGGCTGCTTGTCTCTCATTGTCCCTGGTCTGCAAGCCTTCGGGCAGGTGGGCAAACTTTGAGACAAGAGAGTTCTCACAGCAAACTTTGAGACAAAAGATTCCAAAACAGTCTCTTACAGTAGCCTAATGGGAGACTAAAATAATCCTATAGCTGTCTTTTAGACTTGATGGTATAATGTGGTATGAGGCTAAGACACAGTCATAGAGTGGCTTGGGTTTGAAGCGACCTCAAAGATCATCTATTTCCAACTCCCCAGCTGTGAGCAGGATTGCCAGCCACTAGATCAGGCTGCCCGGGGCTCCATTCAACATGGCCTTGAACATCTCCAGGGTCAGAATTTCCTTCCAACATCTAATCTAAATCCCCCATCTTTTAGTTTAAAGCCATTCCTCCTTGTCCTAACACTATCAGACTGTGCAAGTTTTGGTCCCCATCCTGCTTGTAAGCTTCTTTCAAGTATCAGAAGACCACAATGAGGTCTCTCTAGAGCCTTCTCTTCTTCAGACTAAACAATCCCAACTGCCTCAACCCTTCTTCATTGCAAAGGTTCTCCAGCCCTCTGATCATCTTTGTGGCACTCCTCTGAACCTTCTCAAACAGCTCCAAATCCTCCCTGTTCTGGGAGCCCCAGGCCTGGACACAGTACTCCAGATGGGACCTTAGAAGGGCAGAGAAGAGGGGTACAATCAACTCCCTCACCTTGCTGGCCACCCCTCTTTTGATGCAGCCCAGGATATCGCTGGCCTTCTGGTCTGAAAGAGAATACTGATGGCTCACGTCCATCTTTTCATCCACCAGGACCCCAAAGTCCTTCTCTGCAGGGCTACTCTCAAGGAATTATTCTCCCAATCTGTACTCATGCCTGAGAGTGCCCTGACCCAAGTGCAACACCTTGAACTTGGCCTTGTTGAACTTCTTTGGGTTCTTGTGAGCCCATTTTTCTAGTCTGTCCAAGTTCCTTTGGATTGCCTTCCATACTCCTACTGTATCAACTGCACCACTCAGCTTGGTGTCGTCAGCAAACTTGCTGAGGGTACACTCAATCCCACAGTCTGTGTCATTGATAGAGATGTTGAAGAGCACTGTTCCCAAGACAGACCCCTGGGGGACACCAATCGTGACCATCCACCACCTGGATGTAGAGCCAGTGATAACAAGCCTCTGGCTATGATCATCCAGCCAAATAAACTGTTTGTTCTTTTCTGTTACATCAGGATATTTGGCAGTACAGTCAGATATTATTCAGGTTTTTCATGGCTAGTCAACATGAAGCCATTTTACTTCTGAGACTTTGCCATCTGCTTGTAATAGCATTTGAGTAGCTCCTTTTGGCAAAAATAAGGAAATGAAAAACTTAATCTAATATGTAAGAGCTCAGAACTGCCTCAGGGAAAATAAAAGTATAACTCAGTTTATACACTGACACAGACAAAAAGTAAGATTGTTCAAGGGAAGAAGAAAATGAAGAGATTGAAAGAAAAATTGTAGCAAAAAACTCAGGAAGATACAAGACTGAATATTGTTCTACATGGCAGCAGTAATTTTTATTTTTATTTTCATTTTTTCTTCTGTAGTTGAATTTTCAATATCACTTCACAGACAAAACTTGAGTGAAACTACTTTACGTGTAAAATCGTAACTATATAGTTTTTTTTTTCCTTTTGTTCCCCTGCTTCATATCCTAGAATCTGAATTGGAGTTGTATTGTGACAGACAAAGTAAAATGAACGGACAGCACTGTTTTGAGCAAGATTTAATCTTTTCTTCATTTTTCCCAGACAGGCAGGTACTATAACAATGTAATTTGTTATGATTTCCAGTAGGGGGGAAAAAAAAAGAAAAAGGCTTAAGTGATGAGATATTAAAGCAAAGGGGAGTCTCTTGCTCAGAGGGAGGGGCTGCTGGCTGGCTGGGTATCAGTCGTTGGTCCCTTGCTTTGTGTATCATCTACTGTTTATTACATATATATATGTACTGTTATTTCTTTTATTTTCTCTACTGTCTTAATAAATAGCATGCATTTGAAAGCAAGAAAAACAAAATCTCACTTGAAATGTAAACTTGTAAACTCTCCTCATTGACAGGAAGGAATAAGAGAGGGTTTTGTTGTTGTTGTTTTGTTTTATATTTTTCCTTTTGTTTTCTAACTAATCATGTATCATCAAGTCCAGCCACCAACTTAGGTTGATGGCCACTGCTAAACTGTCTTCCTAAGTACTACATCCACACATCTCTTAAATACAGGGTACTCCACTACTTTCCTGAGCAGACTGTTCCAGTGCCTAACAACCCTTTTGGTGACTATCAGGAAGAATTTATTCAATCTGAATTTCCTCTATCTCAATTTGAGGCTCTTGCCTCACATCCTATCACTTGTCACCTGAGAAAATTTACTGACATCCTCCTTGCTGCAACCTCCATTCAGGAATAGATGAGGTCTCCCCTCAGCCTTCTTTTCTCCACTAAACAGCCCCAGTTCTCTCAGTTGCTCCTCATATGTTTTGTTTTCCAGTTCCTTCACCAGCTTTGTTTGCCTTCTCCGCACACACTCAAGCAACTCAATATCCTTCTTGTTATGAGTGGCCCCAAACTGAACACAGTATTCAAGGTGTGGTCTCGCAAGTATGGAGGGAGTACAGAGACAATTGCTTCCCTGGTCCTGCTGGCCACATTATTTCTGATGCAAACCAGGATACCATTGGCCTTCTTGGCCATTTGGGAATGCTGCTGGCTCATATTCAGCTGGCCGTCAACCCGATTTCCAACAGGTCCTTTCATGCTGGACAACTTCCTAGCCACTTTTCCCTACATGCAAGTAGATCAACACTTGGTGTCACGTTCAAACTTACTAAGGGTTCGCTCAATCCTCTCATCAATATCACTGATAAAAATATTAAATAAAACTAGACCAACTCCATTCACAACGACTCTTTGGGCCCTGCAATTCAACCAGATATTTACTCAGAGTACAGTACATCCATCCAAGCTGTGAGCAGCCAATGTCTTCAGGAGAATTCTGTGGGAAACGGTATCAAATGCCTTGCCAAAGTCCAAATAAACAACATGCACAGCTTTTCTCTTATCCACTAAACAGATCATCTTACCACAGAAGGTGATCAGACTAGTTAGACAGGACCTGCCTTTCATAAACATACATTGATTGGTTCCAATTACCTAGTTGTCCTTTATCATAGAATCATAGAAACACTAGGTTGGAAAGGACCTACAAGATCATCTAGTCGAACCGTCCTCCTATCACCATCCCTACCCACTAAGCTACCAAATCATCGCCCTTAGCTCTTCGTCTAGACGCTTCTTGAACAGCGGCAGGGACGGGGACTCCACCACCTCCCTAGGCAGGCCATTCCAGTGCCTGACCACTCTTTCAGAGAAAAAGTTTTTCCTCATATCCAGTCTAAATTTACCCTGGCACAACTTGTGGCCATTCCTTCTCGTCCTGTCATTAGTTATCTGGGAGAAGAGGCCGACCCTCTCCTCACCACAACCTCCCTTCAGGAAGTTTTAGAGTGCGAACTATGTGTTGTGTGATGGCACTCAAGATGATCTATTCCATGACCACCCTGGCACCAAGATCAGACTAAGAGACCTTCAACTCCCCAGATTCTCCTTCCAGCCCTTCTTGTAAATGAGCATCATGTTCACCAGCTTCCGGTCAACTGGGATGTCTTCAGTTAGCCAGGACTGCTAGTAAACTATTGAAAATGTCTTGGCAAATACTTCTGCAAGCTCCTTCAGCACCCTTGGGTGCATCCCACCTGTCCACATAGATTTTTGCATGTTCAAATGATGTAGTGGGTTGCATTTCTCCTTGGATTAAAAGGGCTTAATTCTGCCCCTTGTTTCTGTCTTCCAGCTCAACGAGAAGAATTAGTCTTACTACTGAAGACTGAGGCAAAGAAGACATTAAGTATCTCAGCCCTTTCCTCAGCTTTTTCACTATGTTTCCTGCTATATCCAATAAAGGATGGGGATTCTCCTTCATCCTCCTTTTGTTGTTCATGTACTTAGAATATTTTCTATTGTCTTCTACTGCAGTGACTAGGCTTTGACCCTTCTAATTTCCTCCCTGCATAAGCTCACAGCATGTTTGCAGTCCTTGTGATTGTTCTATCAGTTTTTCCAAAGGTCACGAGCTCTCCTTTTTCTATTATATATATTTGAAAGCCTTCAGAATCAGTGACATATAGCACTGCATTTTTCAGAAAGTCAATCAATAGAAGAACTCAAAATTAGAGCAGTAGATAGTTTTGATCCTAGTTTTCAACTCACAAATAATACTAGAACCCAGGAACTTCATGTACCTCCATCCACAGATACTGGTACAGATTGAACTCTGTGTCATGGTAGAGCTTAAACCTCCAACCAATATGGTCCATGAAGTCAAGAAAACTATTTATCTGAGAAGTTTAAGTCTCTACATTTGGACAACTTGAACAGCTCATTTGTCTCCATCAAGAATAATGAATGGATTTCCATTGATTGCTGAGGGAATTTGGACACTGCTCAACGCCTGGACAGCATTATCTGAATTTGTAACACGATCTGCTTAGAAGGAAGGATCAATCTGTTCCTTCAAGGTAGACCTCTGGTGCTGTTTAAGATGTCCCTTGGTGATCTGAGACACCAGTTTGGAGATACGCTAGAGGAGACTGGTCCTCTTGTGCAATGGCCTCCATTAACAATAGAGGGTAGAACACCTCTCCTATGAGGACAGGTTGAGAGAACTGGGGCTTTTCAATCTGGAGAAGAGAAGGCTCCTGAGAGACCTGATAGCGGCCTTCCAGTATCTAAAGGGGAGCTACAAGAAAGAAGGGAACAGACTCTTTAGCAGGGTCTGTCCTGACAGGACAAGGGGAAATGGTTTCAAACTAAAAGGAGACTGAGGTTGTACATACGGAAAAAGTTATTTTACCATAAAGGTGATGAAGCACTGGAACAGGTTGTTCAGCGATGTTGCTGTAAGCCCCGTCCCTGGAGACATTCAAGGTCAGGCTGGCTGGGGCTCTGAGCAAACTGATCTGTCTGAGGAGATGTCCCTGTAGATTGCAGGGGAGTTGAACTAGATGACCTTTAAACTCTAAAGATTTTATGATTCTATGATTCTAAGACAGACTAATGCAGAAAACCTTGACTAGCTCTCAAATCTCATGTTTACACAAATCCCACTCCAAAAATTCCATTACTGAACTAAATGTATAAACAACTAGACTGTTGCACATGTACATTTTAATTGAATTCAATGCTTCTCAAGGAATCTGTGATCTAAACATATCTAGAAATCTGGAATGCCAGCTACCTACAAAAAAGGTTCTGGATTATTCCTGAATCCCCAGAAGTTCAGAAGAACCTAGAATACTTAATTAAGTAGTCTAGTTCCCTAGTCATAGCTGCTAACTAGAAAAATACATGGAAAAAACAAACGAGGAGGAAACCAGAGAGGAAAATTGTTCTAAGACAAAAGAAAAAATAACAGAATGAGGCAGTATTTTCTGCAGATCATAGACACATGGAACAAGAACTTTACTTTTATATAGAAAGCTATAGGAGGGCATTGGTGCAATATGAAGAATCCCCTGCATACAATGGTTATGTTGAGAAAGGTGGAACAGACAAGGCTGCACTAACAGGGGGCAAGAGGTGACAGAAACAATACAAAAATGATATAGAGGCAGGGAAGATAGAAAAATAAAGCCTAAGAACAAAGTAAGGAAGTATAAGGTAGAAAACAGAAAGGTCAAAAGAAACAACACAATTGTGGAATGAAGACTGACAACTGACAGTAAAAAACCCTCCACAAAAAAAATGCTGAAATGGTTTAAACCAACATGAAGTTTGTAGATGCCATTGAAGTTTCAGGTAGTGTAATCATTACACTTTTTTGTTGTTGCTCCTTTTCATTTGGTAGCTATGGTGTTATTACAGATAAACAATAAGAAGATGCAAAATACTTCTTCCTACTTGTGATGCAATTAAAACTGAAATCAAGACAGCAGTTATATTTTCTAATATTGTCAATTTTAAATATATACAGGACCCCTTGATTCTGCAAAATTAATGTAGCGAATCTCATCTTTGTACTGATTACTTTGTAAGACGGAAAGCTCATCATATTTACAAGAATAAAAAAATAAAGAACAAATACAGAATGGGGAAAAAAGTAATTAGTATTTCTGTGAAATACATAGGACATCATATTAGTTTACACTGTGTGGCAAAAATGTGTAACAAACTACCAGTCAGCTGTCAAAAACAGTTGATAAGTGATAGGACTTCTTTACACTGTTAGCACACCCTCCACACAGTTTGATTTGGAGGACTGAAACAGCAGTATCTAAAGGAAGACAAAGGCATCGTTCTATTTTCTTTTTTTTCCAACCACTGATTTGACCATGAAAATATAGCAGACTCTTCTATGAATGACATTTAATATTGGCAAATTCAGAAAATGAGATGCAGTTTTCAAGAGTGCATGTCCATACAGGCAATATAAAAGAATTTTAAGATGTTCTGCATACTGTGATTCTTTATATAAAATTAGGTAGTCTGTTCGTTATCAGAGTACAGAAATACTGATTATAAAGAATTTTTACAATTTTTTTAAAAAGAATTTTAGATACTGTAGATTATATGTGCTGTTAATCCATAAATGCTAGTTACTTACCAGAATACCATGAAATATTTGACATCATAAGGGAAACACTGATACTGTTTGAACAAGAACAAATATGGTTGCCTGATGTATGTGTGTTCATGCGTGCTTCTGTGTGTACGCATCTGAAAGCAGGAGAGTGAGGAAGATAAGAAGGAAAAGATAGGCTTTTGAAGTTGTTTCTGCTGAGAACTGAGGATATTTTTCTTGGCATATCTCAACACTCCAACAGAAACAGTTTGTACACTATAGATCTATGGCAGAAGAAAAATAATTTCATAGAAGAAAATAGCCCACCTGCTTTGAAGATGACTTTGTTTTCCTGATAAATATATATATGTGTATGTATATCCAGCTAGGAATTTCCTCATAGGTCCCTATGTTATAAATACTATAGTGTGTAAGAAATTTTGCGTAGTAAACAGTTCATGTCAGTAGAAAGGAAAATGTTAGTTCCTAAGCTGCATGTTCATTTAATACAGAATTGCACATACAAGGAAAATGACTTCTGAATTGCTAAAACATCAGTGCTTGTCATGAAAAATGTCCCAAAACTCTTACAACTATACTAAGTGTGGTGCAATCATAGAAGCAATCCTAGGTAAAGTATTAAAGGTTTAGTGATCGTAAACAAAAGATTTTTACTTACAATAGCAATCTCCCACCAAGATGAGGAACAGCCAGGTCCCGCACAGGAGATCCTTTCCTCTCAGTGGTTGGCTCTTAAATAAGCCCAGGGAAGTCCCATCATGGGTCCACCCCTCCTGGTCACATGGAGGGGGGGAGGGGGCACAGGTGTTCCTTAGGCCAGCCACCACCCTTCACCAGGTGCTCATCATTAATTCAGGCTGTGACCTCATGTTTCCCTTACACTCCACCTCTTCACAGCATGAACTGTGAGTGAGCACCCTCAGAAGTATATTCCAATTTCGACAATTATAAGACATACAATTAACAATTCTGGCAACCAATATGTAAAAGTCCATGAATCCATCTAGTTACAGGCAGGAATCATAGTTGTTGTAGGATCTGTCCAAGGCCGTTGAAGAGTCTACATTCAGTTTTTCTTAGGGAAAGTTTACCACCAGTTGCCATCAAAGGACAGGATGTTACAATGTCTTTCCAATGATAGTCGAGCATAACCGAGTGCAGAGTTGTTGCTCTGACTGCTGGGCTCACGGGCTGTGGATCTCAGGGAGAATAAAACAGTCATTTGACAGGCACCACAATAGTCAAATCCCCCCTCCACAGTAGGATACAAGCCACGTTGTAATCCTGAGTTAAGATCTCTGCTTGGATAGAGGCATATCCAGGTCCCACACAGGAGATCCTTTTCCCTTGGTGGCTGGCTCTTAAATAAGCCCATGGTAGTTCCACCCTGAGTCCAACCCTCCTGGTCACATGGAGGGGGGCACAGGTGTTCCTTAGGCCAGCCACCGCCCTTCACCAGGTGTTCAATCACTAATTCAGGCTGTGACCTCATGTTTCCCTTACAGTGCTTCAAAAAGCATGTAAGTAGATTTATTTATGTGAATTGTCAATGAACAGATTTCTGCTAAGTAATTAAATGCTTTAGGTAAATACTTTATTGTCTTGATATTCTCTTTATACTGTAATACTGCTCAGTACTTGTATGCTTATTTCAAAGGCAAGTTTTGAAACAAGACCAAAGTTCTGTTCTATACCAAATGCACACGTATATAATTAAAGAGATCTTATAGCTGTGTAAGTAAGATGTGTGCTCGGGGGATGAGTGTTTTTTTAGAAGATACAATATTGACAAAATAGCTAAATGTCTGATCGCTTTGGATTAATAGTGATTGGGTCTTCATCATTAGTCAGTCCTGTTAATTTTTAGTTTAATGCAATTTTTGGAAAATGACTTTCAAGTTGTAATTTAAAATGGCCAAAGCTATTAGGAGATCTGAGAAATATATGACCAATCTTTGCTTGTAATTGGTGAAAAGCCATTCCAATTACAATTCATATAACTAAAACCAGAGACAGGAATACAAAAATAAGAAAAAGAAAACAAACTAAAGGATTAAGAGAAAACAGATATCAGAGATGAAACCAACTCTTAAATTTGGAAATTATGTACTTCTCAGAGAAAATATGGAAGAAAAACTGAAAAGAGACAAAATGTTGAAATAAACATCTAGAAGGGTGCCACACTGTAGATTATTCACAGGTAGCATACTGTCTATTAAATTCTCAAATCAGAGGGATTTGATAGATGGTCCTCCTTAGACCTCTTCATGCCCAGAACGTGACTAGCACGTTCAGCAGACAAAATGATGTCCATATTTCTTCTTACTTCAAGAACGTATTTAGATTAATTTAATAAAAATTAACTCTGAAAAACTTGTTTTTCATTTACCTTTAGATTTTCAGAAGCTTAAAAGATCTACAAGCTTTTGTGTAAAACCAAGACCAATATTACTAACGTAGAAAAAGAAAATTTTAGAGTAAGAAAAGCAAATTAAGTAGTATCTTTTTCTTTTTTCATTCTCCTTCAAAAATGCCATAGAGTATTATTACACTTCTAAAGTGTAATGCGTTTTACTTTTCAATATGTTGTTTAAATATTAAAATTGAACTGGATGCTGTTCTTATTGAATTTAATGGCAAAATACCCACGGATTTCAAAGTAAGCAGATTTAGGCCTGCTATATATTAGTTATAATTATAATCAGAGTAGAATGTTTAGAGAAGCATTTTCCAATGCATTCGTTGCATATTTTCAAATAAGTATATTAATTATCTTGATTATTTCCACAGAGAATAATTATACATATCTCTGAAGCTCTTAACAGTGTAAATATTAGAAAGAGGGAATATATAAGGAATTTATACCAACAAAATATCTTTGGGCAATTTGAGCAATTATTATGCATTCTGCTACTGGAGAGCTGCCTACTTCTGCCTACTTTATACTCACATTTGACTGTGAGCTTCCTAGAAAACACTACTTTATAACGTATAAGGAGGATCATAAGCTAAACCTGCACTGCAAGATTTTCCCACAAGTGTTAGTTACTAGGATGTTTCCATAAATTAACAGAGTTTGATATTCAGACTCAATCAATTTTCCAAACAGAGTAGAATAACCTGCCTCATATTTCTGAATAAAACAAATACTATACAAGATGCAGAGGAGAGCTGTGCCCTTCAGATTTGGCTCACAGGAACACCAATGACCAAACTCAGAAGGTACAGGATGTCTGTATTCCAGCTGTTAAACTGAGCTACAGAATTACAAGAGCTGAACTAATTTTTCAGGGTAAAAAGAATTTTCCTATGACTGAACTGAAATATGTATATGTTGAGGTGTGTTGATCTGCTACTGGATCTGAGGACTTTTTTGCAAGAATGGGGAACACTTACGTATGTTGCAAGTAACTTAAATTTAAGTCTCAAATTAGGTATCTACTACCAAGCTACTCAGCTGCAAATCCTAAGAGAAATAATTACTTCAAGAGGATGATTCATGTTATTTTGAGACAGAAATCTAAAATAGATCTGAAGTATCACCTTGTGGAACTTCGTTCTTAGTGGTAATTATAAGTGAAGTCTAAGGAGATAAGTTGAGACCTAGATCATGAAACTTTTGCATTTATGTTTCAGATCTTATCTTTATTGTAGAGCTATTCTCAGATTTGTTCGCCCATCTTTTAATCTAGTACAGATCAAAAGGTTAATCTGATTTGGCAGCAAACGTTGCACCACGGTATTCATCAAATGCCTCATCTCATGAAGTGTTAATCCATCTATATTAAAATACATATTAGGGAAAAATGTAGTTTTCAAAGATAAATAGATATGCAAGTATATATACAAGTACATATGTTTACGTATTTGTATATTTATCATAGAGTTATAGAATCATTTAGGGTGGAAAAGGCCGTTAAGGTCATCAAGTCTAATTGTTGCATAAAATAATTTATATATGTATACAGACATGCATACATGCACACTTATGTATTATGAAAATTCACATGTGGTAAACATTTTTTAAAAAATATTTTATGTATTTGATAAATAAAACATATTAGTACTGGATGAGCGGTTGCATTGTTCATGTGGAGTGTTCAAGTAAGTTCATAGCCTCAGACATGCATGTGAATAGCCAGCAAAAATGAATATTAAATTTAGGAGACAATTTTTTGTTTGTTTGTTCTTATGGTTCTGTCATTGTTTAAAAAAAAAAGAAAGAAAGAAAGAAAGAAAGGAAAGAAATAACTGTTATGTATATCATTTTCCTTCATTCTCATCATTGCTGTATGGTATTGTAAGTAATTCATTCTTAAGGGGTCATCAACCTCATTGGAGCTAGTCTGTTAGGTTCCATTCCACAGATCTTAGAAGAATTACAGTTAATTTGAAAGCTTCTTGTATCATCAGTGAAATGGCAATGTTTTTGTTATGTTGGCAAGAATGCAGACAGTAGATATGGATCATCATTTATAGAACATGATGATTAAAAAGAGCAAAACAATGAGAAGATTTTAAAGATATATTTTGAGAGGATAGGGAAAATTCAGATGTGCATGCATGTGTGTGTGTGTCACTGTGTATGCATTATCCAGCTATTTAAGTCGGGCAAGCAGCAATAAAAAATACTGAGTATCTGACAAAGAAATTATTAGACTTCTGTTATTAAAAATCATTAGTTGTAAATTTTCTACTTTCATTGTGTTTCTGAGGACTTAACCTTGACTGAAGACTCAAACAGAAGTTTTTACAGCTCATCAAGTTATTACATGTCATTAGAGCAACATAATAGGCAAACATTCATGGCTCTCAGCTCATACAGATGTCAGATAAAATTTGTTTAAAGCTCTGTCACTGATACATGAGTTGATTTACTTCATTTAGTTTGCTGCAGTCTAAGTTCTCTTTCATAAACAGTTTCTGTAACTTGGATGATGTACAGTAACTTGTTAACCTACTAATTTATGCAAATTCCTGAATTAAGTGTTCAGAATTCTTAAATGATATTTAGGTCTTAACTGCTAATAAACATTATTTATCACCTTTACCTTATGTATTTACAAGCATAGAGTTAACTATTGTATATGACTGACTGACCAAAATCCATCCATCTCATACACCTCGGAGTGTTAGTTTTCACACGTAATTAGTTACAGAGGAAAAGACTAGATAAATAGTTACCTTTCATTTTACTACAGTCAATAAGAGACCATTTAAATCCAAAGTAACATTTGTAAGCATTACTGAATTTGGAAAGCACTATATAACACCTAGATAATTTTTTTAGAAACAATATATAGACCCAAAGAACACATTTTCTTGTTGGCTACGCAATGTCCAATGACTTCGATGGGCCACTCTGCAGTTATAAATGGTTTCTCTAAGGAATGCTGGTTGCAAGATTGATACTTAATTTCTAGAAATGTTTGATTTAGAACATGAAAAGGCAAACAAAAAGAAGATTTAAGAAGTGAAAAAAAGGATAAATCAAGGGCATGAAGCGATTGCTCTATTGCAGGAAATATGCTTTGAGGAAGCCTTATCAAAGACTATCTTGGTGGTTTTTTTAGCTGAGGCATTTTTGTATCACTGTGAAATGTTGCACAGGCATTCCTTGATGGTATTATTTCTTCTACATTTCTCAGATGAGTGGCTTGTATTTGGGAATAGACAAAAACTCAAGGAAGCCACGTGAAAAGAGAGAGAGAGGGAAGTCGTGGATGTCCCATCCCTGGAGACGTTCAAGGCCAGGTTGGATGGGACCCTGGGCAGCCTGATTGAATGACTGGCAACCCCGTCTGTGCTGGGGAGGTTGTGTAAGGGAAACATGAAGTC
>WBMW01002315.1:60830-78271 GCA_013396635.1 Penelope pileata
GGAAAAAAAAAACCAAAGGAGTTTTGCATCCTTTCCGCCGAGGAAAGCCCGCAGCCCTCGGAGGCAGCTGGAGTCACAGCACCCTCTAAGGGACACGGGCGGAACCACGAGGAAGGAAACGGGCACGGCCGGGCTCCAGGGGCTTCCAGGCCTCCCGGAGAGCTGAGCAGGGCCCTGGGAGCCCAGGAGATGGGAGCGGGGCTCAGAGCCCCCTCCCCCTTCCCCTGCTGGCCCCAGGATGCTTTCAAGGCGATACAAAGCACGGGTGGGGGAAGCGCAGCCTCAGAGCTCTGTCAGGTGCCTGGGCTCCTGCCAGCAGCTGCTGCTCTGCCAGTGCCTGGTGTGGAGCTGCGTTCTGCTCCCAGGAGGGCAACAGCTGGCAACAGCTGGCGGTGCTGGGCACAGCCAGGGACACGTTCTGTTCCTCAGGGAAGCTGTTAGGAGGCACAGGGAGCTGGGAGGGGACAGGAGCGGGGCAGCTGCCCCAAACTGCCCTGGGGGCTGTTCCACCCCACATGGCACCGTGTGACAGAAGGGGGGGCAGGGAGCGGGGGGCCCCGTTTGCTGGGGGATGGGCTGAGCACCGGCCGCGGTCGGTGGGCGCTTGCTTTGTGCAATCCCTTGTTTGTCTGTCATTGCCATCGCTGTCACTGGGCTCTGTTCCCCTCTTTCTGTTAGCAATTAGTTTTCTCCCAGCCCACGAGCTCTGCCTCATTTCTCGACTCCCTCCCCCATCCCAGCTGGGAGCTGTGTGGGGTTTCCAGGCCTGCTGGAACCAGAGCACAGGAGCCCAGGGGATGCCAGCAGCGCTGCACGGGGCCGCTGGGCTCGGGGCTGCTGCTGCCCACCGGGGCCCCCTGCCCCCAGCCGCGCTGCAAAGCGTCCCCAGGGCACCCCGCTGCCCTCTGCAACTCGTCACCCCCCTCACTGCAGCGCTGCCCATTCCCCTGCCCAACGTTCCTATGCTATTCCACCCCCTGTAAGGTGACCCCGTTCCCGCAGCACTCACACGTGTGCCTCGCTAGCGAGTAGTTGGAGCCGCCGCTGGTCAGCCCGAAGCCCTCGGGGACCTGGCTGGAGCTGCGCGGCCGGGCCAGCAGCTTGGGGGGCTCGATCTCGGCCCCGAACTCAGCCCCGATCACCCCCAGCAGCACGATGGCCGTCGCCTGCTTCCTGCGCTCCTCGTAGGAGCTGGAGATCTTCTTCAGCTGGGGGAGGGCGGCCAGGCAGCCTGCAACGGAGAGAGAGCGGGTGAGGGGGGGAGGACCCGCAGACATCGCATCCCCAGCAGAAACAGGAGCTGCTGCGGGCGAGCACAGCGTCGGGGTGCTGCCTGCCCTAGGACCCGCTGCTGCTGCTGCTGCTGCTGCTGCTGCAGGGGATGCTGCCCTCCCTCCCCAGCCCAACACCAGGCTCAGCACCAATCCTTACTGGTGGCACCAATCTGCGTCCAGCTGCAGCGTCAGCCACCCTGCAAAGACTGCCAAAACGAGGCTGAAAAGAAGAAACAAAAAGGCAGAAAGCCGTCTCATTTCAGAGCTTTTTTGGGGAGAAAAAACAACCTCACATGTTCCTTGGAATATAGTGCACACGGCCCCTGGAGTATAGTGCACACGGTCCCTGGAGTATAGTGCACACGGCCCCTGGAGTATAGCCAACGGTCCCTGGAATACAGTGCACCTGGCACACACGTTCCTTGGCAAGCAGTGCACGTGCTCCCTGGAAAACAGCACAGGTGGCACACGTGCTCCTCGGCACACGGCGCAGACATTCCCTGGAATATAACGCACACATTCCCCGGGATGTGGCACAGACGTTCCCTGGAAAGCAGTGCCTGTGCTCCCAGGGAAGCAGTGCCCGTGTGCCTGGCGGGCAGCGCTCCCCAGCACAGCACAGACCACGCCGCCCTGCACTTCCTCACCCCTGGGTGTGCTTTAGGCAAACCCCCGAAACATTCCCAAACCCACTCGGTTCTGAGAGCTAGCCCTGCAGCATGGCTGGAGGCAGCACTGCAGCTAGCACACAGCCAAAAATGAAACACAGACAGACAAAGCACTGGGAACTGCAGGCAAAACATCTCTGGAGTTGGAACTGCTCAAAAGGCTGCGGGACATCGACTGCTTCCCTGAAAAAGCAGCCAGAGAGCAGCCACCAGGTCAGGGGAAATCCAGCAGTTGGGAGCACTTTGCTAACTAACCCTGACGATCTCGTTAATTGGCTTTGCACAGCGCTCGGGTAAAATGAATTTTATCCTGGCTTACCATAAAAGGATTAAAGGACAAATTAAGCCCTGTGGGTTTAACTGGAATGGGAACGGATGGATTTGAACGAAGGAGGTTTTAGGGGACGGGGGCTGGACCAGGCACCCCGGGTTGGCTGGGGCTGGGGGTGCCCACGCACAGCTTCACCCCGAGTGCTCACAGCCACCCAGGGGCCACGGGAACCCCCCGAGCACAGCCCAGCCCCAGGAAGGCAGCAAGGGGAGGGCTCCTCGCCCCGTGGCCTCTCCACACCTGGGGCAACCCCATCATCCTCAAAGCATTCACGGGACGTACACGTGCACAGTCAGAAAGCTCCACCGGCCAATCTCTATTTTTTCCTCCTCCATTAAAATAATATATATATTTTTTAACTTGGCTGTCACCGTGGAGCTGCTACAGCTCGGTGCAGGGACGTGGCAGTGACTGCTAACCCCAAACCCAAGGTTTTTTCCTCTTGGTGCCCACACAGCTCTGGTTCTGCTGTCAGCACCGCAGCCCGGCCGGGCTCTTCCCAGCAGCACCCAGGAGATGGAGGACCCAGCACAGAGCCCGACAGCAGCCAGCTCGTTAAGGCATCACCACTCTGGTCATTACCTGAGACCCGTCCCTAGCACTGGGGCCAGGATTACAAAACCTTCATGAAGGAACACACGGCCCCATCACCAAGCGCAGGTGTCAGTGGCACCTGCTCCAGGGTGGGCGTTTCGGTGCCGGGACAGCTGCTGCCCGCAGCAGGGATCTCTGCTGAGCTGCGTCACCCGCTGCTCCCAGCCACCAGGCAGGGGAGGCAGCCCCCCGAGGAACCCAGGGATCCAGGGAACGCTCCCTGCCCGTTTCCCATCACCCTCACGCTGCGTGGAGAGGGACCAGCATCAGGCTTTGCTGATAGAAGAGGACCTGATAACATCAACTCGAGATAAATTCAGATAACAGCAATTCTTCTGCGCAGCCCTCAACGCAACCCATGCTGTTTAGTGTTGTCGTTAATTTTAGCTTTGCTTTCATTTCCTAATTTATTGGGTTGCGGTGATTTTTGTGGCTTATTTCATAGCTTCCCCCCTCCCCGGGGTCCCTGGCTGTTGGCAGGCTGTGCTGATCGACTGCATCGTGTCTGCCTCGCTGTTTTCTTCCCAGATCTACCAGAAAATACATGAAAGAAGGGAGCACCGTCCCTACCCGCACGCTGCAGAGCTGCTTAGCCCTGCCTTCCCCGGCCTCTCACGGGGCATCTCGCAGCAGCCAGCTGAATAATTCAGCACCACCAAGCCCTGCAGCTCGGTATCGTTAAAGGCAGGACGTAGCATTAAAGCATCGTTAAAGGCAGGACGCAGTGTTAAAGGCAGGACGATCTCTGCTGCCCTGCCTGATCACCCCTTCCCTCTGTGCTGCCAGCCAGGCAGCTGCAGCAGCCCACAGGAGAACCACGGAAGCTCTCCTGGCCAAGCACAGCCTTTACCAGGTGATGATGATGGTGATGATGATGATTTAGAGAAGACCTGCAGCCACCAGGATTTACAAAGTCAGAATTCAGACAGCCAGCCCAGCCTGATCTTCCAGCTGCGCGCCAATGCCAAACCCAAGGGCCCTGGCTCCATCACCCAGAGGTCAGAGCCCACGTGCAGGGCCCCTGCCAGGGGCACCAGAGCCGTCCCCCAGCCGCTGCGGCGTGCAGCCAGGAGCGGCAGCACCCCGGGGAGGGCAGGCTGCCCCCAGCCCCCAGCCCCCAGCCCGAGGCTGCCCAGCGGCCAGGGGCACCCCGCGGGGCTCAGGCCCTGCTTCCCCCTGCCCAGCCTGTTGTAAGCCAGCAGCGCGTTTACACTCACAGCACGGAGACCAAACCGCGCTGCTGTGCTCGAGGGCAGCCCAAGCCAACCCGTGTGCAGCCCGGAGCAATGGGCCCGGCAGCACTGGGTGCTGGGTGCCTCGCACCCCGAGCCCGGCCATCAGATCACCACCCAGCACCGCTCGCCCTCCTCTGACGCTGGGTGCTGGGGTCTCGCCTTCCCCCGGCGTCACTCGGGGCGGCAGGGAGCAGCCCCGGCTCCTGGGAGGGCTCACAGGAGCCCCCCTGACCTCACCTTGCAACAAAAGGAAAAAATACATATTGTTTGCATGATTATTTTTGTATATTTGGGGTTTACCAAAAGCGTTTTCACCTCGCAGAAGGCGAGCAGCACCACCCACACCGCAGCCAGCTTCACGTGCTGGGATGAAAGCCAGACACAGACAATGTTCACTAATTACTGTCATACAGATTTCGGTGTGGCCTCACCGCAAGTTTTCTGCCGGGGGAGTGCTGATGACCCAATTATCAAATTAAGACCCAATTATCGCTCTGTAACGAGGCTGTAAGGGAAGCACAGGCTGCACCCACCTGAGCTGCCGGCCCCTTCCTCCCGGAACACACCACCAGCCAGCCAGCCAACACTTCCTAATTAACTAATTAAACACCTGACAGCAAGTAAAGCACCGACCCCTTCCATTTGGGAATGCACAGCGTCCACCCACATCTCCCAGCATTAACCCTTCCCTTCCTGGCCGGTGCCCTGCGCTGGGTGCTGAGTGCCCCGTTCCCTTTTGGGGAGCAACGAGCTGGGCCCCCCAGCACCCACCGTGTCCCCAGCCATGAGCTGCACTCAGCAACCAGCACCCTGCCCCAACTCCATCCCGCCGGCATCACGGCCATCCAAACGGCCTCACGTGTTCAGCCACCCGGCAGCACATCCTAGCACAGCCACAGCGGGTCCTTTCCTGTCAGCTCTGAGCCACAGACATGGCGCAGGCAGCACCCGCCGTCCCCTGGCCCCATCCCTTCAATTTTTAAAGGCAGCTCCGTGCTGCGCTTCCCAGCACCCTGCCTCCCCCCGTGCTGCTGTGGGAAGGAGGCACAGCTGGCAGAGGGGAACGAGGCACAGCTGGCAGAGCGAGAGGCACGAGGCACAGCTGGCAGAGCGAGAGGCACGAGGCACAGCTGGCACAGAGAGGGGCACGAGGCACAGCTGGCAGAGCGAGGGGCACGAGGCACAGCTGGCAGAGAGAGGGGCACGAGGCACAGCTGGCACAGAGAGGGGCACGAGGCACAGCTGGCACAGAGAGGGGCATGAGGCACAGCTGAGAGCACTGAAGTGCTCACCCTGGCTTCTCCGAACTCCGGTGGTGATCCCTGCCACGTCCCTCGCAGGGAGGGAAGCTGTGGGGCACGAGCTCCCGGCTTTAAATCAGTTAAAGCCGTTGCAGGGTCCGCCATGGCAGCAGGCCCAGCTGTGCGGCCTGGTCCCGCCATGGCTGCAGGCCCACACCTGCGGCCTGGTCCCAGCACCGAGGGACCCGGCGCTGCCTTGGGGCTCGTGCAGAGCTGCGGGGCTGAACGCAGAACACACTCCGTTAGGCTTTCAGTCAATTAAGCTTTAAGCTGTCAGCAAACAAGACGTTTAAGTTAATTTTGAATCCCCACAAACCAAGCTGAAGGCTGTGGAAGGGCACGAGAAGCGGCCGTTTAACTGCTCTGAGTAGCTGCCCCGTGCTGCCATGGAACGCTGTAACAGCAGCTGCCACCAAAGGGTTAAAGAACAGCCTGCTGCACTGCCTGATCTCCGTGGAAACTGGGTTTGTTGGGCGGGAGATCAAACAACAACAGGGACGGGTCCGCAAAACTTAAAACTGCACCAACCCACTTGCAAAAAATGCAACACAAACTAAGGAAACGCCATTGGAAAAATGAAAAGATGTCCCAGCGGGTCACGCTGAGATGCCAAGGCTGAAGCTGTGCCTGCTCCCAGCTCCCTCACCCGCTGGGTGCTGACCTCCTCGCTTTGTTTCCCCCATCACCAGGTCCTGCAAGATGTGCATGGGGAGGGGTGGGTTGCTTGTAAAAACCCAAGGGTTAAGGACAGCTAAAAAATGTTTCCAAAAACGTTTTTGAGAAGTGGGGAAACAGATCTGCCAGTGATGGAAAAAGACCAAAGCCAGCAGAGGAAGGGAGCACGGGCACGGGGTGATGAGGGTGGCAGGGCTCATCCCAGCACAGCCACCGTGCTTGCCCTGAGAGAGGGCGGGCAGCCAGAGGAATGCAATTAAGGCAGAAACGCTTCACTGAGACAACGAGAACCAGCTTCTCCCACGTTAATAAAGCTTTCTGCAGCAAGGACAGCACGAGGGGAACGGAGCAGAGCTGCCACCAGGACACGGGGGGGTTCAGGCGGCCCCAGACCCCCAGTGCTGATGGCGACGCGGGCGGTGCCGCCCGCTCCCCACCTCCACGTACACCACGAGAACACGAGCGGCACCGCGAGCTGCCAGGTCCTGCGGGGCCGTTCAGGACCTGCACGCTGAGCCGACGCCTGCCAGCTGCTGAGCAAACACCCGTGGGCACGCACACCCGCCCCACTTTGCTCCAACACCCAAAGTTTCCCTTCTCTCATCCCCACAGCCCATCCGAACCGATGCTGTTTCCTGTAGCAATGCTGCAACCCGAGCGCAGCTTGCCTTTCAGCAAAGGAATCTCCTTTGGAAACGTTTATCCTGGCGCACCAGCCTTCTGGCCAAGGCATTATTCTGTTGTATTTTGTACCTACAGCCATTTTAGCAACCCCAGTTGCTTCGACACCAGCAGCACCAGGCACAAACTGCCAGGCTGCCGCGCACCCCAGCCCCTGCAGAGCTCCCCAGCCACTCCCTGCTGCCCCTCGTTAGAACAGCCCAGCCCCCCAGCCAGACCCCTAACGAAGCACCCAGCAGTGCCCCGAGCCCTGGCAGGTGCCAGGCAGGGCTGCAGCCCCCAGCCCCCCGCAGATCTCCCGCTGGCCTCCTGCTGCTGCTCACCGGGGGCAGCTGCTGGGGCGGCAGATGCCGGCACCCCAACTGCTGCCAGGTCCTCCCGACAGCCACCACACCTCCCACAAAGGAACAAAACTAACAAAGAAAGCGTTTCACCTATCATTTCATGCTTTCGCAGCTGAAGGCAAACGGGAGGAAATCAGATCCCTCGCCAGTTCTGCCCACGCTCAGCCATCAACCAGACACGGCTCGAGGAGCTCCAGAACTGCGCTCAGTGTGCAGCAAGACTCCATCAAAACAACATTCCCAAGTGCACTGGCTGCTGTCTGTGCAGTCACATCCCGCTTTAAATGGCAGCAGAAGCACGAAGCAAGAGATGTGTGCGTCTTCTCCCCTTTCTTCATCAGCATCTGAACGGGCCCGAGTTTGCTCTCGGGGAGGAACCCCCCCTCGCTCTCCGTTCCGCACAGCAGCCGGCGGGACGCAGCGGGTGGCTCCGCACGGAGCCGTTACGCACCCAGTAACCGCTGCTTTGCTCCTCCGCGGTGGCCTGCAGAGCTGCAGAGCGGCGTGTGACGGGGGCAGGGCGCTGGGGGGGCTCGGGGCTGCCCCCAAGGCGCCCAGCAGGAGCCCTGCCCGCAGCCCGGCTGCCCCGGCCCCCGCATGGTGCTGAGCAGCGGGCGCCGGCCCGGCTGCCAGATGGCCCCGGCTGCTGGGCACCCCCGCACCTCGCTGCAGCCCCCCCGGGAGCTGCCTGGGGAGGGAGGGCAGCGGCCCCCGTCGCTCCTGCATCCAGCTCCGGCTCCAACGGTGGGAGACAGAGCGGGGAGGCTGCAGCAGCGCGGCCCGGAGGCTCAGTTTGTTAACGAAGGAGGAAGCAAAAGAGCAGGGGGAAAAGCGGAGCATCTGGCTCAGCAAACGGCTGCACGCAGCTCTGGGTGCGCAGCTGAAGTGGGAGAGTGGAAGCCTTTCAGTTACAGCTGTAACAACACAAAACAGTGCATCGCCTAGGAAGGAAATTAAAGCTACTTAAAGTAGCCTGATTGTGCCAGGATCAAAAAATCGAGACAGTGGGGGTAAGATGTTGCTCCAAATATGGAAAAATGCTGGAAATGGAGCATTTCTGCACAGGAGCAGCGGTGACAGTGAGCTGGGACACGGTGCATCGCTAAATGCAGCAGCACGCGCTGCCCAGTCCTTGGGACAGCACAGACAGAGGCGGCTGCTGGCCCCACAGCCAGAACGAGCCTTAAGCCAGGGGGTACCCGAGCAATGTGGGGCTCCTGGCACAAACAGCAACCCTTAGTTCTGCACCTACAGCACTCCCCATGCTCCACCTTCCAGGTTTTTTTTGGAATGCCCAATCCTTTGCCATTTCTGGAATGCCAAACCCTGCACCACCTGCCGCAATGCCACCCATCCCCAGCAGCTGCAGGGTGCTCGGTGCTGCCCTCGTGCCACCCTGCAGCAGCTCCAGGGGGGCTCTCAGCAGCTCAGCGTTACGTTTTTGAAAACCTTCCACCTCCAAAACCAAGGCACCCCGCATTCCTACGCTCTTTGCAGCTGGGGTGCTGGTGCCTGCCAGCTAGACTTCACACAGGAGGGGAGAAACGTTTAGCAAACGAATCTTTAATTAGTAGCAGGAAGGGGGCTGTGCTTTGCGAGCATCCCTGTCAATGCTAAGGCGAACAAAGTCATGGCTACAAGATGGGAAAGCTGCACCCTGCGCGATGCTGACGTCCCTGTTGGCTCCAGAAGTCGCAGCCCGCCTGCCTGGAGCTGCTGCTCAGGGCCAGCACAACCCTCGCAGCGGTCAGGACCCACCTGGCCGTGCCCCAACCCATCTCCACGCCTACAGCAACCCAGCACAGCCCGGGGCCACGCCACGCTGCAGCCCCAAAGGCCCTTCCCTGACCTTCTTCCCTTCCACAGGAAGCTCAGTGAAGATGTAAAGCCTGTGTGTGCTGCTACCCCGTGTTCTGTGCCAGGAAAGCACCTGCCAGCGCGGTGCCGAGGCTCCGTCTGCTCCACAGCACTGGGACACCAGACCCTCGGCCCTGTGCTCTGCTCCTTTTATTATTTTATCATCTCTGTGGAACCTTACATGCAAACACTATTTCCAACTATGCAACAGCACTGTGTGCATTCTTCCTTCCTTTGCTCTCCCTTTATTTCCTGGGAAAAGCTAAAACCTCTGCAATGTGCCGAAGAGAGACCCAGCCTCCCACGCAGCTCCTGCCTGTGCTGGACGCCGGGCAGACGCTGCAGGCGCTGCTGAGGATTGCCCAGAAAATTGCAGCGCTCTGCAGCCAGCTCAGCTCCAACAGCAACCCCTAAAAGGAGCCAAGTGGAAGAGATCCTTCCAAAAATCATTTGGATAAACGACAGCCTTTGGTGAACCCCAACTGGGATTGGGCAGAGCCCTGCTGATCACTGCCCCGCAGCGCGACTTTGTGCAGGGGATCAGTGAAGACCAAGGTCCTCAAAGGGACCTACAGGAAGGAGCACTGCGGCGTGCTCCAAGGTGACAAGGGAGCCTTTGGGGTGTCTGAACCAAACCCTGAGCATTGCTCAAACACTGAGCTGACTACACTCAGCTGTAGCCCGACATCCCCTGTGCGGGACGCAGCTGTGACAGCTCAGCCGCCTTTCCCAAGAACGCTGTCTGCAAAGGACACTGACAGCTTCAGGCCCGAGCAGCAGGGAGGGCAGCTTCCTGCAAGCCTCCAAACTCAGGAGGCTGGGGGGCAGCAGGGGAACGCACAGCATTTGGAAATGGCTCCGTTCAGGTGGCCCAGTGGCTGCCTTTGCCCTGACAGGACCGCAGGGCCCCAGAGGAGGACGGTGCCAGCCCCGTGTGTACCAGTGCTGCTCCTCAGGCTCCCAGAAAGGAGCCAGCAGACGAGGAGCCAGGGAGAGGGCACTCCTCTGAAACAAACCCGGATGTAATGGAAACGCTGGGAAAAAAAAATCAGTGTGCCAGGGCACCCCTGCACTCATTCCCACTGTTTATTCCCATTTCTTCAGCCTCTCCCCATTGCTGGTCCTCGAGCCACCCCGCAGCCCCCCCAGCCCTCCCCGGAGCCACCTGCACTGGAAGCTGCCTTTCTTCTGGTCAGCAGCAATAAAGAGTTTTCTGGCAGACTTTCACAAAAACCCATAACAAGCTGGGTCCAGAAGCACAGCTGTGTGGCCTGCAGCGCTGGATCTGTGCTAACACACGCTGCAGCCACGCCAGCGCTGCGGATCCCACGCCGAGCACACAGACACCTTCCCTACGACACCGTACGAAGAAGCACGAAAACAAGAGCCACGAGCTGACTGCTTGGGACTGAATGCTTGCTTTGGGGTTTTTGCACGGCTGTCAGCCCAGAGCACGCCTGGAGGGGGTGCCATTCCCACCCCCAGCCCCCAGGCAGGAGCTGCGCTGGTTATCCCAGAGCTGGCACACAGCCGGGCTCTGTGCGTGGCAAGCAGCCCCGGGCTCCCTTTGCTCCTGCAGCAGAGAAGGGGAAGAGGAGCGTCCCACCTGTCCTGGATTGCATTTGTGAGGCACAGAGCAAGGGGCCGTGCCCGCGCTCACCCGCCGCCATGTCGTCGTCGCCCAGCTCGTGCTCCTCCTCCGCCGCCTTCGCCTCGGCTCCCAGCGCCTCGGGGTTGGCGGCAGCGGCCTGCCCGGCCTCCGTGGTGACTCCGGCTGAAACAACAACGGCCCAGCACGTCAGTGCTTTGGTTAGGTAACGGCCCTCCTTTAGGGAGAAACATAAATAGCTGTATATTCTGCTGCTACGGAACGCTGTGAACGCGGAGGCAGCAGAGAGCAGCTGTTCTCGGCGTGCCCTCACACAGCTTTCACAGCCCGCCCTCGCCCCCTGCCGCGCTCGTGTTGCCTGGAGGTTGCTGGAGCTCTCCTTGCAGATTTCTGAGAGCAAGGCCTCGCGTGCTTTGGGCAGCCTGGCCTGGTGGGAGGGGTCCTTGCCCATGGCAGGGGGTGGAACAAGATGAGCTCTGAGGTCCCTTCCAACCTGAACCATCCTGTGATTCTCCACAGTGCATCTCATACGCTTCCCTCTTTTTGTGTCATCTCCTGGCACATCAGTGCCCTCCCATCCCAGTTACCACAAAGCTGCAGAGCTCCAGCCAGCACCTCCCGCACCCCCTCCTCGCCCTGCAGCTCCCCCTGCCCAGGGCGCCTGCAGGGACCACCCACCCAGCTCACCGCTCCGCATCCCTGGGGCTGGGCTGCACCCACCGATCGCTGGGGCTCCTGGTCCCTGCCCAGCCCTCACTGCAACCCCACCGGGCACCTCCATTCCACCACCAAGACAGGGGTTTTGCTAAGGGAGAGAAAGCACAGCCTGACAGAGAGCCACCAGAGAGCTTTAGGCAGCTGCAGGAGCAGGAGGAGAGCCCGGAGCAGGCTGCTTTCCTGCTGAGAGACCCTCGGTGCCAGCTAGCAGAAACCTTTGTGCCAGGAGACGGCGGCTCACTGACTGATGGTGGTGCTGGGTTTGCCACCTAGAGAAGCACCAAGAGCCCACTAAAAAGGGCCACGGCCCTCTGTCAGCACCAGGCAAGCTCCCAGATGACCAAGAGATGTGGAATGGGTTCTGGGACGCACCCAGGCGGGCAGGGACGCCCCTGGCACCGGGTGACCGAACCCTGCTGCTCCTCCGCCACTTCCTGGCATCCTCCTCAGGACGCCCTTAGGACAAGGTGCCCTTCCTTAGGGCATCTTCCTCAGGAAGGGAAAACCACAGCCAGCAACCACTCATGCAATTCCCCAGTTCCGAGTGGTTTTCGTGTGATAAACGCCCAGTGCTCCCCAAAGGAGCCGATCTGGTCGATAGATGCCGAAGCCAGGCAACACGGGACGGCTTCCTTCCTCCCAACGAAGATCCAGCAAGAAGGAAGGCGCGCACGTGGGCCTCCGAGACAGCTCACCACAAACACCTCAGGGACAGAATCTGGAAGGGAAAAGCTCGGAAAAATGGCACGGCTGAGAAGCAGGGCACCAGACAGCCTGGGAAAACGAGGCATCAGGCAGGGCCAGCAGGGCCACCGTCCCTGCAGCACCCCCAGCTCAGGGCCCCTTGCTGCACCCAACGCTGCAGGGCTGCTCCCCCCACCCCATCCTCGGGGCCCTGGGCAGCCACCCCTGGGAGCAGCCTTGGGGCCTGGGTACGGTGCCCTCACCCACCAAAAACCCCAAAAACCAACAGGAGTGGAATGACTTCTTCCTCAATTCATCTGAATTAATAAAATGTTAACAGAGACAGGCATCCACCTGAAATACCTCAATGAAAGCTGCCAACGTTACGTTTGTTATCACGGACTGATCGTGCTTATTTTGGCTCCCAGCGATCGCAGGGCTACCACTGGAAGCCCTTGGCAAAGACCCCCTTGCATTGTTCTCTAAGCACACAGCAGCAGGGCATTACAGCTGCCTGCTGAGGGAGCAGCAGCCACGTGATGCCAGCACGGGCTCTGGGCAAGGTGGGGAGCGGAGCAGAGCCCGGCCCCGGCCCCGGCCCGGCATTAATTCAGCGCACGGCGCCCGATCGATCGGCAGCTCCCGGGGTCCTGCAGCACGCACACAAAGGGCACGGCCAGACGGCCTTCTGCTTTCCATCAAAGACAGAGGAACCGTTTTTTGTGTCTGCAGGGCCAGCACCGAGCTGAAAACACCTCGGTCCCTGCGCTGCTTAGGAAGGAGACCTGGCGCCGGGAGCTTTGGGAGTTCCGCTGCACGGAGCCCGGGAGCTCCGGGGGCTGGGGACAGCGTTCTGCTGTTGCTCAGTGTAACAGAGAACAAAACAGGAACATGACAGTCAAGGAATTCCTTTAAAAAAAAACAAAAAAAAAACACAAGTACTCTGCAGAATCCGCCTTCTGCTGGAGACAGCCCTTGCTCCTACAGAGCAGCGCGGGACGGAGGCGGCCCGGCTCCTTCTGGAGCCGAAGCCCCTCCTGGGGCAGAACGCGCCGTGCTGCACGCAGAGCCAGCTGCGGGCCGGGAGAACAGGGAGCAGGAGGAGGGCACGGCGAGCACTGCCCGCTGCACCACGGCCCTAGGACACCGAGCTGTGAAAGCTCAGCTGCTTTCCTCCGTGGCTGAGCCCGCCAACACCAGCGGCTCACCCACCTCCGGCACTTCCAGCCGCGGGGGCACGGTCACGCCGGACCTCTGCTGTCCCCCACCTGCAGCCCAGCGGCTGGGTGAGGCCACACAGCCCCCTAAGAACGCTCTGCATGAGCACGGGCACTGCAGGGCTCTCCCTTCCTTTTGCTCATCGAGAAGCTGGACGTGAAATGGGACCTGGACACGAGACGGGACCTGGACACGAAGCAGGATCACCCGGCCCTGCTGCTCACCCCTCTGAAGCCACCGCTCTCAGCTGCCTGCTGAGGACTGAGGAGGGGATAACCAGAACACGGTACGGGCTGCGCAGACCAAGCAGGACGACGGCAAGCCTCCTGCAGGGCAGCAACGCCCTCGATACACCGTCCTCGATGCAATGTCCTCAGGGCACCTCTGAGAGCAAAACCTCCCCGTGACAGAGCCTCAGAGACTGCTCAGCTCGCCCAGACGTGCTCTTGCCCAGACTGCCTCCACCTCCGGGATGCCCAGCCCGCACCAGATGAATGCTGCTAGCAAGCCTTCCCCCTTTTTATCCCTACAAGGAGTGGTTTTACCCCAAAGCTGCCTGATCTCCCTGTTCAGTGGTACCTGCAATTCCACTATCGCACAACACCTACACGAAACGACCAGGAAACGGGAACACCAAGCACTGCTCCTATTTCTGCTTCATGCTACACGTTCCCAACACTACCAACATAAAATAAACCAGTTCTGATTTGCTGCTCCTGATCTGTTCCACACGTTGTCACCGTCACTGCTTTCCCAGCCCTGCCCATTTGCACCCAAGCCATTCACCCACTCGTGCTCCACAGCTGATTTCTGTTTTTCCTGCTGGAAATCTGTTTGCTGAGCTGGGTAAGCACACCCTCACCTTGTGCTGAAACACAGCATCCTGCCTGACCTGCCACGAGCTGACAGCGATGCTGTGATGTTGCTGCATGCCCACAGCACGGGAGCAAGCAGGCCCTGCAGAGGGGCTTGCACAGACTGAGTGGCTTTGCGTGTTCCACTGAGTGCAGCTGATTAATTAAACGACGAATCCTACCAGAGAGCAGCACCCATCTCCACCAGTGCCTCCAGCAGTGCGAGCTGAGGCTCTTTGGCACAGGTGCACTCCAGGCATCTCCCTCTGCTCTGCAGCAGCATCCCTGAAGCTGCCCTGAACAGCTCTGCCCTGCAGCAGACCCCCAGCACCGCCGGGGAGCACCGGTCCCGTGCCAGTGACGCGTCCCATTTCCCTTTAAGGAGCCCAGCACGCGTTCCTCCAGCAGCTGGTACTGAACAGAGAGCCTCCTCCAAACAGGAGCTGCGCTCTTCAGTGGAACAAGGAAGGTGTGCTGCTTCACAGCAAGCATCCCCATTCACAGAACTGATCTGTTCTGCTTCGTAGCGTGCTCGGACGCTATCTGGTCGGTCCCTGCGCAGGTAACTGAGCGGAGCATCACGCGATGCCAGCCTTTGGGTCCGCCCATCTCTGCTTGGTGACAAGGAACACAGCGAAAGCAGCTGGGGAAACGGTGCTGGAGGAAAACAGAGCATCGAACAGCGGGGAGCAGTGATCTGATTTATCCGGAGGAGGAACGTTCTGCTGCGTCTCGCTACATCACTGCAGGATGTATGTATCACAAAGCATACATCTGATGTTATATATGTATGTATGTATTTGGGTGCAGCAGTCCCAAGTCCATACACAGGAGATTGGGGCTCTCAGTATCGAATTCTCTCCCAAATCTCCCTCTGCCCACGAGCCAGCTGTTCCAGATCAGGGCAGTCATTCGAGCTGTGATTGCCATAGGTTGCAGGGAAAGCACCTAAAAGAAATTCCCTTATCCGTGCCACCTGCAAGCACAACGTTTTCATTGGCAGCGTTTTCTCAACAGGGACGAGCTGATATTGAAGATGAATTCAGCCAGATCCACCACCAGCACCATTCGTTCCAGTCTCAAGATGTTTTTCTGGTAGTAGTTCAACACATTGATTTCCTCAGTTAATGCCCTTCTAACACAAAAGGAATGAGGTCAGGGAGACGTTAGAGAGCCGTTACGGAAATCAGGGCTTTCTCCTATAACCACATTAAATAACTGAAATATGGTTGCAGAACTGCATTTGCAGCAGGATTTCAAATGATCTGCTAAACCTCCAAAGAAAGGAGAGCTGCTGAACAGCCAGGAGACCGCGCTGATACAAAGGGCACCAGGAAAGGGGTAGGAAACGTACAGAGGAGATCAGGACGGCGTCTTCTCCATCTTCTCCCCCCACTCTGCACAACCAGCCTGAGCTCCTAACGCCCTCAGGCCCGCTGCCTTTCCGTTCTATCAATCTGACAGAGAGAAGAAGCCAGCAGAGTGCTCCGTGTCTCAATAGCAAAAGGCAAGGCTGTGGGCTCGTGCTCACCCCGCTCACCACCCCCACGAGTCCCTGCCTTTTCCCAGCACCTGCCTGCAGCTGCTGGCAAGCGCTGGCTCTGCACGGGGAGGTGCACCCAGCGTCCCACACCCAGTGTCCCACGCACACCCGGGGACACCTCCTGCCTGCGCCTGCGTTCCCTGCTCCCAGGGTCCCTTCCTGCTCTGGGGATGCCAAAGGATCCCCTCCGAACAACCTGTGCTATTGAAGGCCAGGCTGGAGGGGGCTGGGGGCAGCCTGCTCTGCTGGGAGGGGTCCTTGCCCATGGCAGGGGGTGGAACAAGGTGAGCTCCAAGGTCCCTTCCAACCTGAGCCATTCTATGATCATAGATTTTCAGAAAAAAAAAAAAAGTATTTCCCCAGCAGCACCTCGCGATTTTATTTCCTAAATTCGCCGTGCTGTGTCTAACTTAGTTTCCGGGATCCCTTTTCCCCTGTCCCTGGGGCCCGAGGTGACGCGGGGTGCCGGCAGCACTCACGGGAGATGAGGCTGTCCATGTAGTGCGGCAGGTACGGCGCCCAGGCGTCGATGGTCTCCTTGCGCCCCGCCTGCTCCATCCTGCGCAGCTCCGCCAGCAGCAGGGCCTGGGCCGCCTCCCGCACCTGCAAACCACAGAAATGCCACCATCAGGGACGGGGCAGCACGCAGCCACGGGCTGCTCAGCACGCAGCACTTAAAGAGCAACCAACTTTGGATGGAAAACCAAACGCAGCTTTTAGGAACCCTGTGTTTTTTTCCCCCGTTCCTCTCCAACTCAACGCAGCCCAGTGGCCATGAGGAGGACAAGGCCAAACTCTGAACCCCAGCAGAGATGTGGGCCCTCCAAGGAAACCTTCCTCAGCACAGAGCTGCCTCCCAGCCCTGATGGGGACACAAGCAGGGGGTGCTCACTGCAGGCAACCGGGCAGCTCCCAGCTGAGCTTGGTTTGCACAGTGACCTCCCACGGTGACCTCCCACCAGGGCACGTGGCTGCTGCCTGCCAGGGAAAAGCAGCACTGATGCATGCAGAACCACCCACGTGGGGTTTTCTGGGAGCCATCTGTGACATCCTTCCTTGGAACAAAAGCTGCCCACAGTTCCAAGGCAGGCAGCGAAGGAATCCTCTCTCTGAACGCTGCAGGTGGACGTGGGAGACAGCAGCAAAGCAAGAAGCCCTGGAGGGACAGCTGGGACCTCAGACACTGCACTGGTTCTGCTCACCGATAATCCCAATTAGCCCAAAGCAATCAGTCCCCCAGAAGCCATCTTGGTGCACCCTACCCAGCACAGGCACCCAGGCAGCACAGAGCCTGCTCCCAGGTGAGTTACAGGGCTACGGCCCCCGACCCAGCTCTGTCTCTCCCTCCTACCCCAAAAGCTGCACAGCCAGCAGGATTTCAGGCCCTGCAGCCATTTATCACAGCGCTGGTGACAAATCGCTTCCTGACTGCTGTCTCCCAGCTCCAACAAACGAAGCAACTCAGCAGTGTCTTAAAAAAAAGCACAGGGCAGGGTCTGATCCCAAAGCAACTCGTAATGGAACTGTGACCCAGCGTTTTCTTTAGAGAAACGCACAGCATATGGCACATAAGAGGTAAAAATAGACACGGCCAGTTTTTCAGTATTTTGACAGAGGAATTGGGAAACTGACCTGCTGAACCTGGAACCAACAACAACTACGGGAACGTGTGTCAGAAAGGGAAGTGATTTTTCCATTAAGGAAACATGGGCTCTCGTGAAAGGCAGCACCACAGGACGGGTACGTAAAGCCACGCGGTGTGCACGAACAGAAGCCAAAAGCAACCAGCCACTCCGCTCCGGAGCTTCTGTTTGCAGCCCATGCATCGCCCCTGCTTCCCCCCCCGGCCCCGAGCC
>WBMW01002315.1:79882-100886 GCA_013396635.1 Penelope pileata
CCCTCACCTCCAGGCAGCGGTCCTGCCAGCGGCGGGCCAGCATCTCCAGCAGCGGAGGGCGGAACTTGTCGAGCCCCAGCAGGTCGGGCAGCATCACGCAGTGCATGGCGGCCAGCTGGCTCCACCCTGGGCAAACACAGCAGCGGTCAGCAGCCCTCCCCCTCCGCAGCCCCTCCCGAAAGGCTGCTGAAACGCAGCCCCACGGAGTCACGGGCTTGGATTTCAAGCTTGGAACCTTCTGTGCTGCCTGAGCACGCTCTGAGTACAAAAACGCCCGCGAAGCACAAAGATGCTTCCAGGGTACGAGCTGCCCTGACCTGAGAAGCATGGGGAAGGCTTCCGGTGAGCACACTGCGCTCATTAAAGTGCCATCACTAATTGTCAACACTGGTGAACACAACAACGTGATATTAACTAATAAAGCTCTCTGTGATGCTACAAGAAACCATTTCAAACCTCAGCTTCTTGCAAGAGAGCACAGATTCGGGGCTCAGCAAGAAGGGCACCGGAACAAAGGCTGAAAGCAACTTACCTGCAGGGATGCAAGGGCTGCGGGCTGGTTGTGTTGGGTTGGGTTGTGTGTGTGCACCAATCTCTAGGGCAGAGAGACATTTCTCATCATGCCAAGAAATATTTGTTAGGAAAAAAAGGGATGCAAGCCCCAAGGAGTTGGACTGAACAGCTCCTGCTTCCATCAGCATCCCCAGCGTGATTTAAGGGACCCCAAACGGATTTTGTTTCCTGTTTGAAGGACCGGGAGATGCTGAGCCCCTTGGTTTGCACTTAAAAAGGGTTCCCATGGTTTTGTCAAAAGGCAGCAAAAAACCCAACCAAGCAAGGTCTGCAGCCCAGCCTCGGACCTGGTCGCTGAGAACGGGAAGCCCGGGGCAGAGCAGGCAGCCGCTCCCCCTCTCGCAGCACCAGCAGCAGCTCGTGGCCGCTGCTTCTTGAGCAGAAAACACCCCCAGAGCCCACACCCGTGCCATGCCCACGGTAAGGAACGTTAGTTGGAAGCAAAAGACAAATAGAAAAATGAGGAAAGAATACCTTCATTGACTAAGAAACAGGTATGGAAAGGAGGAGCAGTGTCAGAGCCAGAGTGACCAGCTTCAGTGCTAGAGGAAACAGCAGGAGCAACTTGCAGAGGAAGGAAGAAGAAATAAAGAGAAAAAAAATAGCCAAGTGAGGACAGCAGCTTCTGAAGAACAGATCGGTGTCACTGAAGAATGAAAAACAAAACTGGAGGCAGCTGTGACAGCGTTCAACTGAAAGAAAGCTCCGGGTTTTCCACGTGGTGTCCGTGGAGGCAGGCAGAGGACGCAGACAGACCAACAGAAAGCGGCATGGAAACCAGCACGGGAAGGAAGCACCCGGGGACGGGAGGGTCAGGAACGGGGCTCGAGAGAGCTGGGCCCTGCTGGCAGCACCCTGCACCCAGTTTCCTTCCCAACAGGAGTTCCCCTCCTTGGGCTTTCCCCACCCTGAGGCCTGGGATGTGCGCTGCTCCTTACAAGCAACCAACAACAACACCAGCCCCAGCCAAGCCCCTACAGCTGGGCTGCCCCAGCCCACAGATCTCTCCTGCCGGGCAGCTCCAACCGAGATCCAAGTTAGGGGCATCTCCCTTCAAACAGCCTCAGCCCCCCAGCTCGGGAAGGGCCAGGACACACAGCAGGAGGGCAGCAAACACCCGGGGAACGCCACAGCCAGGCCAGCGCTCCAGCACCTGCTCCCAGTGACGTGTTCACTTGCTGACCTGCCTGATGTCTTGCTGCAAACAATCTGCAAGCAGCCCCCAACCGTTCCCCTCCCACCAATGCTCACTGCTCAACACTACCCCATGAAAAGCCGAGCAGACCTTCTGGCACCCAGAGGGCAGCGTGGGGACGGCGGGGTCCCTACCTGCCGCCTCCTCCCTGCGGGCAGCTCACCATATGGCCTGCACAAGCATCTCCCAATTAATCCCCCTCTTCTGTTCCGTTGCAGAACAACAATGGGCTCAGGCTCCCGAGCAGATGAAGCATTGTCTCCTGGTTCTGTTCCAGGCAGGGGACTCCTTCTGTCGCCGTGGGACATCTGCACCCCGACCACTTTTCTCCGTGCCTCCCCCGTGAGCCCAGCACGACGGCACGCGCCCAGGGGCAGCAGCAGCAGCACAGGGCACTGCCCAACGACCCCGCTCCCAGCAGATGCACCCAGAGCACCCCAGGGCACGGACAACAAAGCCACACTGCTGCTTTTGGGGTCGTAAAGCTGCAGCCTGGGATCTCTCTGCCACCGCCTGTTGCTGCTCTCGCCCTGTGAGCACCACCCATGGCAGCAGCCCCTGGGGGAAGCAGCTGCCCGAGGGCAGAGCAGCACAGAGCTGTGCTGAGCTCAGGGCCAGCGCAGGCCAAGGGGATGAGCTCCAGCACGGCCCAGCGAGCACTGGCTGCAGCCACGCTCACTGGTCTTTAAGATAAGCACGGGTAACTAAGGAGCAGCCAGGTGCTGTGAGCAGCATCAGTGGCAGTGAAGGGAAACCCGGCACCTCAGGGTGCCGCTCCAACTCATTTTTCTCCAAGACATGCCGCCAAACACAGCAAAAAAAAACCCCAAACCCAAAACATGATAGTTTAGGAACAAGAGTATTTTTTAGATACTTTTGGCATCACACAATTTCCTTTCTTAATCATTTCTGAGGAAGTTAGGGATGTTTCCAGTGGGTAACCCAGGCGTGCCCACCACCCACCTCAGCAAAGCTGCTTCAAAGGGCGCTGACCTCGTCTCCATTTGGGAAAGGATGCCTGCAGTGTAACTGCACCCCTAGAAGCAAAACCAGGGGCTGTGCCAGACACCAGCCCTGGGAACCCTGCCCTCCCCAGCCACAGCTCCCAGAGGGAAGTGAACTGCGTGGCAGGAAACCCACACGCTGAGGCAAGAGCCCTTCTGGATTAATTTTTTTTAATTTCTACTTCTTATTATCGACTGCTACTTTTCTATTTATGTACCACCCTTGATTATGGAAAAAATAAAATAAAAATCTCGATGCCTAACAGCCCTGGAGCTGCCTTCCCCACTCCCAGCACGGAGCACAGAGCAGCAGGGCTCAGCTGCCGAGGAGCTGCCTTCCTCCTCGGGCAGACCCCTCCCTTCCTTCCTCCTCGGGCAGACAGCTCCCTGCTCTGGGGAGGATGGAAGGCACCCAGCTGCTGGGCAAGCTGAGCCTGCCAGCCTTCTAACCCCAGAGCTCTTCCACAGCTTGAAGATCTGGGGAAGGATGCATAGGAAGGGCATGCAAAACAGCCAGGGTAAACACCCATAGACACCACAGAGAGAGCATTTCTCTTCTGCACAGTGTGGCCACGTCACAAATCCCTCCCCAGTTTTACGAGTTTCTCTGTACCCTGAAGAGGTAAAGGTTTAACAGCCAAATTATACAGTTGCATAGATTCTCCACACTGTCTGTTGCCCTGTATCCCCCTTAGTTACAGACTTGAATGTCATACGGACACCTCAACATCTCAATGTCTGGGAGCACTAAAACGTGCAAAAATTCTCTGTTGGGGCCTGACTGTGCCAGCACCAGAGCCTGCCCTGATGCTCAGGAAGGTTTCAGCCACCCCAGCTTCTGCCTGGAACACCTCAGGACCAGCCCCAACCCTTTCCCTCTCGCGTAGGGGCCAGCAGTGCTTTCAGCAGGCGACAGCAAGGTGATGAGCTCGGTGCTGAGCGCTGGGGTACAGATGGAACTGGCCGGAAGGGATGCTCCTTACCTTGCTTAATTTGCCCTTGGGCTGCTGGCGGCGGTGCCTTCGCTTTCGCCATCTCCGGGGTGCCCGGCCTGGGCGGTCTGAGCACGGCGGGGAGAGGAGGGAGCACACGGGGAAAGGGAAAAGGGGAGAAAATGGGAAGAGATGGTTAGCGAAGGTGCTGCGAGTGAGCAAACGCTGCAAGGCGGCCCCAGAGAGGACAGCCACGCTGCCGGCGGAGATAAAGCTCAGTTACAGCTCCTGGCTGAGCTGGCGACGAGAGGTTTGTCTGCAGGCTTTGATTTCTCTGGGCTGTGACCGACCCTTTCAGCTATTTAAACCCAACACGTGTTAGGAAGCAAAACAAAAACGAGCTTTCAGCCCTCCTGGCACAAACGGGACCGTAGCACCACGCTACGCTAACGCTGCAGCTTCTGCAGCTTGACTAAAAGCAATAAAGTTCCCTTGGCATAAGAAATTCTGCAGTCATGAAGGGAAAACCACAGCGGTGCTCTGGGTGCCAAAGGTTTTCACAGGCACTCGGCACACCAAACCCCACGGCGAAATTGAAACCTTCCTGTGCTGGGAGGGAGCTCGGAAGGGAAGCGGCCCCACGCTACCGGGGGTCTCTGCCCTACCTGCTGGGGCCCTTCTTCATGTGCTCTCCAATGAAGGTCGCGTTGGTCATGCTCATCAGCGTGTTTGCCAGCGAGATGACCGAGAGGAGATGCTGGGTGGTGACAGCACGGGACACGCCGTAGGTCCCCTTGCCCAGCCCCTCCATCACGGACAGCTTCCTGCCCAGGGGCTGGTTGTAGCCGGGGAGCATCAGGGACATGTGGCCGCCCCTGGACAGCAGGCCGAAGGACACTGAGCAGTGCGGCTTGAGCATCCCGAGGCGATCGAGGCAGAGCTCGTCCAGACCGGAATTCAAGCCCCAGGCGTGAAGGCAGGACATGAAGAGCTTCGCCGTGTCCATGGTCAGGTTGTACTCCAGCAGGGTCAAGGGTTTCGATTTGCTGGAACGATATTCGGGGTCGCCATCCTCCCTCCTCTGTCTTACCGCCTCCTCATCCTCATCTTCGTCGTCGAGCAGGTGCTCCTTGATGTTCTCCTTGATGGTTTCCTTCACCTGCTGGAAGAGCACGGCCGCCCGCTTCCCAGCCAGGAAGGAGCCGCCCCTGTCGGGGCCCCCCGGGGCCTTCTGCAGGCTCTCGGGAGCAGCCAGGGCGCTGCTGGGCCTGGAGGCCTCCTCGGTCAGCAGCTGGATGATCAGCGCTTCCACGTCGAAGAAGAGCACGTGGATGTCGGGGTCGGTCAGGTTGGTCTTTATGGCCTGAACCGTCAGCGAGTTGTGGGAGTACTTGGGTAAATTCCCCTGCAGGAGAAAGGAGACAAGAGGCATTTGGAAATGGTCACCGGGTCATCGCCCCGGTGCTTCTCTTGGATTTAGCTCAGTCTCTGCATGGTCACGGATGTAAAACACGAAAAATATTCCAAGATCCTTCAGTGGCATTCCCGTAACGTCAGGAACTGCAGGCTGGTGACCAGGCGTTGCCATCCCAGCCCACGAGAGCTGCCCTCAGCTATGCCCCAGGCCGGCCGAGCTCTGCAGGAGGCGGCTGCCGGGGGCCGGGAACCCATAGGGACGCTTGCACGTTCTGCACAGACACCAGCTTGGAACACACTGCTACCCTATTCCATGGGCATCCTGATACACTGCTTTTTCCCACTGCCATGAAGCAGAGTACGGCTTAAATCTCAATTCCATTTCAATTTCCAGCCCTGGATGCTGCTGAGCCCTCAGACCTTTCTGGAACACCCCCCGTGCCTTTTCCACCCCCAGCCTCTACTGCCCAAGGCGGGCAGGTATGTGCCACCACAAAGCACAGGAACAACGGCAGGCTCCCATCGCACGCACACCAACACCTCACAGCTGGGACGCTGCCCGGGTGTGCCCACCTGGCACTGCTTTTCTCTCTAGGACTTTTGCCAGGGCAGCAAAGAGCCCTGTGGGGCCACCGGCACCGTGCCCAGCACCCCCAGCAGGGCCAGCCCTGCCCCTGCGTCCCCATCAGCCACCAAGCACCAAGCACAGCTGCCAGCCCCACGTGTACGGGGGGGCTTCCTTCCAAGCCCATTGGCACTGCACAGGCTGCAGGCCACTTTTTTTTTTTTCCTCTTTTCCCTCCTTTCTGTTTCCTCAAAGAGCATCTGTGTCCAGCTTGTTGCCACCCCTTTGCAGTGAAGGTGCCACAGACCGTTATCACCTTGGCTGTTATCACCTTGACCATTATCACCTTGACTGTCACCACCTTTGGCCTGCTCCCAGGAAACCAAACACTGCACACCAAGACCAGCGACCTGTGGCTCATCCCACCTGCTCCCACCCCTTTGGGTGGGCATACACAACAACATCCGATCTCTTACCATTTTATTTACCTCCCTGGGCCCCCCTTGGGCCACGCTTCAAGTTCTCTTTAACTTTTCCAGGCAGAGACGATAACGTTAACTGCTCAGTTCCGCATGAGATGAATTCCATCCCCCCGGTTTCACAGGGCGCGCACAGCGCATCGCACGCAGCAACAGCTCCCAGCGGGCAGCACCATGTCCAACCCCACCTGTCTGTCTGTCTGAGCTTCAAAAGGAAACAGAACTCAAGATTCTTCTTTTTTTCCCTTCTCCTTTTCCATTCTTTTTTCCTTCTTGTCCATTTTCTTCCACGTTCCCCGATTTCCCCCTCTTTCCCTGGCTTTTCCCAAGTTCTTTTTGCTGCCCCGTGGCTGCCCACCGCTCTTTTTCCTTGCTGCTTTCCCTACAATCTCCTGCCCGGCTCGCCACCGGCCTCCGTTCTTCTGTTCTTGACCCCAAATTCCCAAACCTTCCCAACACTCCCCAGGACGGCCCTGTGGGGGCCGAGACGCCCCATCAAGGCACACCTGACCAGTGAGCCAGGCCTCCGCAGCCCATCCACACTGTGAGAGCTCCCTGCAGGGAGCTCGGTGCCATGGGCCTCCATCTACCTCCCATCCACAGCCAACACAAGGTCTTTCCTTCCAGCAGCCATCTCGCACCGAGCTGCGGAACAGCCAGCTCCCACCCCGCAGATCCTTCCCCCTCAGGGGCTGCTCTTCAACGAGCCCAGGGCAGCCCCAGCCTGGCCCCCCACCCCGGTCCCATGGAGGGGGCACAGGTGTCCCTTGGGGCAGCCCCCGCCCTGCACCAGGCGCCCATCACTGCCCCAGGCCGTGACCTCGTGCTCCCCTACGCCAGGGTTTCCCTGCACCCATCTCAGAGCCCCACGCACGCTGCTGTCCCTGCTGCTGGCACCCCTGACGCTCCCCGGGGACACAGAGCACCTGCTTTAAAGCGAGGCTGCTCCTTACAGGGAAGGCCTTCAGGGGAAGGACTGGACATTAGGTTTGCAAACACCTGCCTGGAAGGGGCTCAGCTGCCCTGGGGAGCAGGGCAGGAACCACCCCTCCCCTCCCCGCTCCACAGCAAAAAGCCCAGGGAAAATAAATATTCCACCTCTATTTCTAAGGTGCTAGGACACTGCTCCTTTAATTCTGCTCCAACACAGCCTGCCCACGGTTGGTTCCCCTACAGGCACGGACTCAGGGATGTTACCTGACGTTACAACCCCCGCTTTCCCACGGCAGCAACACTTGGTGTTTGCGTTTCAGACCCTCAGTGGAAGGCTGCTGCTGTTCTGCTCTCGTGGAAGGACCGGGCACGTGGCTTCAGCTCGCTGCCCTCACGAGTTCCCTTCAGCAACCCCCAGGGCAGGCACTGGGTGCTCCCACAGCCCCAGGCAGCCTGCAGGCATGAAGGACCAACCTTCAGCTTCCACTCCTCTTCACTGTCCCCTAACCCTAACCCTAACCCCCGCCTTGCTGCCTTGGCAGAGGTCCCAGCCAGTGCTGGGGCAGGGCCTCCTGCTCCTCCTGTGCTCAGCCCCGAGCACACAGACCCAGCTCATTACACCACTTCCCCCCAAGAAGCAAGCAGCAGCTAACTGGAAAAGAAACAACTCAGTGGCAATCACTAATAATCCCAAACCCTGTTCTCTGAGCTCAGTTTGTAGAAATAAGGTGATGCCATTCCCAAGGATGCTCCCTGTGATTGCTCTTTGCTGGGCAGAACGGAATGCATGCATTAAGACAAGGAGGGGGCAGGGGGTGCAGCTGGGCACGAGCAGATCGCTGCTGCTCTCTGCTGGGCACAGCCCGAGCTCCACCACGCTGCGAGCCTGCACCAAGGGGAAACAAAGGGAAAAGGCAAGCTCCTTCTCCTAGGGCTCCAGGAACGTTTTGGAGTGGATTAACAGGATAACCCAACTGATTGGCTTTATATCTACTGTGACAAGAAAAAAAGCTGTGCTGAGTGGTAGTGTATTGGAACCACCAGGTCTGAGGGCCAGAGCAGCACAGAACGGCTGAGCTTGGAGATGCTCCGAGCCAGCCCCTGCCCAAAGCAGGGCCCAGCAGAGCAAAGTGCCCAGGGCAAGGACAGCCCCCACAGCCTCCCCAGATTTCTCCACTTTCCTGAATTTCCTTCTGATACGGTGCAATCTGCCCACACAAAACCAACCGGCAGAAAACCATCTCTGGATTGCGAGGATCTCAGTTTAACTGACTCATCACTGTGACCCCGGCTGCCTACCTTGAGATGCCCGATTTCACCAATAATCACAGCTTTCCTACCAGGAAGGAGGGGTCATGAACTTTTTGCTTGCCACACACTTGTGCCTACCCACGCTTCATCCTCTCACCCCAGCAGAGAAGCTCAAACCAAAGCCCTTCGCTGCCCCCCAGCCACATCCTGGTGGGTTTCCCTCTGAGAGGCTCTTAACTCTGGACAGAAAAGCCACGGAGGAAATCCCTACAGAGCAGAGACGGGCAAGAAAACTCCCAGCAGTTCCCCCGGCACACATTTGTCACCATGGGATGACCCTCCATCAACCTTCAGCTTCTCACATTTGCCTCTCCGTGCATCACTGCTCTGCTCTCCCCTACAGGCCGGGCACAGCCCGCCCTGCTGCAGGGTCCCCGGGGGTCACAGCCGGCATCCCACACCCGCCCCACACCTGGAGAGCTTCACCCCTCGCACAAACAAGGCTGAAATAATAAAACTCTAAATACTGCAGTGTCCTGAAAACATGAAGCTGTTTCTTTGTTGTCAGAATCTTCTTTTCCTTCTCTTGAGTTTTGTTTTTTCATAGCTCACCTGCTCCCTTACCTGCAACACCAGAAAAGCCGTTCGGAGCAGCACCTGAACTCTCAGCTTTTGTTGTCAGCAGACACTGGGGCATTACTGTATTAAACTTATGTCGACGTTAATTGCAATGATATGCACCGGTATTTACAAAAAGACATTTTCTAATCTCACAAGGACAGTAACAGGCTTTGAGAAGAATATTTCCGTTTCCTTTGCAAGAGGATGAACAGGGAATCCCGAAGAGCCGCAGCCCCGAGCTCAGCCACTGCTGCCCAGCAGCGCGGCCAGGAGGGCTCTGAGCACCCCCAGGGCCGGGTGCTGCGGGACCTCACCCCGTGCCCGGCCACCCCCACAGCTTCAGACAAATTCCTGTCTTCCAGTTTGCGGCTCCATTTGTTGCGTTAAAGAAAAAAGCGAACAAAACAGAGGGCAAAAAACGAGAGAATCACACAGAACCGCAGGGGTTGGAAGGGACTCTGGAGATCTGCTCCACCCGGATAGGAAATGTGGTTTCAAAGTGCACCTGCTGCAGACCGTGCACGCCAGAATGCACAGAGCCTCTGAGGAAGGCTGACAGTTGTGTCCAAGAGCAGAGACCTGGGCTGGACACCTGGACTCGGTGACCTCAGAGCTCAGCTCCAACCTTCACGACTCTGATTTTACCACTGCATGATGCCAGGACCTGCCCAGGCCAGGCAGAGCTACCCGAGGGCTTTCTGTCAAAGCTTCACGTCGTGCTTTGAGCCAGCAGACAGCTCCGTTCCACAGTTATTCACTACCCCCCCTCCTCCCCAAATGGGGTGGGGGAGAGAAGTAGAGAAACATGCAGTGAAATGTGTGGGCTGAGATCAATGCTATTTACTGAGATAGACAAGAAAGCAAAAGAAATAACAGCACATATATATAGATATACATACACACACAGAGGACATGCAGAGCGAGGGCTCCCAGCCAGCAGCGACCCTTCCTCCCAGCGAGCCCCTTCCGTAACAAAGCACCCGGCACCCCAACAACCCCATCCCACGGGGTTCTATGGGATGGAAGAGCTCTGTGCTCAGTTCGGGCCAGCTGCCCCGGCCCTGCCCCCTCCCAGCTCCCTGTGCCCCCCCAGCTGTTCCGCCGGCAGAGGAACGCAGCACTGAGCGTGTCCTTGGCTCTGTTCAGCACCGCCAGGCTGTCAGCAGTTTGTTTCTCTCTGAGGGCACAGCACAGCTCCACACTAGGCACCATGAGAAGCGTAACGTGTGTCAGAAGCTGAGACCCTTCAGAGCACTTGGATAAGATCCTTTTGCTCACAACGCCGAAGAGCCCCCAGCTCCGACCCAGCCACCCACCCCAGCGGCCCGGGGCCGGCAGCGCCCGGCTCACCTTGTCGGAGGCCTCGGGGGCCAGCAGGTTGGTGGCCAGGGTCTGCAGCTTCTGGTGGGCCACGTTCTTGAGGGCAGCCAGGCTGCGGCGCGTCATGGCCTGCTTCAGGTTGACGGCCGGGTGGCTCAGGGCGTCCACGGCCGCGGGCAGCGCCTCGTCGCAGGCGCTGAGGATCTCCACCGCCGTGACCCCTATCACGCACCGGTCCAGCGCCCCTGCAAGCACCGCGAGACGGAGCAGGTGAAGCAGCGACAAGCAGGAGCAGCCCCCCGAAGTCACAGGTGTGACAAGGTGAGAGGGTCCTTCACGCTGCGGGATGCGGCGCCTGGAGCTTCCAGACGCGTTAGCAGCAATGCTCCTAAGGAATGGCATTTCCCCAAACTTCCACGAGGTTGAAGTGTGCAAGGAGAAAAATCAAAAGAAATCAAGTGTAACAACCCCCAGTGGGCTCCTGTGTGACACAGCACCGGTGGCTGCAGCTGCCCAGCGTGGAGGGAACCTGGCTCTCAGCCTCTCCGTCTCCTCTCCTCCCCACTTGCCTTTGTGGCTTAAACTTCCCATGATGGATCTGAGATCCCTTGATGCTTCCTGGAGCTCCAGGAACAACCAGCCACAGAACCACAGAACGGCTTGGGTTGGCAGGGGCCCTAAAGATACCTGGTTCCAACCCCTGCTGCGGGCAGGCTGACATCCTCACCTGGATTTCACCATCAGCTGAAAATAATATTCAGACAGTACTGTAGGGCTGGTTTTTGGTTTTTTTCCTCCTTAACTGAGTTAAGATAATAGAGGGTAGTTACATGCAACGTATACATTGCTGCATTTTTTTCCCCATGTTTTCTCCCTTCCAAATATCAGCACATTTCCTACAACAAAGCTCGGCTCATTTCACGCCTTGTTGCCCATCGCCAGGGCTCACTCTTACTGCCTTCTAAAGGGACCACTGGGCCCTGACAAACAGCAGAAAGCCCGAAGTTCTGCCTGGAGTTGTTGCTGTCCTTCACTTTGCAAGGAAGGAACTACTGGAGACGGAAGGTGCTGCACTTGTGCACCAGGCCTGCAAGCAGCCCGAGGAGGCACGAACACCGGCAATACCTGGGAGGTCACCGCGCAGGTGCTCTGTCCGTCCTCTGCAAATACCAGCAGGAACACGGGCAGGGGGAAGGAGGCCAAAGCGAGCTGCACCTCCCCAAACCAGCTGAGTGATTCGAGCCCTCCAAGCAGGGCTCCCTTAACCTTCAAAGGGACCGGGCGGCGGCGGGGTGCGAGCGTACCGGTGTCCATCTGCCAGACGTACACGGAGCCGTCGGAGCAGCCCACCACCAGGTAGTCGTCAGAGGGCCTCCACTTGATCACCTGCACGGGGAAGAGGTGCCGGGACGCCAGCATGATGCACTTCTTCTCCCGCAGGCTCAGCAGCCCCACCGAGTGGTCACTGGCGACCGAGCAGACGCAGTGCTGCACTCTGGCCTGGAAAAGAAAGGAGCAAGCACGCGTTAACCCCAGCGGAGCCGCTTTGCATCTACTAATCTCCCCTGGACCATGCACAAGGAGCAACCACTTGCTTTACAAGCAAAACACAGGGACATAAATGTACAGCAGAGCTCGCTGTCCTCACTGGGGACAGAATTGCAAGGGAAAAAAAGAGGCCAGGCACCGTGACCCGTGAACACGCAACATCCCTGCCCACACACTGCAGGGACGTCGCTGCAGCTGGAGCCACCCCAGCCAGCTCCTCCCCACGCAGCCTGAAGAGCTCTGCCTCTCTGCCAGCTCTTCTGAGCCTTTGATTATCTGCTAATACCAAGTTTTTCATTTCAGCTTTCCATCTACATTTAGCTGAGGTTAACGTGCTAAGTCACATTGAGGTGACAGCCACGGAGGATCCGTGTCTCAGCAGAGCCAAGCAGCACAGAGGCACGGGCAACAGAAGTATTAAAATGAGGATAAAAAAGCAAAAGAATGCTCAAGAAGAAAAAGGGAATAAGAAGGGAAGAAAAAAGGAAACAGAAGGGAAAAAAAAAGCAAAGAAATAGTGTGGAGCAAAAAAGGAGAACTCATGATTTTCAAAGAAACTGCTGTCACTCCATGCATTAAGTTCTTCCTGTTGACCCAAGTTATGAAAAACGAAATGTCCTTCCCAACCCATGGGCTACCTGGCGAGGCTTGCCTCAGTCTCAGCCATCTCCAGAGGAAAGAGGCTGACCCCAGGGGGCAGAAATCCCCCCCGCTGTCCCTGCCACACAGCCAGCCACCTCCCACCCCTGCTTCACCAGCCCTTCTCCCCACGGTTCTCAACCATTCCTACAGCCACAGCACAACGGGAGCAAAACCACGCTCAACAGAAGGATTCAGCTCTGTCCCAGCTCCCCAGGGGAAGCTGAGGGCAGAGCTGTAGGGTTCCCCACCAACTCCACATTCCCAGAGGGGTGTGAGGGGCGGCAGCAGCACGCGCAGGGTGAGACACGACACAGGAGCCAGAACTTACGCTACAGTTTTCTGGTGGAACTAGAAGCTGTGTAATTTCTCCACCATGTACACAGAAGATATGTTTCATCTCTCCAGAAAATATATCCCATATGATGACCGAGAAATCCACACCACCTGAGATCAGATACCTTTGATCGTACCGTGCGGACACCTGGTGCGGGTACAGCAAGCAGGTGACTTTGTTGCGGTGGCCTCGGAGAGTCCGGTGAGGCGGCCAACCTGGGACACGGGGTGGGGGGAGACAGGAGACCGTTAATCCTTCAGTTCTGACACAACGAGAACAAACCAGAGCGCTGCTCCTCATTGCAATCCGCCCACACACGCCACGCTTTCTGTCGGATGCTGTCCGAGAGTTTGTCTGGCGTTGAAGCAGCCCTCGTTTGTTCCTTGGCTTCCCAGGGGCTGAGCGGCTCCTCCTGCTGCACGGCCTCCCCCAGAGCAGCCCCCAGCTGCCTGCAAGCAGCCCCCCTCCTCATCCACTGCCACCAAGAGGCAAAAGTAAACACCAAAAGCAGCACGTGCCACAACGGTCAGGGAAAAGAAGTAAAAACAAACCTCTATTCATTTATATATTCATTTATCCATGGGTACACTGCAAAAGGAGCAGCACCAGGAAAACTGCAAAATCTTACTCTGCCCTGGTGACAGCAGAGCCTGTGCAGAACAGGTTAATGACATTAAATTTAGAAAAAAAAACAAAACACAGTTGGGACCACAGAGCAAGAGCAGGGAGCCTTCTGCTCGCTGAGACCCAAGGGATCAGCCAGAAACCATCACCACTGGCACCTCCCAGCTGAGGAGAACCAGGCTTTGGTGCCGTTTTGGTTGACAAATGGAACAAAGCGAGGCCAGGAAGTAAACCCAGGGTCGAGCACGTTGCAATCTGTGCATGGTGCAGCTCAGCTTCCACACTCCAGTTCTGCTTCCAGCAAGCACTGCCAACCCCACACTGAACACCTGCAGGCATGTCTCTATTTTCATGGGTGAGAATCACCAACAGCCATTTGCAGAACAATGCATCAGCCTCACAGAATTGAAATCCACATTTAAAAGAAAAAATCGCTTGGAGAAAGAAAATAACAACTGACAGCCACGTCTCTACGTCTGTATGCCAGAAAAACATCTGCACGTCTCCGTCAGTTCTCAGCACTTGCAAAAAACCCAAGCCTCAAACGCTTGCTCTGAACTCAGGCCGTAGAAGTTAAGATCATAAAACTATTAAAACATTTTCTGGCACCCAGAGGCACGGCAGCAGGGCAGGGTGTCACGCTCCCTGGCCACCCGGCGAGGATTCCCCTCCCTGTCTGTGCTGCTCTCCCACGCAGATGGCCGCAGGCCCAGCAGCACCCAGCTGCAGGCTCTGCCCATCTCTGCTGCTGCACCTCCACGACCCAGGAGAACGGCGTGGACTCTGCCAGCGAAGGGACCTCCCCAACAGCTCGTGCCAGCTGGGCACAGCAATTTCTTGCCTGGATTCCTCACCTCATCACACGAACGCAGTTACCTGACTGCTACCTGCACCGCGATCCCACGTGCACTCTGTGGCACTGCTTTGTATCTGTACACCCCAACACCCCGCGCACGCTGTGACCCAGCCGTGCCCCCCAGAGCCCCTCAGCTTGCCTCTCCTCAGCGTGTGCTCCCCTTGCAGAAGCTGCACGATGGCAGTCTGGGTCGCTGGCACGATCACGATGCTGCCGTCCTCGCGCCCGCAGCCCAGCCGCCCGTGGGCCGGGATGTACACGCTGGCCGTGACCCGCAGCGGCTCGCTGACGTTTGGGATCAAGCTCAGCTGGTCTATGATCCCAGCCGGGCGAGGGGTCAGCTTATCAAAAGCTTCCTGGAGGGACACTGAAGTTGTTGTTTGCAGTCCTGGCAAAAAAGGGGAAAACAAAAGAATCAAAATAGGAATGTTCTGTGAAGAGATGTCCGAGTTGTAACTGTGACCGTGCTCCCAACACCCTGTTAAGTGTAAGATACCCACTGGAGATAATTCCCTGGCCACCTGAGGGAAGCTACAATGGAAACAAAGCACGAGAGGCTGGAGAAGTGTAGGACTAAGCTACAGGAGGAAGTGACACAGGCAGGCAGCACAGGGCATTTCCAACCACCATCGCTGGCACTTGGGAAGAAACTGAAAGCAATTAAAGCATCACACCTGACAAGTGCCCAGAGTAAGATCTTGATCATAGATTAAAAAGCTTACATTATGAAAGTGAAGCTACTAAAACTCTTACAGGAGGGTAGCAATTAAAAAACAAAGTACAGCAAAAAAAGCTTCATGGATTTGCAGGAAAAGCAGCAGGGCTTCATCCAGCAAGAAAGCACAAAACCAGAGATGCTGATAATAACCGCATGCAGCAGTGCAGGCTGGGGGATGGGCTGCGGGAGAGGAGCTCTGCAGAGAGGGACCTGGGGGTCCTGGTAGGTGACAGGCTGGCCATGAGGCAGCAGGGTGCCTGGGGGCCAGGAAGGCCAACGGGACCCTGGGGTGCCTTGCAAAGAGCGTGGGCAGCAGGGCAGGGAGGGGACCCTCCCCTCTGCTCTGCCCGGGGCAGGGCTCAGCTGAGCCCCGTGCCCAGAGCTGGGCTCCCTGGGTCAGAAGGACAGGGAGCTGCTGGGGAGAGCCCAGCGCAGGGAGCAGAGATGGCGACGGGCCGGGAGCATCTCCTGCACCAGGAGAGCCTGGGTGAGCTGGGGCTGTTCAGCCTGGAGGAAAGGAGGCTGGGGGGGGACCTGGCCCGTGTCTGTAAATCCCTGAGGTGCGGGAGGGAAATGGGGGTGGGGAGCCTCTGCTCAGTGGCCAGTGGGGACAGGACGAGGGGCACCGGCCTCAGAGTGCAGCACAGGAAGCTCCGCACCAACATGGGTGAGAACTCCTGCAGGGTGCGGGTGCCGGAGCCCTGGCACAGGCTGCCCGGGGAGGGGGGGTCTCCTTCCCTGGAGACATTCAGGGCCCGTCTGGGCCCCACCTGTGCGGCCTGCACTAGGGAGCTGCTGGGGCAGGGGGCTGGGCTCGATGACCCCTCGGGGTCCCTCCCAACCCCTGCAGCTCTGTGATGAGCAGGCCCAGCCCCAGGCTCAGGGACACAAACCTTGTGCGCTGCCGTGCTGCTCCAGCGCATGGGGCACGCTCCAGATGCACAGCCGGCCCGAGGAGTCCCCCTGGACGAGCAGCCTGTCCAGGAACTGCCGGCGCCCACAGAAGAACCGAGTGACTGGGGGACATATCAGGAGCTGGCAAGAAAAATCCACGTGAACAACCTCAGGCGTGGGCAAGCCAGGCACGGATCTGAGTATTTGCTTTCCCCACATAATTAGAACAGAACCCAGCTCCTCTGTGCTCCCCCACTTTTACAGCAGGGAGGGTAAGCACAGCCACGAGCCAGAGGAAACTGGTGAATTATGAAATAAATCACAGCTTCCAGGGAAAGGAAAAGGTTTTGAAAACGCAGACACATTCTAAATATGCATTTCTGTTTCAAGTGTGGAGATACATGTTATATTTATATATATTACATGTATAAATGTATATTACACATATATATGTAACAGATATTAGATACATAAATAATGTCTACTTTTTCTAGTTAAAAAGAGATCCTGAAAGTAAATCCTGAATTTGAAAGAAAAGTCCTGGCACGTGCCTATCTCAACACGAAGGGAAACACAGCGGCCACAGCTGCAAACCCCGCAGCCACGGGGTTACCTGCGTGTCTGCCCTGTCCAGCACGCTGTACAGCAAAGGAGGCAGCAAATTCTCGACCGCTTTCCCCACGTCTCTGCGGAACGTGTCGCTGGCTGGGAGACAGCTGGGTTCAGGAGCAAAGAAAGGAGTGAAACTGCTTGTATGGCCACAGGCCCTGCATCACTGCCTGCATGAAGTGCTGCACCTGAAGCAAAAACACCGCCCAAGCCCTTAAATACTGCACTCTGAACTCAAATGCTCCAAACCCAAGGATTTCTCCACGAGATCACCAGGAAAATCGGCTCCCACCCTCAGGCTGGGACCTGTGTGAGGGTGGGGAGGAGCAATCACCCGAGCTACCCCAGAGCACTGCAGGTGGCGGGGATGAACCCACCCCTCCACCCAGAACAGACACCACTTGCACATCACAAGTTACAAGGTGTGCAGAGAACCAGAAAAGTTTTGTTCTGTTTTCAACTTTTGTCATTCTACCAATCTCACTGATACTTAATTCTACCTGAAATGTATATATATATTTTTATATTTTTTACATTTCTATGCACAAACTCCACTGTTCATCCCGGAATGTCCCTATTTTGCTTTTACCTGGACTAGTGTGACAGCCAAAGGCACTCTTCCCCATCACCCCTGGCCCAGCAGCTGCCACTGGGCAGTGGCAGCCAGCAGCAGGCAGCCAGGCAGCCCTGGCTGGAAGAGCCCCAGCCACAAACCTCTGCTTTGACACAGCGTGCTCAGGGACACACACTTCCAGGTGTGCTCACGACATCTCAGTTCCTGTAACTTCCACATCATCTCGCCACAAAACACGAGCCAAAGGTGCTCAGAGTTTATTCAGACTTTCTCATGTTTTCATCTCAGAAAATAAAGCAGCAGCGTTTCCTCGCTGAGTACCTGGCTGGCAGTTTATAGATGAAACTCTGACCGTCTTCTGTCCACACGATGACTTTATCAGCTGACACAAAGTCACCACCCGTCCAGGTCTGGTCGTTCTCACTGGGGACCGAGCACAAAAGGGAATAATCTCCAGCATCAAAAACCTGAGAAGAAGCAGAGCGGTCCATCACCAAGCAGCCACGGATGGAAACGCCCCGACAGCAACTCCTCCCGCTTCCAACAGAGAGGTGTCAAGGGGATTCGAGCACCTTGCTGTGGGTGGGCTGCTGGCCACTGGGTGCCAGCAGGTGCCAGGGCAGCCGCAGGCAGCTCTGTGCTGGGCTCCCTTACCCGCCAGTACTTGGAGCACACCACCAGCAAGGAGCGCTGCGTGAAGGCGCAGAAGGAAATGCTCTGGCAGTGCTGGCAATAGATGGGCTTGGACTCCTCCTCAAACACCGGTGCTGTATCCTAAAGAAAGAGGAAAGGTGCATCAAAGTCACTTTTCCAATTTTAACCAAAACGCAGCTGCACGGAGCCACGTTACCTCCTGTCTCACCGCCACCACCAGAGGCTCCAGGCTGTGCTGGAGCAGCTCGTGGTCGTTTATTTATGGTAATTTATACACGAAGCTGGAGCAGCCTCTACGCTGGAAAACATGCACGAGGCAATCCGAGAAGAGAACAGCCAGCTGCTTTTTCCCTTTGCTCCAGCTCAACTTAGGAGATGACAGAAAACACGCGACAGGAAAGGAGCTGTGTGGTTTCGCCAGATGCCAACTGGTGAGGCAAACCAAACCCTTGCAGCACTCCTGATTCTGTCGTTCTTCAGAAGAGCACGTGGCATCCTCCTTTGTCAGCCCAGCGTCAGGAGTTCCCCAGCTGGGCAGGTCAGTGCAGGCCGGGGCCCTCACCCCCAGGCAGTTCCCTGCCTCCCACCCCCCCCAGCCCCAGCTCAGCTCCTCTCCAGGGCTCCCGCTGCCCCCCACAGACCGCACTGCACTGCATGCACTGCACCCAGCCCCCTCAGTGCTGTGTTTCCTCCTTCCAAACTCTCCACTGCTCACAGCTTTGATTTTTCAACGTGACAGTTAAGAACCACGCTACATTTTCATACAGCAATTATTATAACAGTAACAGTATCAGAACTGACATCAAATTGTTTCAAGGTGAAGCACAGATATGTTTAAGAGCACAACACAGAGCCTGAAGAGCTGAAATACTCCGTGTTGGGACAGGGGCACGCTGGGAGCTCTGCAATCCCACAGTCACACTGGAAGACACGCTCCAAGTGTTCGTTAATACCACGTCCTGCCTAACGAGGACTCGCGCTGCCAGCTCACAGCTGCCCAGACAGCACCCGGAGCAGCCTGCAGAGCTCAGGGTCACTGAAACAACCTCTGGGTACCACATCACTGCATCCCCCCAGGGCTCAGCCACCTCTGAAAGGCACGAGATGGTTCAGGGAAGAATGGGACTTTTAGGGAAGGAAAATAAAACCTGAACAGACAAAAATGTGTGTGTGCTATTAACGCAAGTCATTAAATGGTACAAGCATCTGTAGAAATTAGAGCTGATTGTATTAAGGTACTAATTTTGAAATAAGTTCTGTAGAAGTCAAACAAAAAAATGTCTTCATTAGGAGTTATGGTGGTAGTCTGAAGAAAGAAACCAACAAAACCAACAAAGCAAGGTTGGTGAAGCTCAATTCCAGAAGGCCAAAGGCACAGGACCGGGCAGCTGGAAGGACGGACGAAGGGTTTCTGGAGCTCCCCTCCTCGCCAGAGCAGCCCCAGAAAAAAGCCTGGGAGCTGGCAGCCGCCAGCGGGACGCCCGTTAGGGTGCTGGGGACACACCACTGACCCAGGAGAGTTGGCTTACCTGCACAGGGCCGACTTCAGACGTTATTATCCAGACTTTCAGGATGCCAGTCACTGACACTGCTACAACAGTGTCCTCTGGGGAGAAAAGAGCAAAAAACAGGCTGAGAAATACAGGAGCACCTTCATTCTGCTGCACACTTGTACCTGACCACAAACCCAGGCGACGACAGCTCAGCACTGGAGTTCAGGGAAACGACCTGAAGGGCCCCAAACCCAGGCGGCTGCTTTGCGACGCGGCAGGGCACGCAGAAACATGACAGCACTGACCCTGTGCCAGGCCCCGGGCCGGGGGCAAGCTCTCCCCGTGAACACCCAGGGCTCCAACTAAACAGAGGGGGCAGGGGGGAAGGGCAGCAAACCACAAACTCCCCCCAAACCCACAGCCGGTGCCAAGCTGGCCCGAAATTCCTGCTTCTGCCTGGTGCAGGGCAGGAATCCATCAAGCCAAGGGGGAAGTGCTTGATGACAAAATACCAACACGATGACAAAACAAGTAAAATTAAATGCAGAGAACACCTAAAATGAGAGCTCCCTTCCAGCTGTTCCAGCCACCTCGATGCCGTGGGGAAGCAGCTGGGCTCTGCCACCGCAGGGCTGTGGAACGCTGCTCCCAGCTGCCCTCAGCCGTCCCTGAGGACGAGTCCCTCCCAAACTGCCCGGCGTCACTTCTCCAAGTTCCTCCCCTGCAGGCTTCAGGTCTTGATCGTGCACTTCACCCAGCACGTTCCTCAACCCCATTTTCTGGGCTAATTGCTCTGGGAATGTCCTGGCAGTGCTTTTTACAAAGCACTGCTCACAAGGAGTACCCGTGGTACGGACACATCTTGTCAGAAGTCACCGCTCCCAGCGTGCCACGTGGCCGTGGTGCCTGCCACCCCCCCGGGTGCTGCAGCCCCGTGCCACCTGCCAGGCTCCTGCTGTCACCCTGCGCCCCAAACTCTCTCAGTTCTCAAAGAGAGAACAAGGTATCGCTCTAGAGGAACGTGCTTTTATTACAAAAATTAAAATCTCTTCCTGCAGGCACGCTCCTCGTCCTCAGGTTAGGGGCTGGTTCTGCCCAAGACCGCCCTCATCCCTCAGCTGGAAGAAGGAGGCAAGAAGCAACACTGGGCTCCCCTCCAGCTTCCTGAAAGAGCTGAGCACAGTACCCCCCCCAGTGAAGCAAAGCCAGAACAAAACCAACAAGAATCACCTTGGGTCCTGTTGGATCGAATGACAGTCATGGAGCTGATCCAGTCGGGAGAGATCTTGGACAACAACGAATAAAGAACTTCCAGGCTGGCGGCATCCACCACCAGGATTTCGGGATAATGGCCGTGGCACAGCAGCCTCCCCTCACGCTGAGCCCCGACGGTGAACTGATAGAACTGGGGGTGTGAGCAGGGCGCAGCAGTCACACTCCACGCAAGACACTGTTCCATTTTTAGTCAACATGGTTATCCCACCAGTGGCTGCGTGCCCAGCCCTTGCTGCTGAGCTCTCTGCAGAAGCCCTCACCTGCTCCTATCCCCCATTTCCACCCCAGGGCAGTTATTGGCCAAGTGCAAGCTTCCAGGCCCAGTGTGAGCAGCTGGCTCCAGCCCCCCGTGCTGCACAGCTCAGCACAGCGCTTCTGGGACAGAAGCAAAGCACCAACCTGGATGCCAGTGTGCGTGCAGGCCAGCTTGGTGAACTCGATGCACCTCCCATCGTTCACATCCCACAGACACATCTCCCTAAAAAAAAAAAAAA
>WBMW01002316.1:0-10099 GCA_013396635.1 Penelope pileata
TCTCCTCCTCCATCTCCGCCGAGCGCTCGGCTCGGGGGTACCCTGCGCGCATCCCTCCGCCCGTGGAACCCTACCTACCCCTCAAAAAAGCACCTGGAAAAACATACTTATTTTTAATTATTATTTATTTTTAACCACCCCTCGGCCAGTTTTTCCCCCCACCACAGCTTCCCCCCCCCAAAGCAGCGTTCCGCCCGCTCCCCAGCCCCCGGGCGAAGGCAGCACCGCGGCCCCGTCGGCTGCAGCCCTCCCCCGGCGCATGGCACAGCTCTGGGCAGCCCCCGGGGCACCCCCGGAGCTGCGGAGCCCCCCGACAATGGGCGGGGGGGGGCACGTGGAAACGGAGGCAGCTCCAGCCCCAGGGCAGTCCCACGGCAGCGTCCGGATTCTGGAGCAAAGAGAACGCAATTGCTAGAAATTTTAGGACATTTATAGTGCAATTGAATGGAAGGTGATAATTAACATCTTAATATTGAAATGAATGGCTGAGGGACGGGTTGCAGCGGTGTGCTCCAGCAGTCACCACGAAGGGCAGCCCCCGAAGCACTGCTCTCACTACTGCTGCTAATTATGACAGTAGCACTGCTAATTACACCGAGCCAACGCGGAGCCACCCAGACCCCGGTGCTCTTCTTGGATACCGGTGTCCAAAACGAGCCTTGCCGGGACGAGACACCCACGCGGGACTGAGCCACATCCCCGGGGCTGTGCTGCGGGACACCCACTGCACTCCTCCTGCCCTGGAGCTGCAGTGATTTCACTGCCTGCACAAGTGTCAAATCCAGCAGATCCTTCGAGGTCCTGTCCTGCTTCCAGGACCAAATCGCAGCTCCACCTGTGTTGGGTCTGTCTCACAATGGAGCATCCTCACATTTTTGGATGGTTTATGATCTTTTGGAGGGTTTTTGCAGCTTGCACACAGCAGAAACTCTGTGTTATGGACAGGATCACCCAGGCAGGGAGCAGCTGTGTCTGAGGCCACTTGTTTAACGAAGACCTCAGGAAGCGTCATGAGAGAGAACTGGGTGCAGTCACCCAGCTGGCCATGGACTCGTGCCTCGGGCAGGGCAATGGGGGCACGCACCCCAACCCCCCACCTGCCCAGTGCAACACTGCTCCCTGAGCACATCCCAGCGACCCTGCAGCTCACCCACAGCCCCACAAGTGCATCTGTACCCCAACATCAGGAAGCATCTCCCTGGAAGCCTTCAGAGGAATTGGAGCTCAGCCATGGGATGCAACGCTGGGTGATGGCACCAATCCATGGGACATGGGTTGTCCCCATGGGCAAGAGCTGGACCACAAAAAGGTGACCAGAGAAGATGTCCATGAAGCCATTGGCTAAGGTGTTTTGCCAACTGGTTTGAAAGACTTAGAACTGATTAATCTGAATCAGTGCTAGCGTGAAGGTGTCAGCGCAGAGCTTCTCTTCCTCTCTTCCCTGCAGACACTTCGGCTGCAGGTTTAAGGGTGGAGGTGACCAAAGGGGTTTTCACATCTCAGTGGAAAAGTGCAATGTGCCCACCTGAAAGTGCTACATCTGAAGATTTGGCGAGGCCTTGGGCAGTGAGACAGGTGTGGTGTGTTTGCCTGGAGCTCATCTGCTCCTGTGCCCTGTGCTTTGGAAAGCTCTTTCTCTAGTACCTTCCAGTGCAGATTAGGGACCTCACTTCCCTGCCAGGTGGGTGAGGGCTGCCCTTCTACCACTGGGCTTTGCTGTGCACTCTCCTGTGGCTGTGCTCAGCAGCTCGGGAGGGGATTTCACAGCATCACAGCATGGCACAAGTTGGCAGGGCCCCCTGGAGGTGCCCTGGCCCATCCCTGCTCCAGCAGGGACACCAGAGCAGGATACCCAGGCCCATGTCCGAGTGGGTTTGGAAGGTCTCTGAGGAGGAGACTGCACAGCCTCTCAGGACAATCTTTTTCTGAACTTCTGAACACTTTGCTGGCATGCAACCAGTAAAGGAAACAGTCTCATCCTCTAGCTAACTGCTATGGGCTTGGTTCTAAGCCGTTTTATCTTCCTTTGAGAGGTTTTAGTTCAAGTCTGATGCTGTCTAGCTGACTTTAGACTTTGAGCTCCTCACTTTGCCTATCTCTCTCCACCCCAGGTGCCTACAAGGCCATGGTGTATCAGGGGCTGACCCGGACATTAAAGGACACACAGGCTGTGAATGCATGGGCTTCTCAGTGGCATTTTCCAGCCTAGCTTTCTCCTATCTCTTTGAGTCTGCCAGAAATCATAACAGCATTGCCAAAGGGTTAAATGAAACCCTCGAGAACAAGAATTTGGACTTTGTGCACTGCATCACTTTGTTCTAGGAGGTGCTAGCCTGAGCAGAAGGCACATCCTACAGCTGATGGGAGGGCTCCCATCCCCCTACCGACCCGGTGAGCTTCTACTGAAACCATGGTGACTGTAACGTCTGCGGGTGCTGGAAGGTGCTGAGATGTTGCATGGCTCCAGCAAACCGGGCATGTCATGGATGACGTTTTTATAGGGGATTCATAGAAAACTTCAGGAGTTTCCCAAGCTGCAGAGGATTGGAGGCTGGGAGAGATGTTGTAGACTTCAAATCTGCCCCTACAGCCTTCTGTAGACCTCTGCTTTTGGCCATTGTCAGAGGTGGGATGGACCCTTGGCTTCACACGGTGCAGTTGCCCTTCTGCTTCTGTGCTGTGTCTGGCAACATTGTGGGTTTGAAGACCCACCACAGGCCAGACTCCGTGGTCTGCCCCAGGCTGGCTAAGCAGCTCTCTGACTCTCCTTAAAGCCCAGATCAGCAGTGACATAGAGTGCAAAGAGGACAAATTCCTCTGCCAAACTAATGCTCTGAGACCAGCTGGCACTTATCCTTGGGTACATCAGTCTTCAAAAAACGAAGGTCTTCGAGCTCATGGTGTAGTGAGACCTTAGCTTGAGCTTACATTGCCACAGCCACCTAGGAAATTCTAACAAATTTATTCTGTAGAGCACAACAATATTGCCATGTTCCTGGTTCGATTTATGAAAGAATCTTCTATTTGCATAGGGAGAAGGTGAAGTTTGGAGGTGCCAAAACTGAGGTGGCTCAACTCGAACGAGCAATTTGCAGGAGTGCATTGACATTGGTAAATGAGGTGGTTCATCACAGCCTGGGATAACACAGCTAGACTGGAAAAATGACTCTGTAACATCGTTGGTGTGATTCTCCTGTGCCATCAGAGAGCTGTGCTGCTACCCAAGGACAAATGGCTGAGTCAGACCAGGGCAATGGTCACAGCTCTACTGCCCACCAGCCTGAGGTCTTGGTCCTACAGACCCAGTTAGAGACGCTGCTCTCAGTAAAGCCCTGCTGAGTTCTCCCAGTTGCACACTTCTGTGCTTTTGTGAGCAGTTCGCCATTGGGCCAATGCCTGGTTTGCAGACACAGGCTTCATCAACCCCAAAGGCTGTCTCCATTGATGGTAGTGAGAGAGCAGTGCTGCCTGGGGCAAATGGCAAATGCCTGTGGTGTTGGCAGCATCTCACAGGTCACATCTGAGATCTGTGTGCATTTCAATGTCCTCCAAGAGCCAAAGCTGTGTGTCAGAGCATCCCATCATTTCATTCTAAATGGCAGCCCCATGTCTCAGGCCACTTCTTGTACCTCCGGGTCACCAGAGAACAACCGTGGTGATGAGTTTTGGGCCACGGGATTGCTAACTGCAACGTAGCCATCCAACTAAAAACATAGGTTGGGACCTCGTTCATACGAAGTGGGCCCAGCTCCAGTTACCGTGACACCATGACAATCGACTTGTTTGCTGCTCCAAGGTACAGTCCCAACATTACTGGCATGTCGTTTGCATAGCAATCCAAAATGCTTTGTGTCACTCTACTATATTTGAGTCTGCAAACACTGAAAGGTTTCTATACGCATATGCTTAAGACATGAAAAATAAAAGAAGAGAAAGATGAAGAGAACTTCACTTTTGGTAGTGTTTCATGTGAAATGTACCCTACACTGGGTGCAGAAGTAAACGTACGAGCTGGATAATGAGATATTCTGGGACAACAGGGGTAGCAGCTGCCAAGCAGAGGGTGGAAAACAACCTGTGAAAATCTAGAGCTGGTGCTGGCAGAGTATTTCAGCACGTGTTTAGCTTCAGACAGGTAGTTGGCTGAAATACAGGAAAGAAAGATAAAAATGTGTGGAGCAAAGATGGTTTACCTGAAGAAGAGAGTGATGATGATGGGGAGTCGGCGGGTTGTGTGAGCTGGGAGATCTGCAGAGGAGCTGGGATGGGTGCATAGGGCGAGGGGGATGGCAGTGTTGGCTGGGAGGGATTGGTGGGTCTGAGTGCAGGAAGGACCCTGCCGGGTCACCGTGTGTTGTGCTGGCGATGCACCCTGCAGCTACCCGAGCTCTGTACCATGACCTGAAAGCAGATTGTGGTGGTGAGGGTGTCAGTCCCTTTTTTCAGGTGACAAGTGATAGGAGGTGAGGACATGGTTTTAGGTTGTGCCAGGGGAGGTTTAGATTGGCTATTCGGAAGAATTTCTTCGTAGAGAGAGGAGTAGGGCATTGGAATGGGCTGCCTGGGTGGAGTCCCCACACCTGGTGGCATTCAGGCGACATGGCACTACGGGACATGGTTTGGTGATGAGGCTCAGTAGGTCAGGCTGATGGTTGGGCTTGGTGATCTTGAAGGGCTTTTCCCACCTAAATGATTCTGTGATTCTGTGGTGCATCCCCTGAAGCTCTGCTCATTCACCACTGCTGACACCTGGGTGCTTCTTCAACAGCTGGGCAAACCGGGCTGAGAGAGGGGCTGAGAGCCAGGAGGTCTCTGAAAGGATGGGCCCAGGGAGAAGATGGAAAGTGGGGTCAGTGCTGCAGTCAGTGGGTTTTTGGCACCAATGGCTGAAGCTGAAATACCTCTGAAGTGCATGTGGACACAGTGCCCATCCACTGCTTCTGCGGGGAGCCACTGCCACCCAGGCAGAAAGCTGCACGCCATTGAGCAGTTATAGCTGAGACACAAACAAGGGCAGTGCGTCGTGCTGTGACAGCAGAGTGTAAACTACACAAAAAAATCAGGGGAGTTATTAATAGAGCTGTAAGAGACAGAAAAGCTGTGGGTCGCCATTTAAACCCTGCTGTTCCAAGTCCAGTTTATAACACGATTGTTTTATAAGACAAACTGAACAGGCCAAAACCAGGGGTGAACTCCAGGGGTGAAACGCTTCTCCAGGCAGGAACCTGCCCACTTCGGTGTTGCCCACAGTCACTTCCGTGGCAGTTCAAGCTCTCTGCTGAAAGCTCAGCTCCTCGCTTGTGCATGCAGCACTCTGAATCAGCCTTTGTGGCATGGAATCACATCTGAGTGTTTGTCTGCTGTGAAGAAGCACAGCTGGACTCATGCTGTGTCCCTCAGCTCTGCCTGGTTCCTGGCAAGGCACCTGAGCACCCACACGCACGTCCATGCTGGGATGAGCCAAGCAGGGGCACTTAGTGCTCCGCATGGGATATTGTGACACATGGCCAGCCTACGGCCAAATACACCGGCACTCTGCCACCGCAGATTCTCTGCTGTGTTGGCCCTCTCCCCTCGTGCTGTGGGTGCAAGCACTTCGAGCAGCACCCGTGCCATGTGCCTGCACTTGAGCATCGTGCGGGGGCCCCAGGCTGGCAGGGAGCACCCGGGGCCTTCCTGGAGCAGCACCTGGAGGCTGCAGGCCAAATCCCCCCACTGCCAGCAGAGGAGCAGCTCCCCGTCCAGCTGCCAAGGGCCTAAAATAATCCGTTAGTGATCTGTGCCTGATGTTAACTCTTCTAATAACCAGAAAGCTGAGGCTGAGGGAGACAACAGACACGTGTCTGTGCTAGGAACAGGCTTGGAGCCATGCTCAGTGCCCATCCCATTCCTTTCCAGCCTGAGCTGTAAAGTCTGGGTAATAAATGCATGATGAGCAGCAGGCACAGCCCCTGGCTGCCATCGTCAGGGTTGGTATCCTAGGAGATCCGATCCCACGTAGTGACACCCCGACCCATGAGCACGTCGTGCTCAGAGCAGGAGCACTTCCAAAATTAATGTCACCGAGGGATGGCTGGTGTCGGTGTTTTCAAACCGTCAGGAATATCATACAAAAACATTTCGTTTCGGGTCTTTAGTCAATGCCCCTCTGTATGCTCAAGTAATAACTTTCAGATATCATGATGTTGTCGTTACAGAATCAAATCTCACAGCCTGTGTCAGGGGCTTACCTGTTACCCAAGTAATGTCTGTAAGACAAATTCCAGGCGAACAGCAGTAGGAGAAACGCGTGGCTGTGCCGAGTGCAGCTCTGCTTTGGAGCAGGAGAAATCTGTGAGCACAGCAAGTGCTGCCCCAGGACGGGGGAAGCGCCCGATGTTAGCACTGTGTGAGCACGTTCACTGCAGATCAACCTAGCTGTGAAAATTCTGGGGTTAATAGTGTTAGTTAAGAGCAGCAGCTCTTAAAATACCAATATCTGCTTTCAGCCATAAATCCGTCTGATGCAGCCCTTGCATGTGAGGAAGTGAGGTCTGGGGATAAGCATCAGAATCGCAGAGGCACACTAATATGGCAATGGCAGGTACACAGACATCTGGTGTTGGAACAGTTCTTCATTCCAAACTTTTGATTTTTTCCAGGTCTTCAGTGTTCCTTTCATGCTTTGTGCCCCAGCGGGTGAGGGGGGGGGTGGCACCACGTGCAATGGGGTGGGTGTGGGACATTGATGCTCAGTGACAACTGTGGGAGCAAAGGGGAAGCCCAAACCACACTGCCATCCTCAGCCCTCCTTCCCCTGTCAGGGTAACGGGCTGCCCAGGGGGTGGTGGGGTCCCTGTCCCTGGAGGTGCTCCGGAACCGTGGGGATGTGGCACTGAGGGATATGGTCAGTGGGCAAGGTTGGTGGTAGGCAGCTGGTTGGGCTGGGTGATCTTAGAGGTCTTCTCCAACCTTCATGACTCTACGGTGATCGACTTTTGCTCTGGAGCCCAATCTTCAAAGCCTCAGCAGCATCCAAAGGGTTTCTGTTCTGCTCGTGAAGGAAGAAATAATTCATCCTCTGGATAAAAACGTGGTGGCAAAGTGTATGCTGGAAGATAGTCAAGCTGTTTTTGTGGATTTGCAAATGCTGCTGCTGTCACAGTCACAAAGGAAGGGGCATTTCAGATGCTAAAATGCTTAAATAACTTTCAAAAACCTACCATCAAATGGCTGGAGAGAGAAAGTTGAAAATTAGTGTGTTCTGACATTCGCTTTAACAGAGCTGCCCGCGCTCTTCCCACAGCAAAATGACTTTAATTTGCCCAGCCCTAGGGTCCTTGAAAATGACACTCCGAGTATTTGCCGTAATGATTTCTCACTAAATTAGAAAAATGCCCAACTAAGGAGGGATTATCTCTGCATGTGGATGTGGCATAATGACTGCTGAGTGCTCTGAGAGCCCCCGTGGGCTTTGCAGGGTGTGCGAGGTCTGCGGCAGGGCCGGCGCCGGCCGGGGAATATTAATATCGCCATGCTGGGGGCATCCGCTGCGACCCGCTGCCGCTGCTCAGGCAAAATTGCTCCAGACCTGGGAATTCTCTTTGTTGCTTTGCATATCTGAGGTGTCTTTTAGGGCTGACTAGCCCCGAGCTGCCTGCCCGGCAGCCTCAGCTTGTGCAGGATGCGGACATGTGTGCTGTGCGCTGTGTCACGGGCAGCTGTGCCCTGCAGCCTGTGCGAGGTCGTGTGCCTGACGGGGATGCTGGGCTGCAGCACAGCAGCAGTGCCATAGCAGTACCAAGGTGCCTGCTGCTGGCATTCCCCTGTCCCACTGCCAACTGCCTGCGGGCCATGCCGGGGGTACAGGGAGCACACACACACGTGCCGCCGTGGATGCTTGCTGGCTGTTCTGCCCACAGTGCGCTGAGGAAGGAGATGCCAGCCCCTTGCTGAGCCCATGTGGGACTGGTTCTGTCTCTCTGTTTTGCAATGACTTTGCAAAATGTGTCTGGTATGTGTGGGCAGGCAGTGGGGTGACGGCTGGAAGGGCTGCAGGGCCCCGCTGGGCCAAGGAGCCCTGAGGTCCCCGCATGGCAGTTGGGCCACCAGGGAGGGCACACAGGGGACATTGCAGGGCCAGGGCAGCCCGGTGCTCTGGTCCTCACCTACTGGGCTGTCTCATCCCTTGCCCACTGAGCGATGTAAAAATGGCCATGGGAAAAGGAGCCGGAGAGATGCTGTGTGCTCCAGCAGAGCAGCAAGCGGGCACTGCCCCGTGCCTGCCCTGTGCTGCTCTGTCTCAGGATCGCCCACATCCTCCTGCGGAGCTCAGGGCGGTCCCAGTGCCCCATGGCCACGGGCACCGCACCAGGGCAGGGTGGGCGGTGCCCATTTTATGGCCAGGCCGTGGGGCTCTCTGGGCAGCAGGGGTTCTGCTGGTGGCAGAGCTGCTGTGGGGCTGATGTGCCGCTCTCTTCCAGCCTCGATGCCCCGGGCACCCTGAGCCCTTGTCCACACACTGTGCTCAGCCCATGCATGGGGCTCGTGGGTCCCTTTCAAGGGGATTTTTAGGGAGTTCCAGGGAGGGACCCCTGGGGGTTCCCAGCAGCGAGGTCACCCGGAGGGACCCGGGAGGGGAAGGGACCAGAGGCAGCCCTGACACCGGCACCACTTCCAACTGTCCCCAGGCTGCGGGACTCGGCGATCCGGGAGGGCGTCCCCACGAGCCCGAGCACAAATGGAGCCGCTCCGCTCCGCGCGGCACGGGGACCCCGACGGCACGGCCGCCGATCCCCCGCCGCTGTCACCCTCGCCGGTGCCGTTCGTCCCCGGGCGCTTCCCCGCTGCTTTTCAGCGGGGGAGCATTTTCCCGACGGCTCGCTCCGCCGGGATGGGGCTTTGCGGGGAGACCCCCCCAGCCCAGCGGAGTGTCGGGAGGGGGTACTCCGCCCCCCGTACCTTCACTGCCCGGAGAAAGGAGCGGTCCCCCCCTCCGCGGGAGGCTCCGGTGCTCGTCCCGGTGCCGGGCTCCGTCCGTCGGGAGTGGGCAGCGCCGGTGCCACGGGGGTACCCGAGCCCGCAGAGCTCCCGCGGGCGGCGAGCGGCTGGTTTGTGTGTGTGGGAGGGGAAATAAAGCACCAGCGGAGCCTTTATTGTCACCATCGTCATTATTATCATCGCCATCACCGTTTCTCTGCACATAAATAAATAAATAAATATCTCCCGGGGAGGGGACGGGGACGGGGACGGCACGGCCACGGCTGCGCGGCCAGGTCAAAGCCCCCCAGAAAAAAATAAAATAAAAAATAAAGAACAATTTGGGAGAAAAAGAACAGGATTATGACAATACCCCGAACGGCCCCGGCCACTCGCTGTCCCCCTCGGCCGGGATGGCGGCCGCAGCCCCGGGCGTGCCCACGGGGGCTGCCAGGGGCCCGGCCCGAGGCTGGGACAGCGGTGACAGCGCGGTGGGGGCTCCGGGGTCCCGGGGAGCTGCGGGTCGACATCGGGGTGCACGGACCCCGTTACGGGCCCGGGGTCTGGAAAGGCGAGAAAGTCTTTCGTCAGTTACACGGATTATACAAAACGGTACAAAATCCTCCGCGCACGTCGGGGCGGGACCCCCTCCTGCTCCCGGCACAGTCCCTGCGGAGCCGGAGGTCAGGGGGTGGCGGGGACGCCTCTGTCGTCCTTCCCCGAGGAGGAGGGAGACATGCGCGAGTCCTCGTCGTCCTCCGGGCACTTGGCGGCCGCCAGGGAGGAGCATTTGCAGCCGTGCCCGGGGCCCCCGCCCCGGTGGGAGCCGCTTTTGCCCTCCTTCTTGTGCTTGACGCGGCGGTTCTGGAACCAGATCTTCACCTGCTTCTCGGAGAGGTTCAGGTAGGTGGCGATCTCGATTCGCCGCAGCCGGGAGAGGTACATGTTGGAGGCGAACTCCCTCTCCAGCTCCAGGAGCTGCGTGCTGGTGAAGGCGGTGCGCATCCTCTTGCTGCTGGGCAGCTGGCTCGACGTGCTGTCTGCGGAGCGGAGCGGAGAGCAGCTCAGCGCCCTCCGCTCCCCCCGGGGCAACGGGGGCCGCCCCCTCCCGCTCCCCGCCGCTCCCGCCCGCCCCGCCGGG
>WBMW01002316.1:10659-70128 GCA_013396635.1 Penelope pileata
AGCTGCGAGGCGGTGACGCAGAGCGGGCAGACGCACAGCAGCCCGGCCTTGCGCGCGTGGCAGGCGGCGGCGGGCAGCGCGGGCAGCGGGTGCGAGGGGTGCACGGCGTAGGGGAAGAGCGGCGGCGGGGGGCTACCCTCGCCCTTCTTCTCGCCCGCCTCGCGCAGCACCAGCGAGTCCACCAGGAAGGAGCGCGGCATGGCCCCGCGCAGCCCCCGCGCAGCGCCCGCGCAGCGCCGCCGCCCGCGCCCGAGTGNGCACCGCTCCGGGGCTGTGGGCACCGGCGAGAATACAGCATTCTCCTCCCGTCCGGTGCCCACGGGCCGTCCGCGGCGCGGAGCGGGGAGAGCAAAGCTCAGCGCTGCGCTCCAAACAGCGCCCAAAGCCGCGCGGGGGGTGGGCTCCGCGCAGCCCGACGGGAGCGGGGCTGGGGGAGAAGGAGGAAGGACCGCGGGGATGGGAGTGTTCCCCGCGATCCCGTTTAATAGTGGGGAAAAAATGAAATAAAATGATAAAAAAAAAAAAATTACAGATCAGGCGGCCGTCCCCGCGGACCCTCCCGCGGGCGGTGGCGGCGCGGGGATGCGCGGAGCCGCCCGTGCGCCGCTGGGCCAGAGCCCCGCGCTGCCGCCCCGCTCCCCGCGGAGCTCCGGGGGCTGCGCCTAGAGCGGTCCCTGCCCGGAGCCGGGCAGCGTGGGGACGAGCACAAAGAAGGGAGGAAAAAGCCCAGAACGAACAAAAAACGAATGCGAGCGAAAACTCAGTTTTTACTCAGATTTAGGAAGAATTTCCGAGCGTCTTTTCCTTGAAAGCCTCAACGGGGCCGTTTCGGTTCGGTTCTCCCTGTAAGGACCGCGAGATTTAAAGGGTTTCCCGGGGGTGGCTACCGGGCCGGGGCGCGTCCCCCGCTGAGCAGCGGCCGCCGGGGGGGGCCCAGCCCCGCGCAGCCCCCCCGGGCCGAGCCGCGGGGAGGCAAAGGGTTAACGGCGCCTGAATGCGCCCCGAGCCCGAAGGCACTGGGAAAGAATATCCCAAAAAATAACCAGTTTTTTTTTTCCAGCCGCTGGACCTTATTGAATGTCATTGAAGAAAGTTTTGAATGCCAGATAAAGAGAGGCGAATTAAAGTGTGTGACAGCAGAGGATAAGCAAACACAAAGAGAACTCTGTCACACTTTGGGCAAAATCCGTGGGCTTTTTACCAAGCCTCTTCGCTATGATTGAATTAAGTAATAGGAAAACATTTTCTTTCAGTTTAGAGCCATTAGACAAAAACTTCAAAGCGAATAACACTTTTTAATGTGCAGCCCGACAATGGAATCTGGTTTGTGCTGAAATGTTTAAACGGTTTTGTTGGGCGACCGCGGGCCGAAGCGGCCCCGACCGCGGCGCGCAACATCCGCGCCGCTCCGCGATCCCTGCAGCCGCCGCGGAGCGTCCGACCCCGCTCGTCCCAGCGCCTCCCGCTCCCTTCTGCTCTCTGCCCCGTGATGGTTTTTTTAGGGAGTCTTTTTTTTTTTTTCTTTTTTTTAGAGGAAATTCACCTCGCGCGTTCGCTGTCTCGCAGCGATCTCCGCTCAACGAACGCGGCTCGGGGAGAGAGGGGTGGGCTCCGCCGGAGCGCTGCGGGGCTGCGGCTCGGGGCTGCGGGCACACGGTTCCCCCGGGTCGGGCAGCGGCCCCGGCACCGCGCGGGGCCACGGAGGGAAACGGCCCCCCGGCTCCCTGCCTCGCCCCGACACGGGGATGGGATTGGGATGGGGTGGGCGTAGAGAAGGGAGAGGGCACCAAATCCAAAGGGATCATCGGGTAACACAGTGGGGGGTGTGATGAGAGAGGAGAACAGTGTTATGTTGGCAGGAAGTGGTCCAGGGGGAGGTAGGGATGCTCTCCTGCTCCGATTCGAACGATTTTGTGATTCCTTGATTGAGGCAGAGAACGTTATTTCCAAGGAGACCACGTCCTCGGCAGCTGAGGATTCATGGTTTGCGGGGACTGCGGTGCTCCCCAACCTGGCACAAGAGCTGGGGTTAATGGCAAATGCCAAAATGTGAATCAAAATCGGAGCTGAAAGCCACACAGCATGTGATGAATGCATCTTTGTACCATGGGCAAACACCCCGAGGAGCATGTCAGCCCACGGGGTGCCTGTGCACCTCCAAGCCAGGTGTCACAGAGTGAGTGGGAGTTTGTGTGAGGAAACAGAGATATATTTTAAAAAATCACTGTTTTACCGACAAAATGGATTTTTGTGTCTGCTTGGCTGGAGGACCACTGGGACAGAGGGATGAGGGCTGGAGGTGGTGCTGTGGGCTGCTGCTGTCACTGCGCACAACCTGCGGTCTGGAAACTGCAGTCTGCACTTCATGCACTGAGTTTGGTCAAAGCTGGAAATGCTCAGCACCCCAGAGCAGAGCCCAGGGGGAGGGAACCAGGCAGGGGACAGCGAGGGGAACACAGCTGCGGTGTGACAGGCATGGGGGAGTCCTTCCCTGCCTTACTGCTGGCCTCTGCGCTGGCACAGCTGCCCAGAGAGGCTGTGGATGCCCCATCCCTGGAGGTGTTCAAGGCCGGGTTGAATGGGGTCCTGGGCAGCCTGATCTGGAGGTTGGTGGCCCTGCCTGTGGCAGGGGGTGGGAACCTGATGATCCCTGGGGCCTTTTCCAACCCAGGCCATTCTGTGATTCTGTGATTCTAACACATGGCCTTCCGGAAGCAGAGGTCATTTATTTGTGTTTGATTCCTATTCCTCCAAAATAAAGTGAAAATGCAGTGAAAAGTCATGAAGTTGTCTTGTCTTCTTTCAGCTCATCTGAGCTATCGATACCTTTCAAAGTCACCGTTGTACGAATTTGGTAGCCCACAGCAATGGCCCATGCAGCCCCGCTGCATCTCCACCACAGCCCCCCTGGTTTCACGGAGCTTTCGTCTCAAGCTGGCAGGACAATAGTTAACCCACGCCAGTACAACCTGTGCCACGGGAGGGCCAAACCAAAGCTACTCGTTTCCAGGAGCTGCTTCTTTTTCCTTGTTCACTTTCAACAAACAGATGCCTAAAGCAGAGATTCACCATTTTGCTTTTCTCCAGGCTCGGTGCTGCCTGGCAGAGTGGGTTCGTAGAGAAACCTCGTAACCATCTCCCAGGAAGAGTTTGCAGTGCTGTTGCCCTTCTTCAGTTCAGACTTTCATGTAGGAGGAGACACCAAGGGAGCAGTTGGACAAAAGTAGTGAAAATGTAACAGGAAAATGAGGAACATGCAAACTACTCGCACAAACTGAAATAACCCAATTTCAAATCAGTGATACAGAAGGACACAAAGGATGGAGAAGTCTGTGGGGCTGACGACAAGGAATTGCAAGAAGGAGCTGGATGTGAGATCTGCAAGTCTGTCTAAATTCCTGAATTATGTGAGATACGGGTCTCCAAACTCAGCACCACGCCGTGTCCAGCCTCTTTGGATTGCCACCTTCCTCAAAATTTTTCACCTTCACCTGTGTGCCAAGTACTCTACAGATTGAACGCCATAGTGGTTCTCAGTCTGCTCTTCAGGAACACCCAAAGGGAAAAAAGTATTTTCCCACCTTTTGTCTTTTCTTTCAGGTTTTGCAGCAGCAATTCTGAAACCTCATACGGTAAAAGACTCTATCGTCTCTGTTATTTCTGTGAAGCATTTGGGCAATTTCCTGCAGCCACATGGACTTTTTTCTAGGTTATTGTCACACTGATGTGGAAATCGCCCAACAAACCACTCCAGCACCACAAGGCCACTGTGTTCGTCTGCAGAAGGTGTACTTGGGACTGTGGATACGCTGCTTTAGAGCTGGCATCGTGTTCCCCTGTTAGGTTCAGAGGGTTCTGCAGTGGTCATGGTTATTGCTGAATAAAGCATCAGGTGACCAATTTCTGTGGTGGAAAAGAGATATGTTATTGTCAGTGCTGAAGATCTTCAATTTTCCCTAAGTGCAGCAATAGAGGGAGCTGGTGGGAAAAAGCAGAATTTCCCTGAGCCATTCAGAAAGAGGGGCAAAGAGCTGAAGAAGATGGATCAAGCAAAGGCACTCAAGGTCAGACTCTTTGCTTGGAGGAATAGCAAGGCTTCAGCTTCCCAGGCAGAGCTCCTCCGACCTGCGGGTCCTGGCTGTAGGCTGAGAAGAGGAGCACTGAGATAACAAAACCATTGTAATCTCCTTAATACATTTTGAAGGCTTAAAACTACTTTTGAATATAGCATTTGGGGTGTTTTGTGTTGTATGTGTCTGCATATCTGAACGTGAACTTGCACATTGTGCTACTAAATAGATCAACCAAGTGTGCAGGAGGGGAGCGTACAGCCATACACAACTGTATTGCAGCAATATTTTATAGAAATTATTTCCTGGAGGCTGAGCAGAGCCATTTGTTGACCTCCTTCTATTTGCATGGAAATTTTCCAATACACAACAGAATGTTTTTAGAGGTACAAAGCAATCATTAGCTAAAAACATCAACATGAACAGCCAAGTTGGTTTGTCACAAGTCTATATGACTGCACTGCTTTATTTTCTGTATTGTAAATGCAAGTGAAGCCTAAGAGCCTCATCCTTCTACTTGCCTGATTTTTAGTATAATGCAGCGGTACCATGGGAATTACTCCAGGTTTATGTCATAGGTGAACCAGTTTTTAAACTTAATCCTGTACAAGATGTATGTGCACCAGAGGGCAGTGCTTGGGCTTTGTGTCACCAGGCCATCCAAAAAAACCCCGGCATCTCTATTTCACTGATGCAACCACATACAGAGTTTGGATTCCTTGTTGTCATAATCTGTCCCGGGTCAGCAGCAGACCTGTGAATTCTCCTACTCAAAGTGTGAATCTTACAAACCTGACTTGTGCCTCACACCCTTTTGCTGTCAGATCTTCATCTTCCACGTTTGGAGAGCAGTGTGAAGGGACCTCCTGCCCTGTGGGCATGGGCACCTCATGTCTCACAGCTGGGATGGGAAGGGGTTGTGCCAAGTGATTTCTGGAGATGTGCATGGACAAGGAGGCTCAAAGTTTCTCTTGAAAGGAGCTCGCTTCTTGTGTTTTATCCCAAAACATAAGTTAGAGATCACAGACATTTGGAATCACAGAGCTTGGCAGAGCCCTGGACTCCAGGTCTTGCAGTCATGTGAAATATTTAACCACAAAATGGCGAATTTTCAAAATGTGTATTTCTTGAAGAAATTTTCTTGAAGTCCAGTTCTTTTTGATGCTTGAGCTACACAGTAAGCACTCTGGCATTGTGCAGAGCATGAGACACACTACATTTCTTTCGCATGTGAGATAGACCCGTCTGTGGCCGTACAAATGCTTATTGGCAGCCATTCAAATTTGAGAAATTGAATAATTTTAGCCAAATTTTATTCTCCATGCACTGCTACTGTGGTACATAGACGCTCCTTAGTGCCCTACTCTCTGCTATACCTACAGCAGATGCAGGGAACGTGCTGTTTTAAGAGGAGGAGGTCTACAGAAGGGCTGATCACCCTTGGCTCTCTTCATAGCTAGTGGGGAGAAACAGGCACTTGCCAGGAGGGATTCATCCAACCTACTTCAGAAATCCTTAAAATTGAAATAATCCCACCCAAAATATCTGTCTGTTGCTACAAGAAATCCATACAAGCCTAACCTGGATGCATGTGGTTATGCTTCTCTCTTCTGTTGCAGAGCATGGAAACAAATTAGAGCGGTGTGTGTTAAAAAGTGTATCCTCATCAGATCATAATGATCCATTAGATTTTACCCAGCCATTTCTCTTTACTTTGTATTTTCTGATTTTTCCTTCAGTTTTCCTATGTCTCTTTTTCTTTGCATGCTCTCCTTACTTCTCCTCCTCCTCTTAGAATCATAGAATCATCAAGGTTGGAAAAGACCTCCAAGACACCCAGTCCAACTGTCCACCTACAGCCAAGATTACCCATTGAACCACTAAACCATGTCCCTTAGTACTTCTGTGAGATATTCACAGCCCTTGGGGCCGGGACCCCACTCCCCATCCCTCATGCTCCTGCACGGCAGGGTGGTTGGCTACCCACCTCCAGCAAACCCATAAAACCTCCACTGTGGAAGTGGGAGATGGCCTCTGGCAAAGGCACTCTGTGTTGTTTAAGCAGTTGATTCAGCAGAGCCAAAGTGTGCTTCTTAGAGGGCATAAACATGAATTGGAAAGGGACAACTTCTGTATGTCTGTATTTTGGAAAGACTCCTCTCTGTCCTCCCGTAGTAATGTGATCGAAACGAACACCAAAATCTACTTTGAAGGGAGGAGACGTTAGCAGTAAATTATTGCACTGGTTGCATGGCACAGGGAAGAAAGGGTGAGGGAACCTGCGTGTCTGTGCCTGTGTGCTCAGGCCTGTCCCGAAATTACCTGTGAATGAGATTCCCCTTTGGGGGAGATGTTTGCAATCTAAATTTGACACCAGAAATACTATGCAGATGTGGCAGTTGACCAGATGTGAAGCTGCCCAGCAGTAGCCTGGTGAAGGCTGCTGATTCACATTCAACATCACAACGTTTCCTTCTCCTTGGGAAAGAAAAGTCAATGTAATGGATTCTGCCAGTTACATACTTAAAAAAAAAATGCAAAACAAAACAAAAACACAGGAAAAGGTGTGACACTTGAGGCTCAAAGTCACAGCTGTGGGCCCCTACCAGCTCGCAGAACACAATTCAGCCATTTGCTATATTATCCCTAACAACTTGTCAGGACTAACACAACCCAGTTGTGGGCTGCTCGAGTGGAGCACTTCCCCAGGCTTTAAACAAAAAGCTGATGAGAGGCTGTCTGTGCCCATCCCCTGGCTCCTCCCCAGCACTGGGTTTCATCAGGCAGAAATGTTGTGCACTGTCTGTTATTTCAGCACCAGGGTGGCATGGTGAAGTGCATCTTCCAGTCATCTGGGGACATCTCCTACACAGCTAGGCCATCCAAGGTCATGATGCTGAGCCTGTGACTTCGCTTCCAAGATATCAAGTGGATGGGAAGCTGAGATACAGTGGGAAAATAATACGTCTAAAGCCTCAATGCTGCTTATTCTCCTCCTGTAAGTGTGAATTTCTTGCACACAACGCAGCATTTCTTTAACCTCAGGAAGCTAAATCCCAGAGAGAGAGTTATGAGGTTCATGAGTCTCATTCGCCACCACCTCACGCGTGCCACGGCAGTGCCCCAGAGGTAGGACAGCATTAAAGAGCAGGACATTAAATCACCCATTTCTGTGTTTAGTTCAGTGCAATACATCTACTTTAATATACAGACTTGGTGAAAATGAATGGAGCTTTCCCTTCACCACTGGTGACAAAGGGAGTAGGAGAAAGCTCTGGATTTACAGTTTTTACATTGGCTGGGATCTTTAATTATTTCACAGTTTTGCTTATTATTTATCACTTATTTTTTGCTTATTATTTATCACTTGGGTCAAATTAACAGGTTTGTGAGAGACAGAGCCATGAGCGCAATGCAATTAATTAATGCAATTAATAAAAATGGCACTTATCTTTCTATAGGACAAGAAGAAAACCAGACACAGACGTATGCTTGAGCTTTTTTGTCCTGCATATGAAACCGTTTCAAAGGTTCCTTTGTCCACTTTCTAGATTGCTCATAGAAATGCCTTTCTCAAGCAGTGATTATTCATGGTTTCACAATGGACGTGGAGGTCACTATTAGAATCAAAAAATTTAAACCTCCAAATATTTCTTTTACCATTAGTTGCAAATATGAAACAAAAAAGGTCTTTATTTCCATCAATAATAGAAAAGGGTCAAAGGCTACAAATTAAAATCCCCTCCATTAGGCACAGTCAATTGAATTTTGAAGTTTGGTTTCCTATTCCCGACTCTTGGTTGGGAACTAAATATAAGAAGTCACATACCCTGGAGGAAAAAAAAAAATAACAGCCTGAGGACAAAGAGATCTGCTGAGGAGCGTTCACATGGCTCTGGGCTACAGCAGCAGCACGGACCAGGTTCTGGCTGTGCTCTAAGGAGGCAGTGATGGATGATGTCCCAGTGTGAAGGCTGAGCAGTGATAAATGAGGCAGCCATGCTGAGCACACGCATGGTAGTTTTATAGCACATCATAAAACAACACTGGCTGCTGCTTTGATGGACAAAACTCACGGAGACTGGGGAGGAAATATCAGCTGTCTGCGATAAGGCACTGGGAAGGTCTGGCTGGCAGCTGAACACAAACCAGCACCTTCGCTGGGGCTCTGCTAGGAGCATGAGCACAGCCCTTTAGTAGGTAAACACAGCTCGTGCCTTTGCTGTGTGGTCATGGAGGGGCTGAGGGTGGACAACGACGAGCAACAGCAGAGAGAAGCCCTCTGAGACATTGTGGGCTTTGGTCTCAGGCACAGAGGTATGGTGGAGCGTTTGGAATACACACTGTGCTCCTGGACTTGGGAAAGTGGGAGGTGCCAAAACTCACACAGAGAGCCTGGGTCCATGTTTTCATCAGTGCTTTGAGTAGAAGTTCCATGTTGAAGAGTTGTTCCCTCATGCCACAAACGCTGTCACAGTCATACCCAAGGCTACAAACCCTCTTGCATGTGCCTAGCTTTCCATGTGTGAGCAATCCCTTTGAAATAAATGAATCTAGGAGAACACATCAGGCGTTGCATTGTCAATGACTAATAGTTAAATATAGAATCTATATGAAAACTACGCAGATACTGGGGTCATATGCTGAGCGTTTTAAAAATCTTGAGATGATTCATTTTCATATTAACTTAGGTTTCCACATTAATTTTGATACCTGTGAGAATTCACATACGTTGCACAGTCCAACACTGAGGCCGTATAACATCTTTAGATTCAATTACGTGTGGATCAGTGAAAGCAGCAAAACGAGCTGACTTTAGAGGAGGAGAGAAACATGCCTGTTTTTTCATACTTGTTGGTTTGTTCTGGCTGATCTAAAGTTCAGCACAAGTCTTAGAGGATCTTTAATAAGGATTCATCCTTTGTTCAACTAAATGACTCAATTTATATTATTTGATTAATTGTATCCTGTGTAATGGGCTAGATAGATTATCTAGAGTATCCCTAGGTACTGGCTTCTTTGTTAATCCCTAGCTTCACCGATCCTTTAAATGCCTGTATCACTGGAGTTCAGGTTCAGCCTGAAAACAGGGAGATCTTCACCAGAACAAAAATGGAGACAAGGAGCAATACACCAATGAATAGTGCACGAGAATGGAAGCACCAGAGGTGTGTTTCAGTGTAGAATGTCTCTGTTTTGTGATTTAAGCTGAGGTTAAATTGTGATTGATTCCATGGTGTCTTAGTTTCTAACAGAAGTTACTTCTCTCACAGTGTCTGGTATGAAGCTGTGTTTTGTTCCCAGAAGAGAAACAACTGATAACACCTGGCAGTGTTGAACACAGCCAAGGACACATTTTGTTCCTCAGTGAAGCAGTTAGAAGGCGTAAGGAGCTGGGAACTGGGAGGGGACAGGACCAGGGCAGCTGACCCAAACTGACCAAAGAGCTATTCCATACCACATCACATCATGTGATTTTTACGGAAGAGGAACCTCTCTTTTGCTCGGAGGGAGGGGCTGCTGGCCGGTTGGGTATCGGTTGTTGGTCCCTTGCTTTGGGTATTATTTATTGTTTCTTATATATATATATATATGTACTGGTATTTCTTTTATTCTCTCTGCTGTCTTAGTAAATGGCTTTTATCTCAACCCACGAGTTCTACCGTATTTATTCCTTATTTCTCTCCCCCATCCCACTTGGGAGGGGGGAGGGTGAGCGAACAACTGTGGGGGACTTAGCTGTCTGCTAGGTCAAACCAGGACACATGGTATCAAATGAGAGTGTTGAGTTTAGGAAGAAGAGGCTCTGGGCTCAGTGGACTATATTGAATCATAATCACAGAATTGTAGAATCGTAGAATCATAGAATCACAGAATGGTTTGGATTGGAAGAGACATTAAAGCCCCAACCCCCTGCCATGGGCAGGGCTGCAACCCCCCAGTTCAGGCTGCCCAGGGCCCATCCAGCCTGGCCTTGAGCACCTCCAGGGATGGGGCACCCACAGCTCTGGGCAGCTGTGCCAGGGCCTCACCACCCTCTGAGTAAAGAATTTCTTCCTAACACTTAATCTATATCTCCCCACTTTTAGTTTAAAACCATTCCCCCTTGTCCTTTCACTATCTGCTCATGTAAAAAGTTGGTATCCTTCTTGTTCATAAGCTCCCTTTAAGTACTGGAAGGCCACAATGAGGTCTCCCCACAACCTTCTCTTCTCCAGGCTGAACGAACCCAGCTCCCTCAGCCTGTCCTTGCAGGAGAGGTGCTCCAGCCCTCTGATCATCTTTGTGGTCTCCTCTACACCTGCTCCAACGCTGCTATGTCTTTCTGGTGCTGGGAGCCTGGATCTGGACACAGTACTCCAGATGGGGCCTCATGAGAGCAGAACAGAGGGGGACAATCATCCCCTTTGCCCTGCTGGCCATTCCTCTTTTGATGCAGCCCAGGATACAGCTGGCCTTTCAGGCTGCAAGCATACACTGCTGGCTCATGTCCAGCTTTTCATCTACCAGAATCCCCAGGTCCTTCTCAACAGGGCTGCTCTCGAGGCGTTCTTCTCCCAGTCTGTACATGTATCTGGAATTGTCCCAACCCAACCTTGCACTTGGCCTTGTTGAATCTCATTAGGTTCACGAGTCCACTTTTCAAGCCTGTCCATGTCTCTCTGAATGGTGTCTCCTCCTTCTTTTATATCAACTGCACCGCTCAGCTTGGTGTCATCCACAGACTTGCTGAGGGTGAGCTCAATCCCACTATCCAGGTCATTAATAAAGATGTTAAAGGACACCAGTTCCAAGATGGACCCCTAGGAGACACCACTCATCACTGACCTCCACCTGGACATGGGTCCATTGACCACAACCCTCTGGCTGCAACCATCCATCCAATTCCTCATCCACCGAATAGTCCACTCTTCAAATTTATCTTTCCAATTTAGATGTAAGATTGTGATGTGGGACCACATCAAAGGTCTTGCAGAAGTCCATGTAGAGAACATCAGTTGCCCTTCCTTTATCCACTGATGCCACCACACCACCATAGAAGGCCACCAGTTTGGCCAGGCACGATCTGTTCTTGGTGAAGCCATGCTGGGTGTTTCAGATCACCTCCTTGGATTACATGTGCCTTAACATAGCTTCCAGGAGACTCAATTCCATGATGTTCCCAGGCACAGACTTGAGGCTCACCAGCCTGTAGTTTCCTAGATTTTCCTTTTTCCTTTCTCCATTTCTTAAAAATGAGAGTGATGTTTCCCTTTTTCCGGTCACTGGGGACTTCACCTGACAGCCATGGCTTTTCAAATATGACTTGGCAGCTACATCAGCTAGTTCCTTCAGGACCCTGGAATCCACTTTGTCTGGCCCCATAGACTTGTACGCATTCAGTCTCATCAGGTGGTCTTGAACTTGCTTTTTGCTCTCTCAGCTCCCATCTAGAGGTTCAGGGACTTGAGAGACGTGGGAAGCATGACTGCCAGTGAAGACCATGGAAAAGATTTTGTTGAGTACCTCAGCCTTGCCATGTCTGTTGTTGCCATTTCTCCCTTCTCATTTATCAGAGGGGCTACACTGTCCTTGGCCTTTCTCTTCCGATCAATGTAACTGTAGAACCCCCTCTTGTTATTGACTATATTGAGGACATCTCCGCTCAAAACAACCATGAGACATGGAGCTTGGGGATAATGCCTGCACCGAAGCGTCTGACCTTCACACTCAATCCTACCATGGGCACCTACAGCACCGTGATCCTTCTAAAAGATTCAAAGGTCAGATCTCAAAGGCGAAACACAACAGCAGTGGAATGTATGGCAAAGCCAACGTACTAGGAGAAGTGTGCTGTCCTGTTACTAGCAGCCACATCCGTACTGCAGGTAGCCTCGTACCTCTCTTTTGAAGAACCTTTGGTTCCACTCCTGGTCAGCCCACTGACCTGTAGCCCTGAGATTTGGATTGAGATTCAAGATGTTTATTCCAAAACACATGATAATAATAGCAAGCTGGACATTTCTGAGAAAAAATATATTCTTCTGCTTGTGTTTGATGCAACTTCTCTCCTCGCTGCACTGCTCTGCCACGTGCTTTGGATCAAGGACTGGGAATTTGCTGGGATGTTAGCCATCATCTGTTTTTGCTCAAGAATTTTAAGGTATATATTTTAGACATGCTCAGTAGTCTTTGCAGGCTTGAACAACCCACTTGGCTAAGCATCCTACCCATTGAACTTGGTCCATCTCAGATCCAGACAGGGCCAGCCTTAGATACAAGTGCAGAGAGGTTCAGTCATGGGAGCTGGGGGCTCTGTGTCCTCCAAGGGGGTCCCATGGAGAGCAGATGGGGTAAGGGCTGGGCAGGAGAGAGAGGCTGGGAGGGGAACTCTGAGACAGGGGTGCTGCTGAGGAAGGATGCCATGTGTGGTGGAGATGTGAGGAGTTCAAAGTGCATCTGGACAATGCCCTCAGATTCAGGGTTGGATTTTGGGTGGTCCTGTGTGGAGCCAGGACTCGATGATCCCTGTGGGTCCCTTCCAGCTTGGGATACTTCATGATTCTGTGATTTTGTGACTGTGAGCTGGCATGTGGGACAACCTGGGTAGTTACAGAGCCTGGATCACAGAGTCCACAACTCAGCCAGCAAGGCTGCAGAGAAGCTTGTTGTGGAAACATTGTCACCAGACTATGGGTAGGGGACTGAAAAGAGACAACAAGGGAAAAAATGGCAGAATTAGAAATCAGGATTGTAAAGAGAAGTGGAATGAGGAGTGTGGTCAAATGGGGTCAGACACGGGCAGAAGAACTTTAACTAAATACCACAGAAGGTATTATGTGTGAGGCACACATTGAAGTGAAGCTGCCTCAAGCTCTGAGCATGGCTCAATAACCTGAGTTCTTATGTACATACCACTGAGCACTCTGTGCAAAGTGAGGGACAAGGGAGCACTCTTCGGAGCCCTGAACTACTAAACTGCAATTCTTTGCACACATTGCCCTGTGGCTGCCAAAGTTGAATTCAGAGGAATAAGAAAACTGGACCCAGTCCCACACAGGATTTGATTGGTCTGATGCAAACAAACATGTTTGCACTGATTTGGGCCTCAAAAATACAGCAGCAGACAAACGCAGACCTCAGGCATGAGAACATCGACCTTCCTGACTCAGGATCAAGATGCAAGAAATGTCAACGTGGCATTTACTGCAAGAGCTCTGTAAGGCCATGGGACCCCAGGGCCACCTGTGTCAACCACCACCTGTACATCCATCAGACACTGCTCTGCACCCATGTTTTAAAAATTCTGAACTCCTGATTGCATCTGCCTATGTGCTAATGATCTTAAAATCAACAGAAGGCCTTAAATTAACATGTATAGATATAACAAAGAGATTACATAATTTATTCTAATAAATATATCCATGTTTCCTTCCTTGGCTTTTGACTCTTTACACACATTTCTTTCATACTCAGAATGTTCTGTAGGTGTGTGCGTGAGAGCATTTCCCTCCAAGCCCCCACGTTCTAAGAAAGAATATTTGTCTCTTGTTTCATAGAGAAATAATCTAACACATGAAAGCAAAAAGCACAGCTATCACTTCCTTTACCTTCCCACATGAAACAACCCCAAACTCCCATTTCTGTCTAACAGATAACAATGATAACAGGACCTGGATGAAAACTCCTCATGACAACTTGCTGCCATAATGGCAGCTCTGTCAAAATCAACATTGGGCCAAAGAAGACACCAAGCCTGAAAAATTCTGTTTGAAAAAGTTGCAGTGTTTTGTCCCAGTTCTGTTATTCCATACTATTAATATTGTAAAAAAGGTACGTTTGGTAAATCCAAAATATTAATAATTGATATTTATATTCCAACTCTGATGCTATTGTAGCACATATATTTTATCATTTCCTAGCAACTTGTTGTAATGCTTTCACTTTATTGAATTTAAATGAATTTTATAATGAAAGCATTCTGAGTTACTAAAGCAAAAACTTTCGAGGATTCAAAATCTTCTTTTTCCCCCCAAAACTGTATTTGGCAGAAAAATGTGCAGTGCTGGCTTCGCACTGGGTTATAGCTTAAAACAAAATACCTCAGCCATGTTCTGTCACAGGTGAAGCTGAACCAACACGGAGAAGGGAAATGTCTCCCAGAGAAAGGTGAAAAAACACGTGGTCAGAGCACATCCTCTTGACTTTTGGGCAAAAGCCTTGACAGTCAAACTCGTGTTGATGTGCCACTGTCTGAAACACCTGCTTGCACAGGACATCTGGCAGGGACAATACCTTAGAGCAGTTTTCATCAGCCCAGCAGACACTTACCTGGAGCAATGGGAAAGCCAAGCACTGAGGTGCCTGTGCTGTCAGTGTCACCACCTCATGTGGAGCTGTGCAATGGCTGCCTAAGCCAAACTAACAAAGAATATAATTGAAAGTCCATAGAAATGAACAGAGTATCTCCAAGTTCAGTAAGCTTGTGGTAACTGATACAGAAAGTAATTTTAATGTTCATAGTGGCTTGTGGCTCAGTGGGAAGACATGAATACACAATGAATTTCAAAAAATGAATTTTCCTGCCTGAGCATTGCTTATTGCTTCTCGGACCAGACTGAGTTTGTCCAGCTCTACATGTATGAAGCAAAGAGAACCCATCAGCAAATGACGGAAAGTCTAGGCAGAAGCCAAGGGCAAATTATTGTTGAATTTCTTGGGATAACCAAATGGAGATAATCTCCAGTGTTCTCAGATTCAGGTGTCCTTTGAATGGAGTGCAGATGTTGCAAAATTCTTTTTTTTGCACGCTCTGATGCCAGCCTGTATTATGCGCTGGCTTTACTTTTAGCTCCACACAGATATAAATCACTTGATTAGACACTCACAGCCCTATAACTTCTGGTGACCTCAGCTACTGAGCTGATCTCTGCCTGACTCCCCTACGCTTGTTCACCTGTTCAGCCTTTGCATAGTGGAAATGAAAAGAGATGCTTTCCATAACAAAAAAGGTACATCTTCTCCTTTCCAATGAAATCTCAAAATATCTTGTGAGAGAATTATCAGTGATCCAGTGAATTCCTCCCTGTCCTCTCTTTCTGCTCCGGATACCATGAGCAGAAATAATTGACACTGAGGCTTTAACTCCAGGGATGCATCATTGTCAGGGTTGGACCCTGCCAGACTCTCGGCGCAGTCCAGGAGACCCACAAGAGAATGGTTGGTCTTTGCTATGGACACTCTGTAGTCCCAGGTGGTAGGGAGAGCATCTGGCTTTTCCTTTCCAAAAACTTTAGTAGCTGCTATTCCTTTCCATACCTCTTGGAAACTGTTTGTCTACCTTAGTTCCCACTTGGCCCTCAAGCACGATGTCAGAGAAAATGCACTGCCCACCAGATGTGTCCAGCTTAGAACTTCAGCAGCAGTGTCTTAGCTATCCAGCTGCTGTCACGCACCTCGGATGATAGTTATGGTGCTCAAGAAAAACGTAAAAGGACCACAATTGTTATTATGCTTATTTCCACTGGACTTTTTCTGCACTGTACTTCCCTTTCCTTAAAGTCAAGTTGTAACAAGACGTGAACTAGTGGGCAGCTGGAAAGTGTATTTCTCTCCATTGCCCAACCGTGACTCTCAGAGCGCTATAAATTGCTGAAGATGTTGCCTTCTTGAATCCTGTATGATGCTCCCTGCTGATGGATATGAGGATAAGCGTAACACCCTGCTGTCGGCGGTCCTACATGATACAGAAGCTCCCTTCCTACTGTACTTTGGCTGAATTGTCTCCTCACGTGCATGGGTTTAACATGCACACTGTCACCATCAGAATGAAACATATTTATACTGTTAGCATTTTAAACTACTGAGTGATTAAAGCCTTTGGGTTTTGTGGTGTTTTGTTGTTTTTGTTTTATTTTTTGGAACTTCAACTTGTGAATCTAACATTTTTGGAGAAAGCTCAGATTGTTAAGGAATCAGCAGGACACATCACCAAGCTACAATAGGTTCACTTTCATGTGGATGCTGTAGCAGGCAAGCCTTCATGGAAAAACTCTGAATGTGAATTTAGCTAGTTTTGGATAAAGACGCCTTTCAGCGTCAATAAACACCATGAATGCAGCCACGGTAGAGTTACAACTTAATGAGATGAGGGGAAGTGCACAGGGTCAGGCCTCATCTCCCGGCCTCTGTCATGCTAATCAGCTGGGCAGCCTGCAGCTGAAAAACTGCTGGAATTTTTATTTGCATTTCATTTAGTTGGAAGGAAATTGACCCAGATGGTCCACAAAGGCAATAGAAGGCTGGCAAGCAGTCTAGTGCTGCACACTTTTCGGAGGGGCTGCACTTGTCCGCCCGTCCCTCTTGGAGCCCAAAACATAAAAGATTAAAACAGCGTAAGGGAATTGATTTCATGATTTTTAGATAATTTCCCTAAGATTTCAGAAAAGACCTAAAAAAACTAATTTAATCAGCCAGGATCTCAATAGTAATTAAAGGGAAGAAAGGCTGAGATAATGAAAGAGGTGGTAGAGATTTTTGCTGTTGCTGGTGGGAACCTTTCTTAATTAGAAAAAGTCTAAAATCTAAATGATGTTAATGACGACAAGCATGAACATTTATTGCAAAGACGCTCTATCCTTGGTCAACATAGATGATTGATAGTCAAATCTGATAAACTTCTTAGAAGAAGCTAAAACAATTTGCTATGCATTTGTCAAAGCCAAATATTTCCAAGCATTTGCTCAAACAAACAATATTGGTGTCGCTGTTACTCGTTTGGCCAAAGCTTAGATATTTGGGCAAGTGATGTGTTGTTCCACACCATCTGCTCATGGCTTCACCTAGTTTGCTTGGAAAGCTTAGCTAAAACTCTAATATAAATAGAATTATACCTACTTTCACATTGTAATCTTAGAAGAGATAACGATTCAGAACAAGTGCAATAACCTCATGGAAGACCAGCTGACGGCAAATCTACTGAATTGGAAGACATAAAACATAAGTGAAGACACAAAAGTTTGCTTCAGCAAGCACCCTTATTTGATACTCTCTTTCTAGATAGTTATGTTGCCTCAAACACCAGCATGCTTGCTAACGCTTTGGTTTTGGTTAGTTGTCAAGCTTGTCTGAATAAGTATTTCTGGTGCAAGTCCTGGGAATCAAACACTGTAACTTCAGTAGAATTGTTTCTGATTTATACTCGCATAGGAGTGCATGTGAATCTATACCAGCTCCCTGGATTACTGGGCTCCGTAGCCCATGTTAGAGCACCTTGCACAGGCTTTAGTTTTCACAGTAGAAATTCTGTCTCTGGGGAGATGTGGTGAAAAGAGCTTGTAGCCAAAAAACCACACAACCGTATGGACAGTATGACAGGTCATGCAGGAATGGAAGAGTCCGGAATTTTTTCTCTCCTGGCTCTTTGAGGACTTCAGTTGGCTCAAATTGTGCCAGCTCAATTGTTGAGCAGTATGGGCTGCGTGAGCACACCGCTGCGGTGGCCCAAACACCTTGCCTGGTGCCTGCTGCCAAGACTTGGTCTCTGTCCCAGGCATCTGCGACTCAGCCATGAGTTATCACAAGTAGCACTCCCTTCCATGGCCATGACAGTCACAGTTGAGCTTTGCTTTCACAGGGGTTACGTGAAGCACTCATCCACAGTCCTCCATGTAAAGCTGACTGGAATATTTTACATTTCCAGCACATTTCAAAGTCCCAAACTGCTCCTAATGTCCCTGTTAGCAGTACAGCAGCTAAGAAAGAATGGAAGAATGAATGAAGGTAACTAGCTCAACTTCCTGGTCTGGCACTGTCCTCTTTAATAACCTAGGGCAATTTATAGGACAAATATTTATAAGAGAGTAAAGACCTGTGTCTCTCTGAAGACCTCGTACACAAGATGTAACACCATAAAATTGTACCTAAGAACTACAAGGCAGTGTGAGTAGCAACTGTCCTCACTGGAGGTGGCTGAAAGAAGTTGTCTTCTGGCACTACAAGCCCGTGTGTTATCTTCTCTGAAAGACAGGAAGAGATCAATACTTTCTATGTGGCTCCCAATACTCCATCATTGTACAAGGGAAGGATTCTGATTATGGGCTACATTTGTCTCATAGAGATTGAGTACACCGTGTAGGATTCTCCTTTCTTGCATGAATGAACGCTTGGGAGTCTGAAAGCAATAAGAGATGAGAGGACTTTGCAGAAAATAAGGAGGGCTGATGTGTTCAGAGGATGCACTACATACATTAAATTCTAAAGAACTTGAAATACCCTGAGAATGTTTTAAATGTTCGGGCAGTTGGACTAGGTGATCTTTGAAGGTCCTTTCCAACTGAACTTTTCTATTCTATTCTATTCTATTCTATTCTATTCTATTCTATTCTATTCTATTCTATTCTATTCCATTCTATTCTATTCTATTCAAATCAGCTCTTTCTTGTTTGTGTAGCAATAGCATCACAGCAGGATGCTCCCTTGGAAATAGCACTGGGCTCTGCAGTGAGATGGTGTGAGAGACTTAGAAAGATTTAAATGGGTATTCAATGTTGCTGGGACAAACTTAATCATGGATATGGGTGATTCTGTCTCCACCAGAGTCTTTTCAGTGCAGACACAATCTAGCTTTGCAACTGAGTCTAGGCTACATGCTGGAACAGAGGATAACAGAACCTAACATCAAGGCTGCATCTAATCTACATTTTGACTGGTGCCTGGCACCCAGATGTAAGACCAAAATAATCTCATCTTCATACTGACAAGAAAGAAGAAAAGTATTAGAGATGAACTTTCAGGTTTTAAGTATTATGTGTGCTGCACTGACCCAGTGCTGTCCCACTCGCAGCGTGGATGAGATGCTCCCCACCAAGCTGGCTGTTTCACATCTCAACATTGCAGGAAATTGTCTTGTTGCTGCCCCTCTCTGGGGGTAGCTGAGGTCTGTAGATGGACTGAATTAAACTCGTAGGTCCTGCAGGATGCCCACAGCTGTATCAGGGCACAGGATGGACTGAACTTGCTCTCTGACCCATCATGCTCATGAAGGTCATGCTGGAAGAGTTTGGATGAAAGGAGCAGACATAGGAGATAAAATCTGAAAAAATGAAGACACCTGTGAAAATCAGCAGTTTCTTTAGAGATTATTTAGTATGGTTAATAAGACGTGCTATCTTCTTGGTGCACTTTTCAGCAGCTATCACTAACAGGGGTTGCCAGAGCACATCAGCGCTGCTGATGGAGAAAAAGGAAGGATCTGGGTCAAAGCATGAAGTGTAGCCCTCAGAAGAATGGTTAGGATTAGAACTAAAAGCTGTCACATAAACTAAGTGCAATTTTGGAATTGCTGATTCAAGTTGATTCTCACTGCAGGACTTTTAACAGTGCTGGTTTTTTTCGATAGTCTATTTCAAAGCATTTACCACATTTTCCTTGAAGACCGCAAAAGCCAAAATGTGCTGTTTGTGCTGAAACCCTGAGAAGGTCTCAGGAAAAACAGGAAATGTTTATCCAAACATCTGGTGAGGAGTGCTACAGGCTGTGCTGGACCCCAGCTGACTCCCTCCTCACTCTGCACTGCTGGGTGCTCCACGGGAGCTCGGTGCCAGCCCGGACCCCACACGGCTGGAGCTGGGGCACAGGGGGACAAGAAGAGTGAGAGCACATCCAGAAAACATGCTAGACAAGGCAGAAATTGGGGCTGTTCTTGTGTGTGCTAGGGATTTCCTGACAATATTTTTCAAATGTCATAAAATAGAATAATAGAATTGTAGAATCGTAGAATCATTAAGATCAGAAAAGACCTCTAAGATCATCCTGTCCAACTGTCCTCCTGCCGCCAATATTGCCCACTAAACCATGTCCCTCAGTACCGCATTTACACATTTCTTGAACGCCTTCAGGGATGGTCACAACGCCACCTCCCTCTGCACCTGTGCCAGTGCATTACTGCTCTTTCTGAGAAGTTTTTCCTAATACCCAACCTGAACCTCCCCTGGCACAACTTGAGGCTACTCTCTCTTGTCCCATCACTGTTACCCAGGAGAAGAGGCTGGCCCCCACCTCACTACAGCCTCCTTTCGGGCAGCTGTAGAGAGCAATAAGGTCTCCCCTGAGCTTCCTCTTCTTCAGACTGAGCAATCCTAGCTCCCTCAGCCGCTTCCCTTCAGATCTGTGCTCCAGACTCCTCACAGCTTTGTTGCCCTTTTCTGGACATGCCCCAGTGCCAGGATGCCATTTACCTTCTTCCTTGGCACAATCTTCCAGCCATTCTGCCCCAAGCCTGTAGCGTTGCATGGGGTTATTGTGATCAAAGTGCAGGACCCAGCACTTGGCCTTGTCGAACCTCATCCCATTGGCCTCAGCCCAGCAATCCAGCCTATCCAGATCCCTCTGAAGGGCCTCCCTACCCTCAGGCAGATCGACACATCCTCCCAACTTCGTGTCATCTGCAAACTTACTGAGGGTACACTCAATCCCCTCGTCTAGGTCATCAATAAAGATGTTAAACAAGATGGGCCCCAGTACCGACCCCTGGGGGACACCACTCATGATGGGACGCCAGCTGGATTTAACTCCATTCATCACCACCCTCTGGGCCTGGCCCTCGAGCTGGTTTTTTACCCAGGAAAGAGTGTACTTGTCTAAGCCATGAGCTGCCAGCTTCCCCAGGAGGATACTGTGGGAGACAGTGCCTAAGACTTTGCTGAAGTTTAGGTAAACTATGTCAACAGCCTTTTCTTCATCCACCAGGCAGGCAATGCGCCAATTGCTGCTGCAAAGATGGAGCAAAATGCTCTTCATGCCCATATGTGACAGGAAATAATACACCTAACCACAGAAAGGATGCTCCAGTAAGACACTAGAAACACTTGCTAGTGGTATAGAAGGGAAGTTGTGCTAGAGATGTTTGTGCTCTCCGCCATGGTAAATGCTTAAGAACAGCATGGAGAAGCCTCCATTTGAAAGGCGAAGGTGGTCGCGTCTTGTGGCAGTGGTCTGGACAAAAAGACTGCTTGAAAACCCTGCAGACTCATTCCTGTGTTTTGCTTTTTTGCAGCCTTTTAAAGCAAATTTACTTTGATGACCACAATTCCCCAGATACGTCTGTTTTATCATGTAGAGTCACCTTACACCATGTATAAGGATATCTGCACTGGTTCATCTTCCTTAAAAAAAAAATGCAGTCAAATATACCGCTGCAGTACATGGATACAACTCCGTTGAGTAAAATGTCTGCAAAATCTTGCCCTAGGTCTGAATTTGATTTCTGTGGACCCTATAGAAAATGGTGTCACAGAACTTGTAAATTAAAGGCAAATTATTCCAAAAAAATAAAGGATTTTAACACTAGAAAAAATCATTCTACAGAACCCCGCATTTTAGTTTAAAATTCAACAGAAAGTGAATTCATTAGCAAAGTCACTCAAGCCTGACTAAAAGGAGTTTGAACCAGAAAATCTAGCAATTTAAAGTAAACCTTTAGCTGTGAGCATAACTCGATACATATGATGCCAGCTGCAGAAATTGCCATTTCAAACCTCACTCCCGTTGGCACAAAGGGAACAAATAGCTCTCAGCTGCAGGTGAAGCCTACCAGACCTTTCTCCTCAATCTTTGTATAGTGTCAGTTCTTCTTAAAAAACAGCCATTAAATTATCGCCATTGTCTTGGGGGAATGGTGATTGATGCCTCTTCTTTCATGCTAACTCAGCTTGTCTCTCTGCTCTAAATGGCCTTGTCTTTGGTGTGGATGTTGGTAGTACATCATTAGGTCGTGGTACGCGCCGCGTCGCCTGCTCGCAGCCTGGCAAACACGGCTGTCAGCGACGTGGCCGTTAAGCGGATTAATGCAACTCTCCTGAGCTCCTCATACAAAGCCATGGGCTCCCACCTGTCGGGTCTCTAACAGGATGCTTTGTACAGGGTGCTTTCCTCTGTGAATGCTAAGGTGACAAGGTAAAACAACCCCCTTGGCACTTCTGCGGCATCCGTTGGGCTCCATCCCAGCTGCCACAGGCGCTACGGGAGCTCCCCGGATGGCAGCAGAGCCCAAACCATCAATTTCAGGTGTTTATGTTCAAAGAACAATATACTGCTCCTTTGTTGTCCCGTTGCAAATGTAGCTCCTTCGTGTTTCAGCACACCATAGAGGATGGCCCTTTTTTCATACACAGCTGGTCACAACCATATATAACCATATACATATACATATATATATACAACCTCATATATCTGGAGCACAAGTCTTATGAGGAGCAGCTGAGGGAATTGGGATTGTTCAGTCAGGAGGAGGCTCAGGGTAGACCTTATCACTCTCTACGACTGCCTGAAAGGAGACTGTGGTGAGGTGGGGGTCAGCCTCTGCTCCCAGCTAACGGCAATAGGACAAGAGGGAACGATCTCAAGTTGTGCCAGGGGAGGTTCAGGTTGGATATTAGGAAAAACTTCTCAGAAAGAGGGGTAATGCACTGACACAGGCTGTCAACCAACAGGGGTGGCGGGGTCTCTGGAGGTGTTCAAGAACCGTGGGGATATGGCACTGAGGGACATGGGTCAGTGGGCACGGTGGGAATGGGCTGATGGTTGGACTGGGTGATATCAGAGGTCTTCTCCAACCTCAGTGATTCCATGATTCGATGATCTTTGGAGAGGGGGTAGAAAAGAGAAGTGAAGCCCGAAAGCTCAGCAGTAGCATGAGAAAGCCGTAGGGACCTGTAAGGCACCAAAAGCCTGTTCTGCTAATGCTGGTACCAGCCCCCAGCAAGCCCAGAGACTTGGTGGTGCAGTTATCCCCGTGACTGCTGCCACCACGACTGAGCATTCAGCAGATGACTTCGAGAACAAAGGAGAGTTTCTGAAGAGCTGTGGGATGCTTTGACAAGAAGACTGGGGAGGGCTATGGAGGAAAAAGCTAGGAGTGTTTGTAGATATTTCTCTTCTGGGAAAATCTTTCTTCTCCAAACGATAAACTTGGAAAGTGAGGAGGCAGGTTTTACATCTCCCTGGTCCACTGTGTAGCATCACCCTCTACCTCTCTGCTCTTTTTTCCGCTTTTTTCCCTTGCCTACTCTGGCTGCAGGCTTCCTAACACATTTGAATTGGTGTAACATATCTCCAGTGCTGACTGTGGTTTGTCACTGTAAAATGAGTCTTAAAATGCTTTATCTTTTCCTTTCTGCTCCTTGAACAGCCATGGAATCAGCTGTAAGCTTCACAGCTGATAGACTTCAGCCTTCCAAGAACAGACAGCAAATACTGAAATGAATACAAATCATTATCTTAGGCAGTTAAAGAGTGAAGAGAGATCAAAACCACAAGGGTGGTGGGTAAGGCAAATGTGGAACTGCTGTTCACCACAGCCCTCAAAACAAGCAGTAGAGAGCGCTCAGTGAAACACACGGGAGATCAGCTTAAACAGGGTGAGACAGAACGTGGCTGATGGTGAATGTCTGGAAATACCATCCCTGGGAGGCCACAAAGGCAGGTGGTATCAGTGGGTACGCGGGGGGATTAAACACATTGTAGGACAGCAGGTCTGTGCAGTGGCACTCAGAAGCCCGTATGTGTACCTAATGGTGAACATCTTGTCAGCTGTGGGGCTGGGAATTCCCAGCAGGGCAAAAGGACCACAGAAAGCAGTGAAACGCCTGTGCTCTCCATCATAGCATCTCCTACTGCCACCGATGGAGACAGAGTAGAGGGGTGGGATACCACTGCTCTGACCCCACAGGGTGTTTCTCAACTTCACCTTTCTATGGTGCTCCCTCAGCAGCTGCTGGCTCTCCCCAGTGCCCCAGAAAAAGCTTTCACTGCAGAGAGACCACCATGGGCTGGCAGGAAGGGGGAGCATGCCATGGATAAGATGGTTCTCACATCACTGAATGTGGTCCTGGAGTCACTTTTATTCTGCTTTGGTGGCCGGGAACAATACCCCTTTATTGGAGACACTCTGTTTTAGAGTGACTGTGTTTACAGACAACTCCAAACAGATTTTTGCAAATGTTTTCCCAAATACAAAATAATCACTCTGCTTTGGTGGCATTCGACTCCCTCATCTCATTCCTTCCCAGAGATGAGAGGACATGGTTTACAAGGATGCTCATGGACACAGAGCCTCTGGCAAACACGATCCTCCATGAAGAGTCACAGTAGGAAGGGATCATCTGGTAAATCTTCAAAGCTCCAGGAATTGCCCAATGTGACATCAGAAGAAAAAAACAGTGTCTCTAAGCTGCCAATTATGGCCCAGTCACAAAACATAAAAAAGCATCTTAGGAATGTACAAAGCAATAGACAAGGAGTCTGGAGGCAACCCAGAGGCTGTTTAACTGCTAAACAAATCACTACAGGTGAATAAGAAATAAGACAAATAAGGTCATTTTTTGGATAATTTTGAAAACAAGAAAATGTCACATAAACTCTCCTTGGCCAAGAGTCCTGTTGTAACTTTTAGAATCTAGATTTTTGCACATAGAATAGGAGAAAATTATGGTACAAAGATCTGGTCTAGACTTCAGTTATTTTCTCTTGGTTTAATTTTTAATTTTATTTTATTTTTGAATAAATACTATGACCTCAGGAGATGTCAGGCTGACTTTTCTCTTCTTTTTAAGGACATTTCAGCCAAAAGCTAAAGAAACCTTCATGCCTACATTTTTCCAACCAGGCTTTCTATAAGATGACAGCCAGTCAATACCCAGCACTGAAGGCTTTCCCTGTGTTGCTTCTGCTGCTTCCTCTCCTCTATGCCTTGTAGGCAGTGAGATTAAAAAAACAATAATTTCATGATACTGGAAATGATTTATACACTCTTAGAGACCTATGGCTAAATGGCAATGACTTTGCCTGTTTCTGGACTTTGTTTTGAGTGTGTAAACACGTTGGAACTGTTGTGTTCACTGAGTTCACTTTTGTTGTGCACTAAAGCCCTGGTTCTGCATCAGTTTGGAGCTGGATGTGATATGCTGGAAGCACCTGAGAAAGTGTTTGACCCACTTCAAAGCTCCTGAGAACATCAATGCCCCAAGGGGAGCTCCAGAAGCAGGTAGCTGTGTTCTAGGAGGAAGAGGAGATAGGATGGGATGGCCAAACTTTGACTGAGCAGGAATCAAGATAGCACTCACCCCCACCTCACCCTTCTGCCTGCTTTTCTGCCTCCTGCTCTCCTGCCACCTCCCTGCCACCACATCTCGGAACTCTGCATCTCCTTGGCTTCTCCCAGCTTCACAGTTGCTCACTCCAGCGAACAGATCTCAAGATTGAAGCAGGTGAGATGTGAGAAGTGATGATCAGATTGGAGTCATCCAGTCATCTATCCAGTGGAGATGTACTCTGAGAGATACTCTTTTCAGGCACCAGCTGCAGCTGGAGCCCAGACCTGAAGCCAGGTAGGTGCAAGGAGAAACAGAAGAAAGGGAAGACTAGGCCAGACTTCATAAGGCCTATCATGATGGCATTTATGCTCTTCAGCATCAAAATGAGAAAGGGAAATAGACTGAAGTCACGCAGTAAACCTTTTCTGCATACCCTTCCTTGAAACTGTTTCTCCATGACATCTTCTCTCTCCTCCTTCTCCCATGGATTACAAGACTGTATATTACCTGGATCAAACATAAATAAATAAAAAATAATAATATCTATCAAAAACAACTCAGATTTTCCTCAACTGTTTGCAGAATAACCTTCGATTTGACTCTCTGTCAAAAATCTGTGCTCAACAGCTACTGCGAGATTTGCTGGAAAGCTCCACAGAGGATTTCTCCAGCAGTAAGGATCACTCACATTTCTTAAACACACCCATCCCATGCCTTTCCAGAGCCCTGCCCACCAGTCACTCTGTGTGCAGGCTGATGCGCAACCTGGTGAGACCCCAGGGGGACCTGTCCATGGATCGCTCGACCTACTGGAAGAGGAAGTGCAAATTTTGTACAGTCCCAAAATGTTCTTCCCTCTCATCCCGTAACAAGTCCTATACCTTGGTAGGTACTAACTCCTGCAGTCTATAAGGTGTTCAAGGGACAACCAGACAGCTGATGGCTCTCCAGTGACATCCCTGGGCAGGACCAGGTCAAGATGTTGTTTTCTCCAATTGGCTTATTGAGGTTCCTCCTCCTGTTGCTGTTCCTCTGTATTTTTTTGTATTGCTGGAGATGAGCCTTTAATCAAATAACTTAAAACCTCTAAGCAGCCATATCCCACTCCTAACATCAGTCATGAAGATAACTGTTTCTGGAAAGCTGTACCAGGTATCTCGAACGTGCATGATCCTTTTTATTTAAATTACAAGCTTGCAGACTGTCTCAAAGAAAGTTTCTGTTTTTGAAGATCTATGTGAACTGTTGTTTGGCTAACATTTACTTTCATCTTTGTAATTTATTTCTCTTTCATCCCACTGTTCCTGAGCAGTGAACCTCAGCCACACACGTGGCCAGACAAGGTCACTACTCTGCTCCAGCTTTGCAGAAGGGTATCCTGCAGGCCCATGGTGTTCCCTCTTTTCCACAAATCTGCAGAGTAGGAGCTGTCTCCCTGCTCAGCCTGGGCTGCCCCTGCTGTCTGACCTCCAGTCTTTCTTAGGGGAAAAGCTTTACTTCGAATGAAGTGCATCCTTACTGTTAGTAAGGCTTTTCCTTCTCACACCCACAGCATGGGATGGGTCAGCCACGCGCAGAAACACCTCTTGCAACAAGACTGTACCCTTTACTAGAAACGAAAGAAACCACTAGATGTTGAGCTTTTTGAGTTTTAAACATCATAGTTTAAAACTAAGACTTAAACCTCTGTTTTACCTCTAAAAGCTTTGGGTTTTACACTGTATTCCCAGGAAGAGTAAAGACTGGTGCTGGAACTTGGTCTCCAAACACACGTTTATATCCCCACTTACAAAAGTTCTTTTCTCCAATAGTTCAATTGACCATGAGCATATCAAGACTTTAATGTGAAGCAAGAACATCATCTCTGCCTCTCTGTATGCTGGAGTTCTATATAAAGTCTATTCGAACATTGCTATGCCCTGTTAAAAAGATGCCTCTGAGCAAGAAAGAATGGTAAGTGGAACTGTCTGCAAGCTTCAACTTGTTTGTCCCCATTTAAGAGAGAGAAAGCTCTGATGAATCCCTTTAATGCTCTTGAAAAAAACTGGACAAAACTGCCACTCCAGCTATAGCCCACACTTCAAATGGCCGTGAGATGGCCTTTTCTGAATGTTACATAGTTCAAGGAGGCAGTGAAGTGCTCGCTGGAAGATTTTGTATGGGAACTTTAACTTCCCATTCCATTTGACTTTTGGTCTTTAAAATACAGGTCAAATCAATGAATTTAATGAAGGCCGTGGAACACAAAGGCTTTGCCTTTCATTTTGACCTAGATAAAGGAGAGTCAGTCCAGGTCAAAAGGCTTTAGCAGCACTTTAAGTGGTTAGTACACAAATGTGACAGAATGTTTAGACTCTTCGAGACTTGCAAGACCCAGTGACAAGCCGTTAAAAGTATTTGAAATAGCTGCTTGAATGAACTTTGATAAGGTAGCGCTATTGTCTTCCATTGCTTCTTTCTTTTCATACCAAAACACCCCCAAAAGAACAAGAGTCAATGAATATATAATGCAGTCCAACTTTTACTGGATTTGGGGCTTCTTTCGGCCCTTTGGACTTCTTTTGGTGAACTTTTTATGCCATTCTCATTCATTTTCCCACATTAAGCCTTTCTCAGATGCTAGTGATTAATGTGACTTGTCAGTAAGAGCTTTTAAAGTGCAATGATACTTTCAGAAGCTATAATGTGTCAATCGAACCTAAGATTAAGATCAAATTAAGATTGAATTTACTCACTGAATCTTCTTGCAAGACGGAGATGGCGTGCATGGAGGTGGTGGAGGTGCCTCTAAGCTTCCACTACACTTCAGGCATCTTGGGCAGAACTAGCTCAGAGCAACAGATCTGTACATTAAATTTTGGATTCCCACCTTTCCTCTCAAGGGGATAAAACAGTCTGGTGAAACTGTCAGACGCTTGGCTCGTGTTCACACGCTTTGCACAGGTGTCTAAACCGGGTAGTGGAAATCAGCTGGCTGGTAAAGGTAAGTTTCTATTACAAACAATAAATATACTTTGATGGTGGAAAGCATAGTGTCAGAAAATCCATGATCGTAACATCTGCCAGAAAACAAATCTCCATTTAAATACATAATTATTCTCCATTACTGGATAGCATTTGTGTAAGGAAAACTGGTAAAACGTGTAACAGTTCATTATGCGGGGCTAAATTTGTGTAGAAAGACCCAAATCCTGGTTGATTTGTGTGAGGAAGAAAGGTTTAGTTTTGTTTTGCTTTTCAATTTTGCTGTAAAAAGTCTGCTTCTTGAAAGCTTTCCAGGCCAGAGATCAGGTTCCCCCTTTATAATGGGAGCTATTAATGCCTGAAATGGGCCGCTCTAAAGAACCACATGGCGGTTTCACATGGTTTGATAGTTCCAAGATTTTGCTCACTGTGCTTTTGGGACTTTTCTCAGTATTCTCTATAGCGAGATTTTTATTGTATTTTACTCTTTTGTCTGGTTTTTGTGTTTGAAAATTTTCCCTTATTCATTGACCAGTAACTTTCTGTCACCCATCTTTGACTTTTCTTCTTACATCTGCATTAAAGCTGTCATTTACTTCTGCTTTTTCCCCTCTCTCCATATTTGACAGCAAAAGCCTTCATCAGCTTTTATTCCTTTTTGTTCACATTATGACATAACCTGTGCAAAGTGGCACAGCTCCCCAATTCTTGTATATAAAATTTGCAACATTTTTTGAGACGGGTCAATGCCCATTTTTGGGATCCTTTTCTTTATCTGAGTACCGTGTTAAAACTTTTTGCAGATGTGAGCTATTCAGGAGCAGCCTGCGGCTGCATGCAGAGATGGGGAAAAGAAGAAAAGGCCTTCCTATTTTGTGATTGCCATAGTAACTCAAACATTGCCAGTGTGTTTGTCGGTTTGGTAGGGCACAGTCAGTGAATTTTATTTCCTGTGCAATCAAGCCCTCTACTGGAGATCATGGCTTGTATGACACAGGGTTACAGAGAGGACAGTGTGCTTGTTAGGTCTGGTATTAAGCATTTCACTTTAAAATAATACCCATTTGTATCCATTTTGTTCAACGTAACAACAGCTGCTGTCCTTGGGATGACAGGCTTGCCTTTTTAGCCAAAGTCTTGTATGACATTTATGAATGAGGCAGGCTCCATTCACTTTCACTCTGAATTCTCAGTGGTTATTTTAGGTTGTTTGTGTCTTTTTTTTTTTNAAGCGTGTGGAGATATTCAACATTGTCCGAAGTAATTACATTCACAGTTTATGACAAGGAAAAATTCACAGTTTTTCAGTGTCAAGATATCACTTTTATTCATGGGGAACCAGGTTAAAAAAGAAAGGAGAAAGAAGCAAAAAAGACATCGTAGATCAGTAGAATGGAAATTTTTCATTTGGTCAAGGGATAGGCGTGGAGAAGCCACACAAACCCCCAGGCCTGATAAGAGGTGCCATGGGCATCAGGTTCAGCAGTTTCATTTTGGGGCCAGAAGGAAGACTTGCTGGTCCAAGCACCTGCACATTTTCCCTTGCTTGGCAGACGCCTCTGCTTCCAGTGCTTTGCTTGCAGACCCAACCACACCAGTCACAGCTGCTGCCGCTCCAAAGTGGCAACAGCTCTGCAGACCTCAGCAACCGGCCACCTGTAGTGGGTCCCATCAGAGGACTGGAGATGGATGCACTGATGAAGACATGAGGAGGGAAGTAATAGCTTATGGGGAAGATCCATCCATCTTTGTTTCAAAGTGAGTTCAATTTCCTCCTACTTGATGGCCATGCTAAGCAACTCCAGCAGTTACACACCCATCACAGCAATAGGAATAAGGCTGAAAGATATCTTGCCTTTTTCTTTCATCACTCAAAGAAGGGCTTGTGTATTGGTTTGTGTCCTTCCTTGAAGCAAGTGAAAAAATGAGGACCACATTGACCCTGGCAATGAGTTTTCCAGCTGTTGGAAGCAGGAGAGCTCCACAGCTGTGTCTCTTATGGCCTTGAGCCCTGCTGAACACTCACTGCTGTCAGGTAAGCGCAGGACATTACCGTTCAGTTAGACAGCAATTGCACTCTCACTTCATATAGTGCAAAGAAGCAAGGCTAGGGTCAATCATGTTGGTGGTTCCATGTTCCAACCATAGCTCCTCATTCCCACCCCTCATGGAGCAAGTCCCAAAGCTGGGGCTGCCCTGAAGTCCTGAGGAGCTCAGTCCCATGTGTTCCACCAGCAGCTCTCCCAACTTCCCTCCTCCTGCAGCAGGGCTTCCAGAGCCTCCCAGGCTCTTTTTGATGCATATCTCCAACCTCAGACGCTGCACTCCGTGAAGACTTCTAGCTCCATTTGAATGCAAAATAATAGTTAAAATTCTTAAATCTGGCACATTGTGAAGGTGTAAGGAAGCCTCCCTTCTATAAAGCCAAAGGGAAGGAAAGTGCTCTCTCAGGTAATTGAAAAGCTACCCCCCAGCCCACACTATCCACGCTTTTAATTCCTACATCATAAGAGGCCTTGTAGAGAGACAAATTGGAGGACTGGGCAATCACCAACCACATGAAGTTTAACAAGAGCAAGAGCTGGATTTTGCATGTAGGATGGGGCAGCCCTAGGTATATGTAAAGGCTCAGAGATGAGGGGCTGGAAAGCAGCCCCACAGAAAGGGATCTGGGGGTTCTGGTTGATGACAAGTTGGACATGAGTCAGCAGTGTGCACTGACAGCCCAAAGGGCCAACCCTGGTGGGCCCCAGGCCCAGCACTGCCAGCCGGGTGAGGGGAGGGGCTGTCCTGCTCTGCTCTGTGCTGTGCGGCCTCAGCTTGAGCACTGTGTGCAGTGTTGGACACCACAATATAAAGAGGACATAAAACTGTTAGAGAACATCCAAAGGAGGACTATGAAGATGGTTGAGGTTGGATGTATGAGGAGCAGCTGAGCTCCCTTGTTTTGTTCAGCCCAGAGCAGAGGAGGCTGAGGGGAGGCCTCATGGCAGCCTACAGCTTCCTCACGAGGGGAGCGGAGGGGCAGCGCTGAGCTCTGCTCTCTGGGGACAGCGACAGGGCCCGAGGGAAGGCATGGAGCTGTGTCAGGGGAGAGTCACGTGGGGGTTAGGAAAAGGTTCTTCACCAGAGGGTGGTGGGCATGGAACAGGCTGCCCAGGGCAGTGGTCGCGGCCCCAAGTTGCTGGAATTCAAGGAGCGTTTGGACAATGCTCTCAGATATAGGGTTTGGATTTTGGGTGGTCCTGTGTGGAGCCAGGAGCTGGACTCAGTGATCCTTGTGAGTCCCTTTCAACACTTCTATGATTCTTTGATTCTTTGATAAAAGTAACTGCAAATCAGACAGGACCTGAAAGCTTCCTTCAGTGCTGGAGGCTGAAGAAACAGGTGAGGAACTACTGGGAATTGTCTCATTCATTGAGCACCCCACCTTGTAAAGCTCCCTTTGGTACAAACTCAACTTTCCTTATGCTGTGTCCTGGCGTCTTCAGAGTCCAGATCCTTGTTTGCTTGTGAGTTGTAGGGAAAGTCATTGAAGACTGCAGTTACCTTTATACCAACTCTGAAAATGAAATGGTTTGCTTTCATAGAGACCAAAGCAATGATACAGTATGCCAAACCACCACTAATAAAATCTGTTGGTTCAAAGGGGGATTTTTTCCTGTAGTAAGCACACTGAAAAGAGATTTGAAATCTGATTTGTTTTACTTTTCCATTCCAGAGTGGATTTACTGTTGTGAGACTTGTAGCTAGGTCCCACACTGCCACACAGCTTCAACCTTAACCAGGCTGGAGTGCAATCACAGTCACTACCCAGATGAGCTTCTGGTGATGTCAATGTCTGGACTGAACAGATGTCACCCACTAGCTGGCAGTCTCCATGGTTATTTACCCAAATAAGCCCCAGGAAATACAGCACCATGTGCCACGAGAAGCTCCCCAGCTTACCCTGCCGGCCTGAATAAAGCTGATATAGAACGAAGAGAAAAAAACACGTACATTAGGATGATGGAGTGGATGATTTTCTTAAGTCTTTCTTTCCATGTAGCTTCTTCTTTCTGATTGAAAAGGTCAATATTCAGCTATCTCCCTGAAACAAGTAGGATGTACTAATTATGGTCTTTTCCAGCTTCATTAGGATTTTTACATCTTTGCAAAATATTTACAAAATATTTCAACAAAACTGTGTATTCTAATAAAAAAAAAAATCCTAGACCAACCAAAAGATTTGAAACATTCTCTTCACTGAGTATGACGGCCAATTAATTCAGCTTCACTGGAGATGAAGAGCATGCCCATGGACTATGAAGGTTAGCCTTGTATGGACGCACAGATATTGTGGAGCAACTTGGAAGATCTCATGGGCAGCTCTGCCCTAAGTCTGTGCTGGATTGCAGCAGCTTTGCATCTCTTGCCCATTGCATGGTCTTTCTTGCTCAAGCAATCAGGCAAATGAATGCAGAATCTAAATGCAACACAGAATACATTGCAGATGTGAATCGTCCTCTTGCACCGTGCAAAAGCAAAACCGCCATGCATAGGCAGCTAGTATGGAACAGCACGGCTGTCACTCTGCTCTGGGACTGCACGGGGCTGCATGACCTGCCTCCTTAGTGCTGTACAAACTGATGTTGTAATCACTTGTGCCAAAGAGAATCATACACTGTAAGGCAGGAGCGCTTCAAAATACCCCCGAGTTCACCACTGTGACCGTGGGTACGGTCTGCATCTGAACAGTAAAATTCTGCCCGGAGAGAAATTTGGTGAGCTCAAAAAGTCTCACTTGCAACCCAGAGGAAGACTCCTCAGTAATGGAAAGCTGCCTACATTTTGTGACCCATCCACTTTTTCAATGTTTTTTCTTTTCATCTCTCCCTTTCTTTGCCCCAAACGTACAACACAACTGGGAGGAGCACCGTTTACAATGTAAACTTCATTCTGCCATCATAGTTGATGTTACGCCATTCCTTAAATGTTTCTCTGTCTCCACTTTCAGAAACTCTTCCTCCCCCTTTGCTGCACATAAAACTCTGTGGGATTTGTGAGATCAGTCCCATTGTTACCAGTACAGGTTTTACCAATAATAAATAATCACAACATAATAATGTAGCACTAGGATGCTTGGAGATACTCGAAAGCCTCCTGGACATGGTGCTGGGCACCCTGCTCTGGGTGTCCCTGCTTGAGCAGGGGTTGGAGCAAGTCACCTGTGGAGGTCCCTTCCCACCTCAGTCATTCTACAGTGCTGTGGTGCTAAGCTGAACGCTGGCCATTGTGATAGTGCTAACATCTCGTTCACTAACTAATACTCTAACATTCACGCTAACACTCTTTCAGACAGTTCCACTTGCATGCCATGTCGTGCTATGCCTACTTACGTTGTTTTCAAAAGAACTCCAATTTCATTTTTTTCATGCAGAACTTAATTTATAAGTTCTACAGGCCCAAGACATTCAGAACATTTTGCCAGTGTAGCTGCTTTCATCCTGGCCAGACCTATGGCGCAGGTCTGATGGAACCCTCATCCTTTCTGTGAGTCACGGTTCACTCACTGGGTGCTGGGTCTGTGCCTCGTCCTCCTTCCAGCACATGAGTCAGGATGGTAGGGGCGTGCATTCACCTTCACAAATGGGTTAGAAATAACATCTAGAGAGTGAGGATCTTTGACAGAGTGATGCAATATGTGTTGTATATCAATTCCCAGATTTTCTCTAGAGGCATAGCTCCAGAACAGACAGAAAGTGCCTATTAAAAGAGCACACAGTGCACTGCAGCCACTTCAGGGAGGGCACTGACATGGCTCAGAGTTTGCAGCCAAGGTGTGCACATCTAAAACGCCGGCCAGATCCCATTCTATTTCACTAGAGATGTTGTATGAAGATTGCTATATGAGACCTAGAATACTGTTACAGGGAGAACTAGCTGGGCTCAACTCAAGATCTGTAAGACAAAGTAGCAGTCTAAGCTATCTCCATCCCTTTATGCTTTACAGAGAGAAGGCTGCACTGGGCTTAACAAAACCTCAACAAAATTCCTCTCTGCTATTGTGCTACCAGGTACTGTACATGCTCTAAGCACAGTGAGAGCAAACCAAAACCTGCAGCCAGCTCCTCCTCTGCAAGGCGTGAGGTGGGCAGCACCATTGCCCCTGCTTGGGAGGGATGCTCAAGCCTAAGAGCACAGGAGAGAGGAAAAAGCAGTCTGCACCAGCCATGGCATTTCTGTAGCCAGATCCAGCCCAGGAAGGGTTAAGGGCTTTGTGGTGAGGTGGGACAAACTTCACTTTCGCTCAATTCTGTGGTGAGCAGCGATTGTTTTGACACCTGCACTATGTGAGGGATGGCATGGGCTCCTTTGTGGCACATAATGGCACATCTTCATTATTGTTCTAATACTCTTAAAAAAAAATCCCTAATCTTTCTGCGGTGCCAATGACTGTAACAATGCTGGAACGCTTTATTTTCTGCTTGCTCTCTCTTTCCCTTAACCCGCTATTGTTGCCATAGTCACGATGGTGCAGTACTGCTGGTTTGGGGAAGTTTCTGTACTGTACCGCCCTGAGCTTATTGTTTAAATCTTTATTATTCAACTGTTCTGAAGATTTACATTTTTAATGGCTCATTTATGTAATCCCATAAATAAAGTAGCAGAAAAGCATCCCACACAAACGAGTGAATTGGGGTTTGAAAAAAGCTGCTGCAGCAGGTCACTCAGGGTCTCAGCTGCGGGGCCTTGATTGGTATCAGCGATATAGCCACTGTGGCAATGGACTTAAGACCACCCAGTCAGCTCCAAAATGGTGCATTACCAAGGAATAGTGGAATGGTGCTATAGTTCAATCTCCCCTATTTATCAGGGAGCAGAGTTCTGCCGCAAAAACCATTTCAGTCCCAGACTCATTTACCTTATTGCTTTGACAGCTGCACCTCTCCCGCAGCAAAGTTTGGACGATTAGCTTTTCCCTGCTAGCAGCTGATGTTGATAGTTTTTTTTTTTTTTTCTTAACCAGTATATTCCTGGGGCTGATAAATTCTCTCTAAAGAGGCTGTGAATTCAAGCACCTGCCTGAAGAATTTGTTTTATAAACCGAGGGCCGCGATGGAGATATGTCTGAACAATTCCACAGCTTCTCCCCAGCACTCCCCTCGCAGCTCATCAGTTGGAACTATGCCCTCAGCGAACCAGAAATCCTCCAAAAGGAGCCAACAGGGTTCTAGCGGGAGCTGTGCTAATGGAACGTGGGGACAACATGTTGTTTGCATCAGTTCTCACCCGAAAAGTAGATTTTTCATTACTAGCTCAAAGATGGACTCACAGCCACTGTGCATCCCAAGGAGCCTTTGCCACGGGGCGTCTGCCCTCTCCCAGGGGCCTCCTGCCCAGGAGCACAGGGAGCTGATGTCCCACACCGCGTGCCCTACAGGGGTCATGGAGGCATCCAGCAGGAGAAACCCACCTCGCTGGTCCGGCACTGCCGTTGGGTGACGCCAGCACCAACGAGGTCAGAACGATGAAATAAATACACACCCCCAGTACTGTACTACATGTCTGAGGGTAAAATTTAGGGAATTTAGCGAAAATGGAGTGATATCGTCTTGGGTGCAGAGGTGAGGAGATGCTTCCAGACTTGAAGATCTCACTCTGCAGCCAGCCCATGCCAGACAGACTGACTGACACTGACTGACAGACTGACTGACACTGACAGATGCTGACTGACAGATAGACACTGACTGACAGACAGACTGGCAGACAGACAGACACTGGCTGACAGACAGACTGACTAGCAGACTCCCTCCACTCCCCATGTTACTCAGCTAAGCAGGGACACAGCCCTGCATAGGCAACGTCCCCACAGCGGAGGTCCCCCCCCGGCCACCAGACCCTGTCACCGCCACCATGCCCGCATGCGAGGAACGAACGTTTTCAGCGCAAAGACCTCGTTCTGCCTGGCTGCATGGCGTGGAGTCAAAGGAAGCAGCTCGGAGCAGAGCGGGAGGGGAGACAAAGGCGGGAGAGCAGCAGCCGGCCCCGAGGAACAGTGGGGAAGCCGGTAATTGGGCCGCCTGCGCGCGGCTCTGCCAGGCCAGCAGGTTTGTTTTTCCCAGGCTGGAGCCCAGGCTGAAAGAGAGGTGAAATTGTTAAAGATCTCAACCTAGAGAAGTGTAAAAAGGGGAAAANGGTGGCTGGAGGTGAGAGAGCCGTGGGGGATGTCTGCTCTGTCCCAAGGACAGAGCTGGCTGGGAAACTATTTTCAACAGGCAAAGACAAATGAAGTCCGGGTAAAATTCATCCCTGTGGACTTCCATTGTTGGTTTAACTAGTTTAGAAGTTAGAGGGGATCCTACTGGGCAGAAAGCACTAGGTCCTGCTACGGAAAGGCTGCTGCCATCAAAGAGCTGCTCGTAAGGCCAGAGGAAGATTCCCCTTGTGTACACTTGCAGAGCACAGCACAGATACAAACCTTTCAGCGCGTCCATTCAGAGCACCAGAGACCCAACCAGCAGCGCCATGAAGTCCCAGGGACACAGCTCCTCCAGGGCTTTGGCCACACACTGGGTTAGGCTGAAAAGCGATGTTGCAGTTCAGAGGTCTGCTGTGGGCAGCTGCCAAGATCTAGGCATCCAGATTGACTCTGCCAGCTACTTTGCTTACCTTCCAGATTGACCGTGCCAACTGTCCTTACCTTCCTTTGGGCTCCTGCTATTCCACTGGTGCCTGCTAACATGGTAGGAAGAAAACATTGAATATGAATATACTATGCAGAACTAAGATAAAGCAATAGCGCATGCAGAGCCTTGGTATTCTTCATGCACCATACTCCTTTCCGATGTTCTTATCATGACTAGCTGTCTGTTGCTGTTGTTCCTTGTGAGTTAGCTGCTTGCTGGCACTTTCCTCTCTGAGACATTCTGAATGCCTCATCCCTCATGGGATGTTATAAAAAATACAGACAGTTCCCCTCCAGAAAAAGCTGGAGAATTAAGATGACACAGAATATCCAGCAGAACACCAATCCACGTTTCCTTGTAATTACTCTATACAACGTGTAATGCGTGTGATATCGCTCCTGTGGCATTCTTCACTTCTGCCCATGTGGACAGGAAAGCCCAAGAGGCCTGGCCAGACCTTGAGCCTCCCAGCAAGCAGGCATCAAGGACACACATGGCTGGAGGTGAATGTCAGAGTATGCCAGGCCTTGTGCTCTTGTCTTAAAGCTGACGAACATGAAGGATCTCTGCAGTCTCAGCACAGAGGGGTCAGGACCAACCGGCAGGCACGAAGGACTGCCTTCTTGTGCTGATCTGCTGCCCAGGAGAACGTGAACTGAGTGGGGTGCAGTACCCAGGGTCCTCCCCACCCAAAGTGGGATGGGCAGGTGGGTGCCAGGGAGCAGCAGCATCACCCTTCTGCTCACTAGCAGAGTCCCTGGGGGCTTTCTTGTTGCACATTCAGCTTCAGAGTCCAATTAAACTGTTACATTGGTTCTCTACCTTAGTCTAGATAACTTTTTCTCATTCATGCCATTAAAGTACCTTTAATGAAACCACTGCTTTCACTTTCTGGCAAAGTTTTGATTAGGATTTTTGCCTTTGTGGCTATAGTGTCATATCCTTGGAACACGCTTCTTGTGGCAATGTCCCAGCCCACACTGACACTGGAACAGCAAGAACGTGGCTCTGTTTGTCCCGTCACACCCCAGATCATAATAGTGCTCCACAAGTGACGCAGAACACCTGAAACTACCAACATGAAGTGATTACTAAAATGGTGATGCAATTTTCTCAAAGCATTCCTAAGTATCCATGCCTGTGCATTCTTACACTTCAAATCCCCATTTACAGTGAAGACACTCAGCCCAGAATCCACCCTGACCACTGCCAAATCTGCCGTGGCCCTGGCTCGCCCACATCCATGGTCAGATCATGGGTCTCAAGGAGCCAAGATGTAGGACCTCACTGCACACCAACATGACAACACTGGCAACCTGATGGCCACCTGCAGAGCAGCCAAGAGGACTGAAGATGGGCGAGAAACACAGCGCACAGTGTTTATAACCCTGCAAAACCTATTCTCTAAGGTATGCACATGTCCAGATGTAAGAAAACCTGCTCAAGTTCCAACAAGAAATCTGTAGACAGGGAACTGAACTCTTCTGCAGAGACTCTACAAGGGACTGAGATCCTTCTCCAGGGCGCCATGCCACTGCCCACCCATTTGTTTGCCATTAGCCCTGTGCACTGGCTCTGGAGCTATCTCAGGGTATGGCACACTGGATGCTCTCAGAACAATGCAGAATGCGCGCCGCTCCTTAGGCTAAAGTATTTGGTTTGACATTCCAGTCACAATACAAGGCTCATGATTTGGAGTAGCATTGAATATTACATGAATAGCAATTTTGTGTAAAAAAAAAAATTGCATAAGTTCCTTGATTTCCTTACGAAAGTTTATTTTTGTTGCATATAGGTGGAAATTCAGTGCTTCCAGTTTGGATACAGATACAGCCTTCCAGAAGCATTTTATAAGGTATGGGTAATGCCCTGAGAGTTACTAAAACCATATTTGATTAACTTAGAGTCTAAGACATACCAAACTGATATATAAATTAAAAAAAGATGACACATCTACAGTGTTGACTTGAGATATTGGGCATAAAAGTGTTTGAGCTTTTTTCCTAAGACTACACTATCTAGAAAACTAAATATGAGTGTGCATATATATAATTTGCAATTTTTGAAGACTTTTTTTATCAGTTGGAACTATGCCCTCTTTATCACTTACTGCTATTTCCTATTGACAGACAATAAAACAAAGACTGTATATTAATGCAGAAAAGTGTTTCATTCATAGAGCGTGAGCTACAACAGGATTATTTGCAAGTGCAAAGATCACTCACATGAATAAAGATTCGGTGGATCAGTTACCCTACTGATAAAATGAATGAAATCCTTCTCCAGACACAATCCAAATATGTTTTCTTGCCACTTATTCAAGCAAGTCTACTTCTGCGTTGTCCCAGTTTAATTAACTGAAAACACATAATTATTAATGAGAGCTCTGATAGGGCAGAAGCAGAAACATGCTTCTCGGTGGTGCTTGCAGCCAAAACACAAAAACCAGCTCTGTTTGTGCAGGAAAAGCAACCCCCTCCTGCTACATTATTCCATTGATCTAAAAACATTTACATCTCCTTTGTTAACTAGTTTTCAGTAGAAATTTCATAATCACTGAGGAACGCTATTACAAGGGCACCTCAAGAAACTTCTGTGAAGTAAACTCGGATCTGTCTAATAAACAGGTTCTATTTTTGCTTCTAAGTTTTGTACATCATATATCTCAGGCTTTTATTGCACATTCATGGCTTTCGTGATTCATCACAAATAATTCAAACTGGATTTACCAAAGAGAAGAGGCTGTACAACGAACCGCATGTTATAACCCTGACTTAGTCAAAACTCATAAAAGTACTTCATGAAATCCAATCATAAAATGTTTTCTCCTCCCCCTTTACATTGCCTTGTGATTTATATTCCGTATTGACTTGGTGAAAATGAACATTTTGGAGGATTTCTGTCCAACATAATAATGAAGTCTGATTAAACAGTTCTTGTGACTACGGCAAGAGCAATACCCTCACCTGAATAAACTCTGTTATCTCTACAACATGCACTGAAACTAAACAAATACAACATTAACAGCGCACAGATAAACAAGAAACTCCTTTGAAGCATTATTACAGCAACATTAACGTAAGGTATTAGGCTGCAATGCACTACTATGGGAAGCCGACCATGAGAGACAATGAACAGACAATTTTACTTTTTTAAGGACTAGACACTTCCAGAAAGAACACATGTTCAGAGTTAGAGAAGTCTGCAGATTTTGAAAAGCCATGGTCAGCTTCAAGCTCCAGCCTTCAAATGCTATCTTCAACGTGTTTCATAAAAGCGATGGTGCCTTCCCGCTGCATAAGCAGACCCTTAATACAGACCTGGCTTCATATGCCAAGTTTGATTTAAAAAAGCGATCAATAGATGAAGATCTATCTTGAGAACAGTTAATGAGCAGCAGCTTTTTGTTTTTCCTACGTAGCCTTAGGAAAGGAAGCACTGAAATGTGGGGTAAACCAATGGAAGATTAAAGCTCCACATACGTTCTCTAAGTGAGAAGAAAACGGGATTGCATCAGAACCTACCTCCACTGATGAAGACAGGCTCTTTCCAGCTATCTGATGTAGGTCATGTCAAATCCTCTCGTTCAGCACTGGAAGCACCATCTACCAACAATCCAGGTTAATTTTGAACACATACTTTCCCTACCATGAAAGACTGGTTTAGATTATTGCAGAATTAGCAGCAGCACCTACACTGAAGAGGTGAACAAAGGCCCACGCATGGGAGGCTCTCAGGAAACCGTGTTACCATCACAAGCTGACCAGCAAGAACTCATGGGAATTTGTCCTGTGGGCATCTCCAGATCTAACCCTGAGCAATGGGGAGACAAATTTGCCACTGCCAAGCCACACATACCCAGCACTGGCATTGCAGCAGAGGCTGGCTGGAACTGCAGTTACTGTCCTTCAGAAGAAATTACTGAGGATGAAACAAGCCATGTCCAGCAAAACATGGACTATAAAGAGCACCTGCTAATTTAAACAAAGATAATCCTAGGTTCTCCAAAGACATTACCTTTTCTTTGGTCCCATTTCTGAGGGGGTGGGATTTCTATTAGAGCACTACAGTTCCTGAAGGGAAATAAAGGAAAATAACTATATTCTTCAGTGGAAATTCAAACATATCCCACTCCCTTGGATAACCTGACCCTGGCAGCAGCAGCTGGCCTCAACACCAGTTTAACTACCTTCCCATTATTCAGATGAGTAAAACCCAGCTGATACATCAAAATGCAGTCACTGTACATCTCCACTTTGGTCTCCCCTTCTTGTAGCTAAAATGATCTTTCCAAGAGGGACAGGTTAAGTGTAGCAAAATGAGGTATAAATGTGCCTATAGGTGGCACTCTTGCCCTGACACAACATTGAAGGTCCACAAAGTGCTAGTCCTCATTTCTGTCAACAGATGACAGAGGTCCAATTCAGTTAAGAAACTCATTAGAAGCATAAATACCACAAAGCACTTTTAATGAACAATTTAGGTTTTATTGTCAACACCCTTAAAAACTGAAACCTATGTTCAAAACAAATACTTCTGAAAACACCAAAATACAAAATATTTCACGTAGAAGTTTGTTATTGCAACACAAACAGAAAAAATGACATAGAATATGCTGATGTGTATTGCACGTGCTCAAAGTCACAAGTTTAAGAACTGTACCACTACAAAACTGTCACACAGGTTTGGAAAGTGAGCATTTGATTGTTTTTAAGTATCTCCTCTGCATTTCTAGTTTTACACATTTATTTGGAAACTTCATAGCAGTGGACAAAGGCATGATAATTTAGTCTTCAAGGTTTGTTTTGAAAGCACCATGACAACAGACTGTTCAAACTACTTCCTTACAGAGGGAAGTCTAAACAGAGACAATTATTGCAGTTATGGCTTTTTAGGGATAACATTTATTATCTATGACAGGTTTGTGAATATACAACACACAAGGTCAGTATTCTCTGGCAGTTCCTCCTGGAAAGTAAAAGCAGTGTTGCTCATTTAAAATTTTCTCTTTTCAATGCTGTCTAAATAAACAAAACTCTTACATTCTATAAAAAATGTACGTGCTTGGCCAGGACTGACCAGTTTTTCCTTCTTCTAGATCCTGTAAAACTAAACTAACTCAAACAAGCAAAACGTCTTCCTTGGTTAAGCAGCGAAGAAGTTCTGCCAATTTTACACAATAAATAGACTTATGATTAATTTATTTCCAAAAGGGTAACACGACTAAGCAAATTGTATCAAACAGTGACACACGTATTATGCTCCATTACCAAGACCCTAAGCCTACTCAGAAGGGGAGCAAGGAAAGGAGCAAAGGGAAAGGAATGTCTGTTTGCAGACAACTGAAAGATTTATGCTGCACTTTGCTTTTCTCTTAAAAGTCATGAAGAAAAGTTTTATAAAGCTACCTCTAGCTACTTCTCACGCAAGCAACACAGTTCAAAAATCAATTCTGAACAGCATCTCTTTCTGAGAAGACCAAAACATCCCTGCAGTCTGATGTCTGATGACATTCTTGGCTTGTAACAACACATATTCATCTCTCCTCATCGTTTGCTAGATCGCTTTTCATACTTATCCTTTGTGTGCTGGCTCCTGTTTCGGTGCCTAGGAGGAGAGTAGCTGACTCTCCTTCTCGACTGAAAGCTGGGTGTGTACGGGTGAATTCTGCGTTTCTTTGGTTTTTCTTCTTTCCTGCTTTTGTTTGGCTCCGGCTCCTTACTGTCTTCCTTTTGCTCGCGCTCTTGGTCTTGCTCTTTTTGAGACGGCAACGTGTTTTTGATGGTATTAATAAGAAATCTTTTATTTGCACCAGCAAGAGGACATTTCAACCTGTGAAGACATTTAAAATTAATCAAAAGACAAGATAAAAACATCCTGAGGCAAGTCAGTTTAACTTCAGTAACTTTAAGACAGGTTTGTGCTTTTGGCTCTCCTTGCATGCCACCTAGTGTAAACTCTCAGTACAGAGAGATATGCTCCAGGTTGTCTCCATTCTTCCTTTTACCTTTTACTTCAATAGAATGAAAACCCACATGATTTTCAAAAGGCAGCGTGTGCAGCAGGAAGCAGAAAAGGCAAGACCATGTTCAACACACTGCATGTAAGTTGACAATATACTTTGTCAGTACTCAGCTATTCAGGAATCAAATATTTAATGACATTCTAAGCCAAATGAGAACGGTTTACAAGACCATAATGCTGACTGTAGTAGATTTAATGAACTGAGATATTTAGAAACTAAAAGATACTTTTGTATGAAGAATCCAAATAACCATACTAATAAAACAGATAAAGGAGGCATGCAAATTTTAACCTACATTTAGCAACCACCAAACAAAATGTTTTATTTCTATTTCTTGAATACAAAGGATACTTAGTCAATTCTTTTCCATTGTTTCCAACTTTTTTCTTCTTATAGCTTAACACTCCTGCACATAATTTACCAGCTTGATTTAGTAAATAAGTGCTCTACACTGCATTTATCCCTTTGGTATCAGTTTTATACTACTTATTCTTAGAAAACGGAATTAGAACGATATTGAATTAAAACGATATGGAATTAAAACAATTTGTTTGAACATATGCCTTTGAACTAGACATTGTATTTACTTCAGATCTGCCTATTACTGTATAGATGCTTTGTAAACTAAGGAGGCAGTCATTATGTATTATGTATGACACTGAGTGAAAGTATACAGCTGACATTTGTCAGTAGAAGGGTGTTTCCATTTCAAGCCACATCAGCTATGACTGTGGCCAAAGCGCCATGGCACAGGTTACACACAAAAGAGCCAACATTTAAGTTCTCTGCAAATCTTATGCCAGCATTGAACTGTTGTATCTCAATGCTCCCAACCCAGAAGTGTAGCTTTCTCTTGGATGCGTTCAGGTACAAACTATTCTACATTTGTCTCTTTTCTCTTGCTTAAAAGCTGATGTATTGATTAAGCACTAATATATATAGCACCAGAATGAGACAATCCGTCCTAAATAAATCCATCGTGCTGAAGTATTTATTTCTTTTTGGCACGATGAGTGCTGCCTGAGCTATACTAAGAATGAAAACTGATGAGAAATGCAGGGCTTCAGGGTTGGCTAAAAGAGGTCATTAATTTACTCTCACGCAGTGATATAAACGAACCCCTGGGTTTTTCATGGAGCAGCAATAAGTCATGGCACTCAAGAGAAACATCGCTCCTTGGTTTTACTGACCTCAGACTTCAACAAAGCAAATTCTGCCATTAAGTCTTGAAGGAAAATGCGATGGCAGAATTTGCCACACGCACACACACAAGTCCATAATGTTCACATACATGCATGGCATATATTGAACAGCAAAATTCAAAACGAACTGTATTATCAACTCATCAATGTCATTTGTCAGCATTTCCAGTGGTGAGAAAATTGTAGAACACTTCTATAGCTCACTTTCCTGAAGACAAGCCTTTGGCCTGCTGCAGGTCTGATCCTGCAGTGCTCAATGCAATGACAGCTTTGCCCTCAATGTAAATTCTGAAGAACTGGAAAGAAAACTCATCAAGGTGGATCATAATCTGCTAGCTAGTGAACAGTCCCACGGAATGAACTGTAAAAGCTTTTTTTTAAGAATAAATAAATGAATGAATAAATAAAATATGTTGAAAGAGCATTAAGGTTTCAAACTCAAATGTGCCTGAAGCAGAACCGCAGGCATGACCAAAGAATGCACACTACAATTCTGAAGCAACCTAGTTTACAAACCAGACTCCAGTTTTCTAGAAAAGTATTCACTCAGTGTAATAGTTTACTTTGTTTTGTATGTTCTGATGAGCTAAACCATGCTATTTTTACATGAAGAATCCCACCCCCTCCAAAGATAAATCTCACATAGATTTCTCAGCTATGCAACGATTAAACGCCAACTTCACAATTCGAGCAAGAAAGAGACAAAAACCATTCTTGCACACACACATCAAATCTTGATCTCACTTTTGGTGTTTTAAGTCCACTTCTATGCAATAACCATCTTACTTTCCAGCCAATACCTGCCATCAAGTTGAGCATTGCAGTTCAGCACAGGAGTGTACACTATGGTTTCTTATCAGTTAAACTCACTGACACTGCGTGAGATGCTGGAGCACACTGCCATGAACCGCAGTCCCTCGTCTGCTGTGTAACTGAACACGTCAAACAGGCCTGGCACAGTCAGCCTCAGCATACAGGGTAAATCAGATCTTTCAAGGAAACAGAGTTTTTTATGTATGAACTTACATTTCCACCACTTCCAAATTGCCATGGAAAATACAATATTTAACAGAATAAAGACTGAAGGCACAAAAAGCAGCTAGAGGCAGTTTTGCCAGATCAGTTGGCCAAAGTAAGCAACCGAGGCTGCTGTCCTTCCACAGGGGATCTCACAAGAGCCTGCCTGGAAGCATACTGCAAGCTCTTACATATGGTCTTGGCAGCCAGATGCAGCTGGGAGGGCTTTGCACGGGAACCTGTGCTCTGATCACAGTGTTTTAACATACTTACATCGCAACGTCTGGCTGTACCTGCTTCCTCCTCCTCTTTAGATCCAAATGAAAAAGATGTAGTGGAATCACATCGCAGTGTTTCTGCATAGTCACACAACACCCATTCAAAGAGAAGGTGCAATACAGCAGATTGTGGTTCCCATGCTATCAAAACTTTTTTTCATCCTCATTATTTTGCATCCCACGGTGCTTCTGACCAGCGATTTGGTATTGAGCAGAAAACTATCTATAGGCATGAAACCAATTTTAGGAGTGCTTTGCAAGAAAGAGGGCTAAAAATAATTTAATGCTTCCAACATTTATCTATCCATCGCAACTTCATCAATGCAGAGCTGAACAAATCATCCCAAAATATCCTGTTTTCCACGTCTTATTTTAAGTAAGCTTTTGAAGTAAGCAGAGAAGACTACGGTCAGTTCAGCCTTAGCTCACTTGCTACCAAGATCCTTGAAGACCAGACCCATACACTGGAAGAGAAAAAATAAAATATTAACCAGAGCCTCTAGAACTTGTCCACACAGTAGCTTTGGTGGCATTTTAACTGCCATTCCCAAAGCCGAAAAAACCCTTAAAATGAGACCTAACTCCACTGCTATAAGGAAGCTTATGAATTATATACATAGGACTGACAAAACCTCTAAGGAAAGCTGAGGTTTTAGCTTGATTCTACCTAAAGACACACAATGCAAATCCCCAAATATCTTACAGCTTCACTCTGTATTGTCCAACACTCTGATGAATCAGGAATACCTGAATGCATCAGTGCAGGTAGGGGGATGACGTGCTGGAGAGGAGCTCTGCGGAGAAGGACCTGGGGGTCCTGGTGGACAGCAGGTTGGCCATGGGCCAGCAGCGTGCCCTGGTGGCCAAGAAGGCCAACAGGATCCTGGGGTGCATTAAAAAGAGCGTGGCCAGCAGGTCGAGGGAGGTGATCCTCCCACTCTGCTCTGCCCTGGTGAGGGTGAGGCCACATCTGGAGTACTGTGTCCAGTTCTGGGCTCCCCAGCTCAAGAAAGACAGGGATCTTCTAGAGAGACTCCAGCAGAGAGTCACAGATGATTGGGGCCTGGAGCATCTCCCTTATGAGGAAAAGCCAGGAGACCTGGGGCTGTTCAGCCCGGAGAAGACTAAGGGGGGATCTTACCAATAGTTATAAATATCTAAAGGGCAGAAGCCAAGAGGATGGGGCCAGGCTCTTTTCGGTGGCACTCAGCGACAGAACAAGGTGCAATGGGCATAAACTGAAACAGAGGAAGTTCCATACAAACATGAGAAAGAACTTCTTTACTTCGAGAGCACTGCAACAAGCTGCCCTGAGAGGCTGTGGAGTCACCTTCTCTGAAGATATTCAAGATCCTCCTGGATGCTTTCCACTGCAATCTGCTAATGTAGGGAACCTGCTTTAGCAGGGGATTGGACTTGATCTCCAGAGGTCCCTTCCAACTCCTACAATTCTGTGATTCTATAATACCAATGTATTATATATAGACTCTATGGACTCTTATTTGTCCCTGAATTTCCATCTTGGATCCAGCTGGCCCTTCAAGTGTTAACTTCCAGACAGCTGCTCTGATGTCTTATCTCATAAACCACATAATCACAACAGCATCACTGAAAATTAAGTCACATATTCTTCTCTCTTTTGCTTCATGTTTCCAAGACATCTTCAGGACAGGATCCTCCCTTCCTCTACACATTTTCTTCCCTGTGATTAGGGCTGTTAATGCTTGAACCAGACAAAGCAGCAGCAGGTTCTATAGCACACAGCAGCACAAGAATCAAAAACTACTGTGGCCAGAGAGTGCACATGAACAGATGACTGCAGGAACTAGAAATACTGCAGTGCTGAGAGCAAGAATCTTTAGGACATCCAAGGAACAAGTCAATGCTCCAGAGCCAGTAATGCAAGAACTACAAATAATAATGTCCAGTATTTTTTGGACAAATTTGTCATGAACCTACATACTACCAATCTCAAGTAAAGCTCGGAGGCCAGTGAGCTAGGACTCTTAACCAAGAGTTCATGCAGCCCACACTGACAGCTGCTCCATGTTGTGGTGGTTTAAGGCCAGTAGGGACCCACGCACCAGCACGCTGCCCTCTCACTGTCCCTCCTCAACAGGACAGGAAGAGAAAATACAATGAAAAAGCTCATGGGTTGAGATAAGGACACTCATCAATTACCATCACGGGTAAAACAGACTCAGCTTAAGGGAGATTTATTTAATTTATTGGCAATCAATAACAAACAAGAGCAGTGAGAATTCAAAGCAAGCTACAAACACCTTCCCCCATCCACACTCTCCTACCTTCTCCCCCTGAGCAGCACAGGGGCTGCAGTCAGTCTGTAACGCTTCGCCTCTGCTGCTCCTCCATGGTCACTCTGCCCCTGCTCTACGTGGGATCCCTCCCATGGGATGCTGTCCCTTCCAAACTGATCCCATGTAGGCTTCCCACAGGCTGCAGATCTTAACTCCTCCTCCAGCATTGCTCTGTACCACAGGGCCCACCCTTCAGGAATGCACTGCTCCAGCACAGGGCCCCGCAGCTGGCAGCTCCCCCAAGACCTCCTCCTCTGACATGGGGCAGCTGCTGGGCTCTGCTCTGCTCACGCCTGCTGTCCTCTCCCTCACTCCACCACAATCTTGCCATGTAAACCCTATACACACATTCAAGTCTCAGATAACTTCCCTTTCTGCATACAGCTCTTGCCTGATGTCACCTGAACCATACAGGCTGCAGCATCTACCCACACTATCCACAGAAAACTTTTAAGGCAACGTAACAGCAGCAAAACATTCCCAAACTGAAAGTAACTAGCAACACCATCCCATATTTCAAGGCTGAATCTTTGTCTTCAAAACCACGGGCTAAAGGATGACCACTTGGCACATTTTTCTCACGGCTGTCAGCTACACAATGTTTGACACTTGCAATTCAAGCTCAAACAGCAGCTTACTACCCACCTCATATGAGGGGATTGCAAAAAGCTACGCAGGGATGCTTGGGGAACTTCTTCAAGCACTGCACTTGAACTATGGGGAATTAATCACTGTAAACAGCAATGGAGCAGTGGCACGGACCTGAAAGCAGTCTCCAAGCAGTGTTCAGAGGTTTGCTGCCTAAGATTTTGCTGCCAGCAACACACACCAGGAGACTCTACTCCCTTGTAATCGTATGCACAACAGAGCTCCCTGTGAACAACACCTCAACACACACTTCCACTTACTAACTAAGCCTTGTCAAATACCACTGACATGTATTTTCAATATCCAACAGCTGCTGGAAAGCAACACAAACTGGAGTCTGTGAAGTATGAGCAGTAACTGCCTTTGCCTCTCCTCACTCAAAGAAAGACGGCAGAACCAATCTTTTTTCAGCAGACCAAGTTGCTTCTACAGCCCAGTGCCTATGCAGGATTGATGGCCTTACAGTTGATGTTTCCAGGGGTCTTGCATTGCTTCTCCAGGACTCCTGTGATTAAGGGCTGACGAAATCCCACAAGTCCTCAAGAAACACACCTGTAAGCATTTAGAGTTTGGCAAGGAAGGGAGAATTTGTGTTCTACCCATTAAGATTGTGCTTTAGTCAAGTTCGTGATGATCTCATCTGTTGGCTTCTACTAGCTTATGCTTTCCTGGATTCAATCTGTTAATATATATTTTTATGAACTAACTTTTTTGCTCATTTCATTTGGCATCCACAAAGCTCAGAGCAGCAGCTACCTTCTTTCCTACAGTTGCAAGATTACATGTCAGCCTGATGGCATTTTGCTGCACTGCGATACACAGCTGTGCATAGTCTCTCAGAAGAAGTCCCTGGAAAAGTGTCAGATGTAAAAATATCACCTATGGGTGCAGAATATCCTGAGCCGCAGACTGCTAGAAGCTGGGATTGTGTCTTGAGGATGTACTGCTATTTTCTCATACCCTTCTTATTCCATTTCCTAGACACTAACTATTGGCCACTGACAGAGATAGGGCTCCGCAGAGATGGATCTCTCATTTGAGCCAGTACAGCCATTCTCATGTTCCTTTGCAGTTAAAAGGATCCTTTCTCCAACAGTCTCAGCTCAGGATATCACCATGCCAATCCTCACGTCAACAGCCTTATTCTCCCTGAAGCCTCCCTGACAATCCTCTTCTCCTACACCTTTAGCACAACTCCAGCCTAACTAGTTGCTGTTCTGAAGAACAGGTCACCCTCTGCTGTCCCCAACTCTAGCAGGTCTCGGGCATCAGGTATTTGCAAACCACATGATATCCCCATGCCAATAACCACAGATAGCTGGGTGGGACCACTGCTCTCATGCAGACAAGGAATACGAAATAGCCAGGAGTAGAGGCCTATATGCACTCCTGCAGGTATTCCAGGCTGCGTAAGCAGCAGCAGAGTCACGCAGGGATGTTTGGGTATCTTCCAGCAGAAGGCTTCCACACCTGCAGTTAACTTGCAAACGTTTGGATGCATACAATGCTTCGTGGTGCTAATTATCTGCATTGGTTTACGGGGCCAATTGGGAAGGCTCACAGGGGAAAAAGCATGCTGCATTAGTATAGCTGTAACCACTCTAGGGATTAAATCAATTTAATTATCTTCACATGGAGAGTATAAATATATATATATAAATAAATATATATATATATAAATAAATAAATTGCATCCCTAGCAGAAATATCGGGTGAAATACACCCAACAAATATACCCAAAAACCTTGTTTAGGAAACATAAAGGATTAACTTTTTCAAGCAATCTCTTCAGAGCTGCTAAAACAAACACAGCTGAGAAATCAGCCAAGAACTTCATAAACAGCACAGGCTTATCTTGTAATACTGCTGGTAGAGGAAACCAGACCTTATCTACAAATGAGTTTACCACAGTCAATAGGCGCACCATTTGTGTGAACATCCCTAGATCCAATAGCCTCTTATCAAAGTCATATACACTATTTAATTTTAAGGTGAATGACCCTTCTCAGCATGTTGTCTTTAATTACAATTATATTCATTACATTCCATGATAATCTACCTGTAAAACCTGAAATATTGCACTGAAGAACTAACATTGTATTTCACATAAGATTTAAATACTGAGACTCTTTTCTCATTTGCTATACAATTTAGCCTCTGGATTATAGATTTTTTTTAGTATTAAAAAGTGTATCCTTCCAAAAATCAGACTATACCTTCAGCTCATTTTTAGCTGTAATTTTTACATGGTTTCTCCACTAGAGGATAATTTACTATTTTTATTGTTTTGGGGTCTTAGGCTTCTTTACTGGGCTATCAGTTCTTCTAATTTAAGCAGGATCTAATCAAGTAACACGTGGTCAGCACGTAACTATGTGCATACTGAAGCTACCCAATATTCATAAAGACTCACTGGGTTCCAATCTAAATTTCACAACATGGTTCCATGTATGGTGGTAAGGAAATACCACCACAGATGCTACACCCTGTTCTCCAATTGCTTTGCCTTCAACACGTTCAGTCAAGCAATTTTATGCAGGCAGAATTTTCTTCAACTTCTTTCTTATCTGGATTCTAATTTTGCCCAGACCAGTACCTGGATGAAGAAAAATTATTTAAACACAACACAAATTAAAACAAAGACTTCTGTCACCCATTAAATGCAAAATTTCTTTTGTCACTGGTCATTCACTTCCCCTTGGCAAAACTTACCAGCCCATAGCTCCCATCGTTTCAGCTCTGGTTCTCCCACGTTTTGCCTCCTTAAGCAACTCTTCCACAGCCTTCCTAAACATGAGAAGAAGAAAAAAGTTACTGCTTGAGAAAAACAAGAACTTGCTACATTATGCACTTATGTAAATAAAGTGGAGAGCTTATTGCTTAGTTCATTACAGGGAAGAAAGGAAATGTTGCAAAGACAGCAATTGCAATTCTAATTTCCATTAAAGAGTAGAAAAAAGTGCCCAGAATTAGTATACTACATTAAAAGCACAATCCCTGAGGTTTTTGGGAAAACTCTTCCCTGCTGTCACTTCATGCAGGTTCTTCCTCAAGCCCTCCAACCACAGCAGATCTCTTTTGAGCACAGTTAGACAACATTAGTAAAATACCAAGCAGTCGGTTGATGGAATTTCTATCACCACATCTACCAGTTGTTAAACTGCACTAGTTCTGGTTCAACAGTGAAAGAAGAGTTCATCTTTGTGCTTATGAGCCACTGCCATTCAAAATGACTTTAGATTACCAGGATCTCCTAGAACAAACCAGCCAGAGTACCACTAAAGCAATTTAATAACTGTGCTCACTGAAAAAGTCATCAGAGAGTGTAACTTATGCAAATTGTAGCTAATTCCTACAATGCCAGTCTTCCAGTTCTCTTTACACATTAATTTCAATCTCAAGCAAAACTTTAATAACTGCTTGACAGTATGTGGTTGAAGCTAATGGGAAAGCCAATAAGCAGTTAATGTGAGTCATTTATTTTATAAATTCAATTCATAAGCTAACAATTAGGTGAGTTAACTGTAAGCTGCTGTAGACGTCACCCAGTAAGAACCGTGTGACAGAAAAGGAAAGCGATGCACTTGGCTATAAACCCAGAAATCGAGGCTAAGCATGAGCAGCACTGACATGGGTAGGACCGAAGGCTCAGGGGACTGAGAGCAGGAGGCAATCGAGAGGGGTATGCACTGCTCAGCTCTTCCCGCTGCGATGTGCCAGAACGGCTGCCGGTGTTCAGGCTGTGCGAGAAAGAGCATCATCATCAGCTGGACAGTGCCAGGAAATAAAGTTCTGAGTACTTGAGCTTTCAACTCAAGCTGCAAGGAAGCCATGTCCCATCACGATGTGATGGTATTAGCAGCATCCTAGGATTCCGCTGCTTTGCCATAACAGATTATTACAAAAAAAAAATTAAAAAGCCTGAGCATCATTTCTGATGTCAAGCCAAAACTGAGAGTGGAGAAGTCAAGGCTCATTGTTTAACAGAAGAAGCAGAGCTGAGATGAAAAGCGAGCAGTTTCTATGGCAGGTCCACGTGAGGATCTAATGCTGGGCTCCTAATACAGCTGTTTATTACCATTTCAGTTACTAAAGTCTGCATAGAAAACACAAGAGGTCTTTGCTTTAATTGCATCAAACAAAATGCAAGGGAAAGAAACTAAACTAACACATTTCCTTTGGTAGCCAACAAGATAACTCGATGCACTCACACAGCAGCTTACATCCATCAGTCAACATCTAACCCCCTTCGGTTTGTTACGGTCTTAGCATAAGTTTCCCCAGCTCCATTCATTGGGACCGGTTGGTGAAATTCTATAAGCGCACACAGGTTTTCTCCTGTCTATATTGCTTTTGGGCACATTTTGGTTTTCCCTGGTAACAGAAAAAAACTGGTGCTAAATGGGTACAAGTGCAACACGCGCAGCTACCCTCTGGACAGCTGCTCTACACGAGCAGAGTTTTCAAATTTTATACTTACTGCCATCTCTCACCAAGTTACTTCATGACTTCACAGCAATTTCCAGCAAGCAACATTTTCGCTGAAGATTCCTGAACAAGCCTCTGGAATCAGCCACTGCTTCTCAAAGAACACAGAAATAACCCTTGATCAACATATCTATCTGTACATTCCTTTGTTTCAAGGGGAAACCATTCCATCCAGAAAAAGCGAGCTCTGTGCCAGGCTCACACTTGCATTTGAAGGGCTTTGCAAAAGAATGTGTCCACAGAAAACAACAGCACAGAAATGCACCCAAAACTCAAGTACTACTTCTCCACTCACTCATCCGCTAATGGCACGTTGGTTTACGGCTCCTCACGGAAGCACCTCGAAGGTTATCAGTATGATCTCAGTAGCAGCTGTGCCTCGGGTGCTTCAAGACCTTTTTGAAGCACATAACCCACTACAAGGACATATGGCCTATCTGGTCATTCACAAAAAGGGAGCATCAGCACAGGTGAGCTGTCACGCTACAGTTATCCACCCCAAGATTCCAAGCACAGCTCTAGCAACCTGGCCAGGCTCTGCCCCTTCCCAGGCAGGAGCAGTGGGACATGTGTGGCACAGCTACTCCCCAGCACTGTAAGAAGTGTGAGGAACACAGGCTCAGCCACTGGAACGTGGCAGATGGTGCATACGCAACTCTTTGTGAAATCATGGCAAAATGTATTTTTCTCCCCAGACCCAGAATTTACCATCTGAGCAGCCTGAAGTGGTGCAGTGAGCACAGCAGGAACACGCAGCCTCTCTGAAAACCTGGCCTGTGCCTTCAAATAGGAGCATCAGATGAAGGGCAGGAAAGAGGAAAAAACTTCCTGACTGTTACTGCTGCAGCTACCAGACTTTCTGATTCTGTTGTAAGAAATTTGTATAGCAGTCAAATTAAAAGCCACTACATCTGCCAGTATTTTATAAAAAGAAAAACATAAACTGAAGTATGTGAGCTATAAAACACTAATAAAACACACACATAAATATTTTAAACAGCTACAGTTCAACCTCATTGGAAACATCAGGATAAATTAATATGGTGATATCAATTCTATTAACTTAGGTAGGAATTATAAGCCATAAACTACAAGATATTATTTTGCAAATTTATATCACAGATCACGCTGACTTGGCATCCACCTCAGCAGACTTAAAAGTCAACATCTTCCTTCTTTAACAGAAGTAGTTCCCTAATATTTTTTTAATATCACTCCTAATCACTGCATCTTTACAAAGCCTTTCTGATTTGCACAAAGGGAAAAAATGCACAGATCATCCTCGAAATAATGTGTTGCCCCTCACTGAACCTACATTCCCTGCACAAGTAAGTTAAAAGCTTAAAAGCTACGCAAACAGGGTTTTCACATTTGCTTTTAAAGGCCTCTTGGGACTCAGCATTCCTTGCTGTCTCCATTTTTACAGCTTGGTTACAGTTCAAACATTCCTGTAGCCGCCACATTCAGCTCCAAGAAGAGCAACAAAAACAAAGGGAACACAGCACACAACTTTCACATGAGAAGAACTCAAACACAGCAAAATCAGGAGTGGAAGATTAAGGGTGGGGGCACAGTTAAGAGCACAGTCATCATTCTGGCACCTTTCAAAGCACGGAGAGCAAGCACTACTTAAAACTTGCAGCAATCCTTCATGAGCAATCAGGTTTTGCTAAACAATGCAGTGACACGAAGGTGTAAGTGTATACATGTCTTTTATCTTCATGAGCATGAGTATGGTCCAAGACCTATTTACATTTCTGAGGGATGAGACTGTGTCATCCATGTTCCAACGCCACAGGCAAAAGTCTCATTTCATAAAGCCTAACAACTTGCATCACAAATGCATGTGCTCCAAGAATGGGAGAATGTTAAGGCTCCAAAGCCAGGCAAAATCACATCTGTTTTCCATTTTTCATTCATTCTTCTGAAATAACAAATATATAGACTGAAAGATGTCCTATTGGTAGTAAACAAGTACAACTGATACAGCTACAGGTGAGGAAAACACCACATATAAGGCCATCAAAGGCTTTTAGTTACAGGCAAGTCTGTCAAATACCTCACGCTGGGTCTGACAGCCTGGGAGAGTCTCACAGCTCCGTGCCCCAAGTCCAGCTTGCAGCAAGGCTGAAAGTCTGTTCCCAGGAGGCACACACACACTGCAGACACGTGGGCCCCTGCTCCCACTGCAGTGGCTGGCACTTGGTGTCACTCACCCCAGCCTCCCAGGTGCTGGCAGCAGCCTGCCAGCCTACGGGCCCAGCCTGGCTGCTGGCACCACACACACCAGGTCTCTGACCCTGTTCTGACTCCAGCTGCAGCGCTCACTGTCCCACATGTGCAGAACAGAGCCCTCACCCAGGAAAGAGCTGGAAGGGAATTTCAGGCAGGACAGACTGTGCCAGTCACAGATAACCAGCCCTTTTTATTCCCTTACTCTTCTATTTTCCCACTCCTCGTCCTCCCTAAACCACCTAAACCTGTTCCCTGTCCTTAGTCCCTCCCCTAACCATCCCATAATAAGCCTTGCGCAATCTTAAAATGCTCTTCCCCTGCATCTCACCATGTGTCCCATGCCCCAGGCAGCAACACCCTTTGGTCCCAGAGGTGCTGCAGCACTGAGTCACCTCGATGGGAGCGGACACCAGGGAGGAGGCACTCATCCCTTGGGTTCCCAGTGCTCTCTTCTCCTCTGGGCCTCTGTGGGCTGCTGGCCCCAGGGATGGGCCTGGGGGAGCCGTGGCAGGGCTGTGTGAGGGCCCCTCACTGCCCTGTGCCTCTGTGGGCGTGCCCAGGAGCTTCTGGCACACAAAGCAACAAACCCTGCTGCCACCACCCACGCCCTCATCTCATTAGAGATCACCAAGAACTACAACAGCAATGTATTTACTGGAATTGCTTCACAGCACGCAATCGACTGCTGAAATGCACAGACATGCAAGCAGGAAGGCAGCCTTGGTATTCAACATCTCCCAAAGAGAAGGGACATCACCACACGCAGCTCTGCCAAAGATCTTCATAGCACTAATAACTGCTTGCAGTCTGTACCACTGCTGACCAACCTGAAAGGCCAGGCTGCCTGGCTGCTTGATCCCTGTAGCACCGAATGCTCCAGCTCCGGACAGAGCTGCAAGACCAGGAGAAAACAGCAGATTTCTTTTTAAAATCAATTTTTTCGAAGTAGTTTTACGCTGACAATATAACTTATTTTTGACCATGCAGAGGACTGGAAATAGATGCAGCTGTTGGGTGTTCTGATTACATCCAAGTAATTAACATCCAGACCTTCAGTCGAGGAAAGGTCTGACGACGATGCTTCCTGCAATGGAGGAATGGCAGTGAAGGGCAGTGTTATTTACAATGAACTCCTACGAGCCAGTTTGTCCTATCTGCCCCAACTTACTATGAAAGCTGATGAACAGGTGATGTCCAAAAAAAAAGCCTAAGCCAGAACATTAAGGGCAAGAATAAAAAAAAGGCACAAACACACCACAAAGTTCTTGATGTGTGTTCAAAGGCAAAGGCACTCCACATCGGGCATGTTGATACTCTCATCTTTTGTAGATCAAGATTCTAGCTTATTTAAATAAATAAATTAAATTTGTTGGCCCCGTAAGTGCTGTTTTCAGAACATTTCCATGCTGATATTCTCAACGGCTTGAGTAGTGAGGACACCGCTCAGTCTCAAACGATGATATTAGCTGGCAGACCACTTTTTTGCTGTGGGAAAGATGGGAAAGAATGGCCTAATTATGGCACCTAGATTTTAACTGTTAAAAGCAATAGCAAGAATAGTAAGAAATGTCAATTAATTTCTCCAAGGTGCAACACCTACTTGTCAAGAAGTGTAACTGGGACATCTGTGCAGCAAAGTAGTAGGCTATCAATTCTCAACTCAACAAAAGGCCTCGTTACAGAACTAAGTGATGGCATTCCCTGGAATTCAGAGCAGTATCTCCCTAGTTAACACTTATTTTCAGGTATGTGATGCTCCAAGCATGCTTGGTAGGCAACTCTAATAAGGGATGATGTTTAAGGTTCTGAAATAGCTAATAAGAGACAGAATTGGTTATGGAAGAATTCAGATACGTGGTAAAACAAAGTCTCTTCCTCTATATTGTCAGCGAATCTCACGTATTCTTCAGACAGAAGCACAAGGACAATTTAGGAAGAGGGAAGAGAAAAACAAAGGTGAAGGTATTAAGTAGAAATTAAGTAGCAGAAGCAAGGACACATGCTTGCAGGGGAAACAAAACAAACAGTTCCTGGTGGCTGATTTGTAAGGGTTTTTCTTCCATACTCTCTCATGGATCAAATCTTAACAACCCATGGGACATTAATAGAATTTACTCAATAATTTTCTCAGGATCACAAGGTATCTCGTGTTCACACTCTGGACCTTCACTGACGTACCAGCAAGTTCACAGGAAAAAATGCCACTTCAGGCTTCCAGCAAAGTTTTTTGGGTGACACTGAGGAAATAACTCGGTAAAACGCAGCCAACAGTAACGTTTTACACACTTGAGGAATTCTACAGCTTTTAAGGCCTACTGAATTTTTAAATCCATAGTTTGCAATGATCACATGGCAACCTGCAGAGCAGTGTTCACCTTCAGCAGTGACTCCCACTTCTATTAAAGTGAAGAAAGCACCGGACACAAGCTCAGGTGTCGGTCAGGCACAGGAAAACAGGGCAGAAAGGACAGAACAGGACCAGGAGGATGGAAAGACCTCTCCTTAAGTGATCACAAAAAGGTAGTACAGCTGGCTTCTCTTAGCAGATCCCTGTCTGGAATGCTGGGACACAAAATTCACTTCAGACCTGAAAAAAGGTGCACAAAAATAGTTCCAGTTTCGTAACACACCCCCATGTCCCCACCACTGATAGAGGAAATAAAAAGCTCACATACAGAGTACTGAATATACTCCTAAAAAACCATCTATAAACAGTAAACCATAGTTAACGCAGTGGCCAAAGAACAGAACTGTCACTACTTGTAGGCTAAAGCCACACTGTGAGGAGCCGACAAATTCTGAAACCTAACTAGTGCTGCTGTGTCACTGACCTGAGAGTTGTTGGATGTGGAAGGAAGGAGAAACATCTGCAACCACGGGAGAAAGAAAGGCCTGCACCAGCCCCTGGAAGGCTGCAGGGAGAAGCATGCTTGGAGGAGGAAGTACCCAAACATAGGTACTCATGCACACAGCAAAAAGGAGAAGTTATGAACGCTGAGGGTGTGGACAAGTAACTAACGACAGGCGGACCCAGGCCAGAAAATGATCATCATCAGGTAGAGTGCATTGGGTACACAGTGTGCGTGGACATTATGACAGTGAATGGTAGCACAAACTGAAGATATGGCACAGCCAAACATGGCTGTGTATCAGTCCGTAAGTAACAGAGCTCCATCCTTCATATAGCCGTGGAAAGAACAGCAGGCCCCAAAGCAGCCTGAAGCAGGGCAGAACTTCAAATGGGGTTCCTGGAGCAGAGGGCAGCCTGCTGTAACTGCTGAGCGGGGACACAACCCAGCATGGCAGCAGAAAGCAGGTGGCACGGAGGGAATCACTGAGTGGTTTGGGTTGGAAGGGACCTTACAGCCCACCCAGCCCCAACCCCTGCCGTGGGCAGGGCTGCCACCCACCAGCTCAGGCTGCCCAGGGCCCATCCATGGCCTTGGGCACCCACAGCTCTCTGGGCAGCTGTGCCAGGGCCTCACCGCCCTCTGAGTAAAGATTTCTCCTAACACATAATCTAAACCTCCCCTCTTTTAGTTTAAAGCCATTCCCCACTGTCCTACCGCTATCTGCCCCTGTAAAAACAGCTCTCCCTCCTGTTCCTGAGCTCCCTTTATGCACTGGAAGTGGCAAAGCATCAATGGGCTGTGGGTGAGAGGGGCTGCAGTTTGGAGCACTGCTAGCAAAAGCAGCATTTGTGCCTACGCTTTAATAATTAAACTGATGATCTAGGGGCAGAAGTAGCTTACCACGACTTAAAGGCCTCTTAGGAAGCACTCTGCTCTACACCCTTTCCACCCCCCCACTGGCAGCACACCTATCCCATTTAAAATAGGTGACAGATCCAAGCAGAAACAAGTGCTTTCCGTATGCATTCTCAGATACGGTTTCTTCAAAGTTCCGGGACAGAACCCCGCGCCATCACTGGGCCATGACAGCCCCACGCAGCCCCACGGAAGCACCCACACGGCGCTCACACCCACACAGAGCGCAGCCAAGGCCGCGACGCAGCGCCAGCCCTGCTGCCCCAGGCCCGTGATACAGGCACCCGAGCTCTGATCCTGCAGCACCACCACACAGCCCCGCTGCGACCCCGCGCTTTGCTCCCAGCGTTTGCCTGGGGACACCCACACCCCCGGGAGCAGCGAAGCGAACCGCTCAGCCCTCGAGCTGCGCCCTGAGCCGCGCTTCCCCCGCCGGAGCTCTGAGCGGTGCCCGGGGCTGCGGGGAGCGGCCCAGAGGCTCCGGCCCTGCGGAGAGGCCTCGGCGTGGCCCGCGCCTCGGCCACCGCTCACCTCTCCNCGGGGCCGAGGGGAGCGCGGCCGCCGGCGGTAAGTGCCCGCCCTGCCCCACCGGGAGCAGCCTCGCCGCGGGCCGGGGCTCCCCCGGGGCAGGGCCGGGGCCTGCGCGGGACGGGAGGGCGGCCCCAGCGCTGCGCTGAGTGCCTGGGGGGCGCGGCTCCGGGGGTGTCCCCACGCTGC